>CM031859.1:49438229-49570586 GCA_018697195.1 Certhia americana | reverse complement strand
AACAGCCAAGGTGGCATTACTAAAGTCAAATCATGTCTGACAAATTTCTTGGCCTTCTACCATAGTGTTACAGCAGTGGTGGATGAGGGAAGGACAACAGGCATCATCTCCCTGGACTTGAACAAAGGCACTATCCCGCATGACATCTATGTCTCTAAAATGGAGAGACGTGGATCTGACGAGTGGGCCACTGGGTGGATAAAGAATTGGCTGGATGATCATGCTCAAAGTGTTGAAGTCAGTGGTGCAATGTCCAAATGGAAAGCAATGCCAGGTGGCGTTCCCCAGGGATCGGTATTGGGACTGGTGCTTTTTAACATCTTTGTTGGTAACATGGACAGTGGATTTCAGTGCAGCCTCAGTGAGTTCACCGATGACACCCAGATGTGTGATGCGGTCAACACGCTGGAGGGAGGGAACAACACCCAGAGGGACCTTGTCAGGCTTGAGAGGTGGGCCCAGGTCATCCTGATGAAGTTCAACAATGCCAAGTGCGAGGTACTGCACCTGGTTTGGGGCAGTCCCAAAAACAATTTTGGGCTGGGCAGAGAATGGAAAGACACTAGCCCTGGGGAGAAGGACTTAGGGTTGTTGGTAGATGAAAAGCTTGATATGACTCAGCAGTGTGTGCTAGCAGTGAAGAAAGCCACCTGTATCCTGGGCTGCATCAAAAGCAGTGTGGCCAGCACATCGAAGGAGCTGATTGTCTCCCTCTACTCTGCTCTGGTGAGACCCCACCTGGAGTACTGTGTTCAGGACTGGGAACCCCAGCACAAGAAAGATGTTGACGTGTTGGAGGAGGTGCAGATGGGAGTCATTAAGCTGACCACAGGGCTGGAGCACATCCCCTATGAAGATAGCTTGAGAGAGATGGGGCAGTTCAGCCTGGAGAAGAGAAGGCTTCGGGGATACTTGATAACAGTCTTCCAGTACCTAAAGGGGGCCTGCAAGGGAGCTAAAGGACTTTTCACAACAGCATGTAGTGACAGGACAAGAGACAATGGCTTTAAGCTGAAGGAGGTTGGGTTTAGTCTAGATATTAGAGAGAAAGTTTTTACTGTGAGGGTGGTGAGGCTCTGGAACAGGTTGCCCAGAGAGGTCGTAGACTCTCCATCCCTGGAGGTGTTCAAGGCCAGGTTGGACAGGGTTTTGAGATACCTACTCTAGTGGCAGATGTCCCTGCCCATGGCAGGAGGGTTGGAACTAGATTATTTTTAATAAGATGATTATTAATTGTCCCTTCCAACCCTAACCATTCTATCATTCTGTAATTCTCAATGATACTCTGCCAATAGGAAAAATTCTTCCCAGATTTGATTTTACCTGATGACTTTATTTGATGTTCTATTAATTTTCTTTCTGAATACCTAATGATAATAATCATGCCCATGTCTTAAGCCTTTGGGGTTTGTCTCAGTCACCAATAAAATTGAATTAGCTAGTATGGCTGGTGGCTGAAACAGCAAACTGCTGAATTTGAGTAGTAGCAGAGGTAACAAGCAATTTATTCCCATTAAGTGTGCTATTTGCTTTCAAAATTCTAAGGATTTTTTCATTTTTTGTGCTAAGTTTTGCTCAGAGATTAATTTGTTCTCCCATGAATTCCATTTTAAGCTCCAGCTAGAAGAAAAAGCAATCTTTTTTGAAACTGAATCACCAATCTGAAAAATTTTAATTATGGTAAAAAGTAACAGAAACATTTAATTCATCTGCTTTTTAATTCTAAAGAGGGGTATTACAAAATGGAGGTCTTGATTTTGAACCTGTCACAAAAATGGGAAAATAAAGCTGCTAACTGTAATATTCCAGGCATACTTTCCAGCTGAATGACAAAGATATAAATACACATTTATCGTGCAACTCCTGTGGGGTTTCTTTTCCTTCAGAAAAGAAACAATGCAAAGGAGAAGTCTTGGGTACCAACTTGTTAAATTAGGGCTTAGAAGTAGCATTTCAATGAAGAAAAGGCAACATGAAGACAACTTTATGAGAACCTTGCATGCACCTCTCTAAACTGCATCTTCCTGCCAAAGTCATACAGCCAGCCTTTCTCAAAACAGCTGTCTCCTTTGCTTTGATGTGAGTGTGTATAAGTCTGCCTTGAGAAAATCTGAATAAATCACTGCTGCTTGATGGCTTTTTATGAGTGTGAAAGTCAATACAGTGTTCTGCTGTCTTACACATGTAAGTGATTACACAAGTATACTAGCATACCTATGCTTCAACTGGAATGACATGTTCTCTGATAAATTAAATTAGTAAACTAGAACAAGGAGCTGGAGTGCTGAGTCAAATAGCATTGAGTTCTTCTAAATTCACAAAAATGTAAAAAGAAAAGTCAAAGATAAAAACTAAAATACCAATTTTTCTAAGATTCTAAGACCCTTACTGTTTAAATCATACAAATCATCCTCCTTTTTAGTTTATTGTTATTGTTTATTGTTTAGTTTATTGGTTTTTCCCATTAATGCCATGCCGACTGATTTATCATCTCTGGGCAGATGTAAGAGAAGTAAATAGAATCCTATAGATTATAGGGACATTGGGATCCAGCTCCAAATTCACATTCTTTTTAACTGATTGGTCATTTAGCTAATTATTTTGGAATCTTAGCCAAAGACCAGAAGAGAAAATTGAAGTGCCAAAGCATTTTGTCATGTATTTATTTTCAAAACAAAAGTAGAAAAAGCATTTAGAAAATTAGTACCAGTAACAGTGAGGTTATTAAATGCTAAATGTCATGAAAATGAAACATCTGGGTGCTTCAGCTTCCAGAAAATAAAGCCAGCAGCATGACTCTAATTTGCCCAAAAGCTAATGATTTAAAGGAAAAAATAATTTAGCATTTTCAGCTGATAGGAATTGTGTTGATGTCCTACAGTTTCAGTGGATTACAATTAGCAAAAATGACAAGTCGATGTAATCGAGGGCAAGAATACTTCACAATTATTCCAGGTATGGGAGACCAATTCACATGGGGAATATTTTACAGATTTATCTGTTTGTGGGCAGCAGTGTCATGGATGGGAGGGACTGGCAGACTACAGTGAAAAGGATCTCTGCAATTTATTTGACAAATTCCCTTAAAAAAATTTCAGAAATAGAGCAGTTAACAAGTTTGGGTATCCCATTTGACAGCTAACACCCTTCATATTAAGACCTCTGCTATGAAGGAGTCTTTTATAACATGCAATCATTGTTATTCTTTTGCTTCCAGAAATATATAATTCTCTGCTTTTATTTAGATAAATGCATATGTTTAGGTGTTAAAATAATTCTCTAACACCTTTTCTCTAATACTGATATCTGTATAAATAATACCATCAGCTAAGATGCAAAGAAGTCAGTTGTTGGATGGAGCTGAGGACTTTAGTCTTGTAATGGAACTATCAGTATAAGAAAATTCAGGTATCCATTTTTAGATCAGACATGTCTTTTATTTTGGTCATATAAATGTCTGAACCAAAACTTTTAAGTGACAGAAAATTATTCAAATCAAATTGCTTGATACTTTTAATAACGTAAAAGGGAGATCTTTTCCAATAATTTCACACACTTTGAATTTTGTTTTTAAAAAACAGCAAATAGTAATTAAATCCAGAAATACACGATATAGGTGCTATCTTCCAAGATGCCAGCAATGAATGCTTTTCTCACTGTGACTGACTTCTTAGCTGTTGATGGCTCAAACAGGTATCACTTGAAAAATACACTTAGTGGAGCTACAACCTAGCTAGCTATTAGCACTTTGACAGTCATTGCAAAAAAACATACAGAGACTGATGAGAAGAAATATCTGTGTGTGTGGATGCAGCAAAGCACCTGGACTCCTATGGACATGCACTTGCAGAGACCTAAGCACGCTCCCATAGCACACATTTGTAAATTCCTGGAACTTAAAGTTGGAATAGGCTCTTATATTTTAACCTGTAGTCTTTTATATGGAGTATATTAACTCAAGCTGGAATATAATACAACTCTTTAAAATCTGTTTCAGCCAAATTAAAAAAAGTTTTATAGATTAAGCACTCTCTTTTTTCCCATGCTGTCTGTAATTATAAGAGGTTTCAGTCTCCAGTGATGGAGAACCATCTCTTCTTTCCACAAACACAACTACAGCTAATTAGTGATTATTTATGTTACTGTTCTTTCATCAACATTGGTGAATCTGTGTCAATTTGCTGTTATATGCGACTCCTGAAATTTGATTTTGACAAGGCTCACATGAGGCAGAGATATGAATAAATCACTTCAGTGTAGTGCATTGATGAATCTATGTTAAACATTATTGCATTTGATTTTGAAAATCAGATTTTTCCTATTGTGAAAATCTTCAAGGGACATAGATTCAAAGAAACCTCATCACTGTTATTCATCAGGAGATGAAAAAGTGGAAAAGCTGTAAATATTTTTAATTTTGGAGTACTGAGATGTTTAGCTAGGGCAACAATTTAGATCATATTAAAGGTGCACATATTTGTACATTAAAAATTAAGGTTTGTATATTAAAATTAACCAACTTAAATTATTAAAAAGTTTGAAAACTGACTTTGGCTTAATAGGAAGTCTTCCAAAACAGCCAAACTCGTCACTGGTTTGTGAAGCCAATTTTAAACTTATGAAAAAAATGCTCAGAGAAAAATTATTGAGTGGAAAATCACACACATAATAATGAGAGATTAAGGACACAAATACAAGTGCAATCGTGCTAGTGGAATCTCCCCTTCCTGAGAAAGACCTTCTTTCACACTTCCCTCTCCCTCTCTCTGAGGGGAGAGATCAGATCTGCAAGTAATTGTTCACCCCAGGAAGAAATGAGAAGCAGGAGTACAGTGAAAGCAGGTGAGAGCAAAGTCAAGGCACAAGGGACATGAGGCACTGGGAGATTTGGAGGTAATGGAAACCAAGAAACCATAAGGACACTGCTACAAAATTTGATTTTGCTACTCTAAAGCATTTTCTGTTCTTCTCTGGGGTAGTAGCATACAATTTTGCAAGTATTTCTGAGGGGCTATCTTTGGATGCACAGTGCATATGTTCAAACAGGAATTCAAGCCATTTCCCTTGTAAACCACAAGCAGGCTTTGTCTGCTTTTGTTTAATTAATTTTTTTGGTAATAGCTTTGATGGCTATCAATCCCTGATCAAATCAACTGGCCTAGCCAGCATAAATCTGCAAGCTCTGCAGCTGAATCTGCTGACCCTCTAAAAAATTAGCATTTTCTTCCTTCCTTCCTTCCTTCCTTCCTTGCTTCCTTCTCTGTTTGCTGGCAAGCACTCAAATACACCAAGATATCTGTACTATACAGTACTGATGGACAAACCTCACCATAAATTTTGACTGTTAGTTCCTCTGGAAAAAAACAAATGCCTCTGTGCAGTGTGATCCCAGTGCTCTTTGGAAAACGGGTGCTCACACACTGGACATGAGAAAATGGAGGTTTGCATCTGTGATGTGCTGGAAAGCTCAGCTCTTCCTGGGGACTGAACTGCTGTCACCTCACAGGCAAGTAATTAGATCACCCACAAGAGATGATCTCAAAAGTATTTATGGAGATGAGCTTCATCATGTGTATGAAGTCTGGGATTTATTTGCTTCATGAATTTGTCAGAGCTCAGCTCATGCCAAACAAGGCACCCAAGCAAGGTGCTCCTGAGCTCCTCTAGTCTAGTTCTTCTGTTAATTGTGGTTATTGGTAACCATAATTTGCAACATATTTGCATGAGGTTTGGCAGACATCTCAATAACAAATAATAACAATAAAAAATAGTAATTATATACTGTGATAATGATTATTTAGCTAAAAAATCATCTTACCTTTAACTATCAGGAGTCCAATGTATAATATTGTAATAATACTTGTCTTAATCTGAAAACTGACAAAAAGACCCAAAGTAACAGCTAAACTCATCTAATTTAAAAACTTAGAAATATGTGGGATTATACAAAAAATGTAATGAATTTTATTCCCTAACTCAATTTCAATGGGAAGTAATTTCTATTATACTCTCACTGGTACAAGAAAGGAAAGTAGAAGGTCCCAGATCTCATCATTGTGTCCGACAGAAAACCAACTCCTTACCAAAATAAATTAATTTTACTCTTTTCTGCTCTTTTAATGTGTCAAAAGGTTTCTTCATATGTTTAATTTATTTTAGATTGGAACAAATATTAGATAATGCAACCATTCTTTCTTTGTTAAAGAAAAGAAATAATCACTACCGTCCCATGAGATGAGTATCTTCTATCTAAGCTCAGGAAGAGAAGTGCAAAGCTTGATATTACACCAGTAAAACTTTTTACCTTCCCACAACTCCTGTCTCAGCCTTCCACAAGATTCTATGAAACTTTTGTTTCATTGCCTGCATCTTCCAGTCACTCATGACAGAACAGAAACCAATTCAGTCTTTGCAACCACTACATATTCTTGCAACAGCAGCCGTGGGCTTAATAATTCTGCCTTTATGTTGCAAAAAAAAGTATAACCTCATATAACAATATTAGGAATTTTCTATGTGGAACAAATATTCATATATAATTTTTTTTTTTTTTTCCTGCGGAGTAGGCTCCAACTTTTTTTATCTGCATGGTGTATTAATTCCAGAAATGTGATTCTGTTTGCTGACTAAAATTCAGATGTGTGAGGACAAAAAGAAGAAAATGCTCACACTCCTCTCACTGAAAACAAACAAACAAACAAACAAGCAAAACACCAGGATTATATTCTCTGCCTAACTCCAACTATCAAAACTAAAAATAGAGATACTTCAGGGTTTTGGTTAAATGTTAGATGCTACTGTCCAGCTGTAAAAATAGTTAATAAGTGGGAAATTTTTAGACACCACAGAATTTTCATAACTTTTAAAGGAAAAATTTGATAAACGTGTCAAGAGAGAGACACTGTAATAGCTGATCCTGCCTAGGAGCAAGGATAATCACCTCATGGCCCCCATTCTGGCCCTAAGTGCTATGATTGAATTAGTATATATACCTTTACTCTTTTCCTTGCTGTAGTAAGGAATTCTGAAGTGACAAGAAATTATATGCATCTTTAAATTTAACTAACTTCTAAAGCAGCATTTGAGGTGTTTCATTGAAACTATTGCATTCTGACAGTCAACACTATGTCATATTTTCAGATATTTTTGAAAACAGTGGGCTACATTAAGCTTCTTTCTGATGAGTTAGACCTCATTTAAGTAGTAAAAGCTTTGTGAATCCCACTGGCACAACTACTCCTTCAGAAATGAAAACACCAACATAAAGAAACAGACTAATGTTGTTTAAGATTCCTGCAACTGGACTAACTTCTACATCTGGAACTGCCTTAATTTGCAGAGGAATTAAAAAAAAAATCCATCTGTATTATATATTCCTGTTACCTTATTCTTTATGAGAATAAATCTATAAAACAAACCATGAGCAGGCTCTGAGGCTGTGTTTCTGATTTCCCAGTGGGTTGCAGTAAAGACGTGACTATATAAAAGAAAAGCTAAAGCTCAGAGTGAATATGGAACTGTATCACTGAAAAGGCACTGAATGTGATTTGTCTCACTTTATCTCTGTTTTGTCAGGTGTCCAGTCTAAGGCATTTAATGATAAGTCTAGTCAGTGAAAGAGACTGGTAACTGTTGATGAATTCACCTAATCTAAAATGAAAATCTGAGGCATGGGATGAATCACCCTTGGAGGAACATCTTGCTATTAAGAGCAGATCTCAGTAGCTTTTACAAAAAATAAAGCCATGTGAGACTCACCTATGGTGCTGTGATGTTGTGTGACTAGAAGTAAAGCTAGAAATGGACTTGGTTTTCAGTATGTGGCAATAATCTTGATGTACAAAAAACCTGCAATTCAGTGTATTAATATCGGGTTAAATGCCAAAACAAAAATATTAATATCGGACTCGGTACATTAGTGCAATTTCTCTTCTCACTCCCTCTACCTTTTTAATTCCATTCCATTTTAATTCCATTCCATTCTAGTGAACTGAGATTCCACTAGAGTGTCTAATTGTATTTCTCTTCTCACCAAGTGAAGAGTCTTTGATGTTTTACAACACCCTCTAGTACATTACAACTGCCTCTTACATGAACATGGTTGAGTCAATTATGGCCCATCAGAAAGGAAAATCCCTTCAGGTTTCCAGATGTCCTGGTACTTCCCTGGAGGGGAGTTTTCAGAGGTGAGTCACTTGAGTAAGGACTCTGGCAAAATAGAAAGCACTATCCCACCTCACAGGATTTTCAGCCTCTTCCTTTATCTGCCCAACACCTAGCTTGTACATTCTGGTGATATCTGTGCACCTTGCTGCTTTTACAAATGGCCAATAACTTGAGTCATTAACCATTAACATTTCAGTCTCTCAAACATCCCCAAGTACCGGAGCTGGTTGCTAAGACCCTGATCCTTTAAAAAATAGGTTGCTTTTCATTTCCCTTCTGTTTCTCTTCAAAAACAGAAGGAAGTAACATAAGAAACAGTCTAAAATCAAAAATATACGCAGGTGGGATTCAAATGACAAGAACATAAATCAACTCAAACTCTAAACAATACTTTTATAACATCCCCTGACATTCCCCATTCCCACAAAATTATGTAGAACATAAGAATTATTGGAATTTTTGTGGATATTATAAAAACAAAGAAGAATTTATTTTTTTATTGATATTACTTTATTTTTCCTTTGACTTATTACAATTGTCTTGGATTTACAGATTTTCATAATCACTACTTCACTCCTTTGCAGGGACACGAATGAAACCATGATAGCCAATAATGTTTCAGTTAAGTCATAAAACTTTAGCCAAGTCTTTCCTTTCACCTTAAAAGCCTAAATTTGAACTTCTGGAGTTCACTGGAACATTTCCACTCCTCAAATCAATGGCAGGTCATGTCCTTAAAGTGCAGCTGCCTGCCAGATGCAATACTTGAGTCAGGTGTGCCTCTCACCACATAAGTACAGAATATTTGTCCCTGACCCTGTCCTACCTTGGCAGTGAGATTTTCAACAATGGTGCTGGGGAGAGCAAGCCCATACTGGACAATATTTGCTCATCAGCTGTCCAGAGTGCAAGATATCTCCTCTGGCTCAACCCTACAGTGCACAACAAATTTGGAGCTCAAAGTACATGGTTGTCTTGTGCTTCCTACATCTTTAATGCAAATGAGCATACTTTACCCCTACCTATCATAACACCTAGAGTGCCAACACTGTATTTTTAATTTTTTTGCCTAAATCTATTTTTTGACAAAAAAACCTTCACTATGCCCACTGTAGAACAGATCTCCACTTCTCTTCAGCTTGCAAAACAAAAAAAAAAGAAAGAAAGAATACCTACTTTTTCCACTATATCGTATTGAGGTAGGCAAAGAGGGATCAAGAGCATGGACAAGTTACAAGGAAGGGAAGCCTGAAATCCAGACCTCTGAAGACCTATCATCTTTTCTGTTGTAAAGAGAGACAATTGTTGACAATTGACTGTCCTTCAATATCCTAATGAAACAGAAGTAATTCAATTGATACTGAATATATAGGGAAAAAAGAAATAATACATTTCTCTATGCACAACATGCTATAAAGATAAGTATTCTAGTCATTGAACCATAAAGAAAGATGTAGATACATGAAAACTGGTTTAAGAAAAAATTTGGTCTATAAATGGAATACTCATTATCTGATACCTTCACATACCTACAAGTTCATTTCTGACCAAGCATAAAATAGTCTAAACCTTTTGAGATGCTTCATGCTCACAGTGGAAAAATCAAGCTCCAGGACACAGAGAGCACTGAAGGTCCTCACAGGACCCAAGGTCTTATACACACTGCCATGGTTTTACCACAGCCAACAACCAAGCCACAAGCAGGCACTTGCTCATTCCCCCAGCAGTAGGATCAGGGTGGGTACCAGAAGTGTAAAAGCTGGAAAACTCTTGGGATGAGATGAAGACACTTTAATAGGGAAAGAAAAAGCTGCCCATACAAGAAAAGCAAAACAAGGAATTACTTCACTGTTCTCCCCCAACTTTTATACTGAGCATGATGTCATATAGTCTGAAATATTCCTTTGATCAGTTAGAGTCATCTGTCCTGGCTGTGTTTCCTCCCAGCCTTTTATGCAACCCTAACTTCCCTCTCCAGTGTGTTACTAGGAAAAGCAGAAAAAGCCTTGGCCCTGTGTAAGCCCTGGTAAACAAAACCAAAAACATTTCGACATTATCAACCTTGTGTCCAGCGCAAATCCAAAACACAGTCCCATACCAAACACTATGAAAAACATTCCACCCCAGGCAAAAAAACAAAAGCAGCATACTCACAGCATGCTTAACTTGTAATAAATAACCCAACCCCCTGCCCTGGATTTTCTATTATTTTACTGAATAAGCCAGTATAGCTCTCAATTTCACTATACTGTTGACATTGTTGTCAATGTTTCTTAAGCATGTTTGGAATACGTCTCAAGGAATCAGCTTCCTCAAAGAAACAGATTTAGATGTCAAGTCACATAATATTTATACACAAACACTAAATGGGTCTATGGAATTGAATAACCATCTCAACCCAAGATATTGCAATGTGACAACATGAATTCATGGACACCATATCCATACAGTTTTAACTGTAACTGAATGCGTTCTCGAATTATTTTTAACAAGTTATTAAAATATGCTATTTTGTCAGATAAAATTACCTTTCCATTGTAAAAGATTTTGATATCAGAAATACTGTGTATGAATAACAGTCTTCTAAGCATTTCAGAAGAAAAAGCTGTAAATAAAAAGGTTTTAAACCCACTGATGAAGAGACAATAGGAAAATAAAACTGAAAAAAAATTATCTTTGTCTTAATCTCATCCTTTTCAACATTTTTCACACTTTGTAGATAAACTTGAATTTATAGTAAGATCCCATGTGTTGCCAATTTTTGTCTTACAAAAAAATCATAATGAAAATGCAGTAAAACCAATGTGATTCAGTTATTCATCATAAATGCATTTGTGGTTTTGATAGTTTCTTTGCAAGTGCCTTTTTCGAGTGATTAAAAGTATAATAAAGATACGGTGTTATATTGTTAAAGAATTTCTAATACTAATTATTTTTACTGCCTGACTTTGTTAATAAAAACAATGGAAAGTCCACTTAATTGAAAAATTATAATGAAAATCAAATTAACAAGACTTCTTTAATAAGTCAAAATAAACTTTGTACTGTACATAAGGAACAGTTCCAATGAAACAGTGACTATTAATAAAAAACAGGCAAGTGACATACAATTTCTGAATGCTCTGTGTGCTTCATTTAGCATATGATAAAAAACTTTATTTTGCAAAATTTTAATGGGCAGACACTAATATGCTTATTCATTTTTGTGATAACACACAGCAGCCATGCTAAGGTTCTTCATAAATACTTCCCACATGGAGTACATTCAGAGGGCCATGTACATAAAGAATTACTAGTGAACTGTGTTGCAATTTATTGAATTGCAGCACCACTGAACAGGGTGACATCACACACACAAGTGCTTCTATCATTGGGTGAAGTTCGGGGCTTAAACTCATCATCATCTTGTCCCTAAAATTTGGCTTTCTCTTGTTTCTTCCCATTATGTATGTTTTAAGAAAGAGTCAAAGGACATGTCCAAATTCATAATTGCTCTGAGTGCAACAGAGGAAGAAAAGGCAATTTAAATAATTAAATTGAAAGTACATTTTTTCCTTTTTCTGTGATGGGGAAGTGAAAATCCTGTCTAGCCAACATAGCATTTTGGCCAACACACATTCTCTTTCCAATATGGCATCTATGATATGATGTGTCTTTATTTTTATATTAATAAAATATGTGGGTCCTCCATCCCACACCAACTGGACTAACTCCCGCATTCTAACTTCTTCTGTCTCTTAGCTATTCAACAGACTGAGGTAACCTTCATTCACTTTCCCTGCCATCATGACCACACTGAATGCGTACTCAGATGTCTCTAGTGAATTCTCTGCAACAAATACGTCATATTTCATGCAATGCCTTTATTTGCTTGACCTCCATTTGTGTACTGTGTATACAATGTACAGTCATGTACAGTCATTTCCTACTTTTGTTCTTTACAATACTCCTGATTTCATGGTACTCTCTTGTATCCCAAATCACACAACTTTTTTTCAACATGAAGAGCCCAAGTCTACACTGTCATTCATCAGAGAAGAAATATCAAAACTGGGATGTCTTTTGGGCTAGATTGTGTATTGTAGAGGGATGAAATAAAGCAAAAGTGCACCAAACATTGACATCTTTTGCTGGTATAATTTTTTTTTAAATTATTATTTTCAAAATTTGTCAAGAAATGCACATGTTAATTTCCACTAATACTTGCACAAACCAAATCTAAAACATACATTTCCCATGAGGGTGCTCTTTTTTAAATGTTTAGTTGAGAACAGGGGTCTGAGCTCTGAAGGTGTGCAGTTCTGAAGAAATAGGAAAATCTCTTTGGTAGTGGCTTTTCAATAAACCTCTGGGGCACTTTATATTAGGGGTTTAGAATGTAAAGTAAATGTGCTGCAGACTGTTGACTCCAGTATAATGAACATATGCAATGCTGCTTGACTCTTAAAAATATTTATTTATTTATTTATTTATTTATTTATTTATTTATTTAAAATCTCTAATTTATTACCAGTGTTTATTAATAAACACTAAGAATAAGCTCTGTGCTGATATAATTCAGAATTAAACATCTGATTCCTTTTTATAGGTTCTTTCCATAAAGACAGTTTCTTTGCAAAAATTTGGCTGTGCCCAAGTGGCTTAATTTTAATGTGGCCATTAAAATTAAATACGTCAGCCTTTTGCATATGTCGGGCCTGCAAGTAAATGCTTAAGTACTTCCAACACCCTGCCAACATAGAGATTGCCAACATCCAACTATTCTGCAAAGGAGAGGCACAACCCTCTACCAAAATGGAGAGAGTAAAAACCACAGGAGATCTAGACAGATAGTTGTATCCATCTAGCAGACTAGGTAAAATCAGTCACAAAAATTATTAATGCGTAAAATGACAGACTGCAGTTGATACCTTGTATTTCAACTTACTGAATTTATGGCTGTGAAAATAAACAGTATAGGATGAAGTGATGAGATATGAGGCCTAAGAGCACAGCAGAACAGCAGAAATCAATAAAATAACTCATCTCCTGACAAAAATAATCAATGAACACACATCTATTGAAAACTTAACTATTCATTTTCCACATCATTTTCCATGGTGTTCAAAGAACTTCTTATTGGCACATGGCTAAATTTTATAATCAAACAGCTGTAAAGGTTAAGGGAATAGCAATGGGATAGCAGGACTCATTGCTAAAAGCTGATTTCAAGCCAGACCTGTCCGCTACTGGCTGAGCATTATTTCCACATGACAGTGCAGGCAGCTGAGACAGCAATTGTTTTCTCAATTCACTTCCTAAAGAAAAAAGCCAACATTACATAAGCCAATATCACTGCTGGCCATTCTTGATTTGATCATCAGCATTTTCTAATTTTAAACTTCTTGTGCATAAAGTCTGTCTCTATTCTTTCAGTGAATGAAATAAGGATTGCCTTGTCACACTTGCCTTGCTGAGTATGACAATGACAGATATTCAGGTCTCCACATGTATCCTACACAGACAGACAGACACACAGACACATACACACTATCTCCCTCTGCATCATTCTGATGGGCAGTGTGGTCTGTCCTAAGAACACTAGGTGGGGATTGCAGGACGATCTGAATGCTCACATAATTAACATGTTCCAGAGGTGGGATAGCTGAGTATGACCTCCACATGCACTTCTGTGATTAACAGATCTTTTATGCATAGAGAAATTCCCAGCTTCTAGTGGAAAGCCTACAAATATTTATAACTGCTCCACTGTTGTACACATGGGGTTTACAGTTCAGCACCCACCATGCTTTATGGGGCAGGCACTATGTCAGATCTCTCAGTCCGGCTCTGGAATGTGTACTGTCATAGTAAAGACCAATTTAAACCAAAAGCCACATATTTGGACTGACAGCCATCTGCCAATATTAAGTGATTCATTTATGGTATATTATAAAGGAAAGGTTATCCTGTGCAGGCTGACTCTTTTACAAGTTCACCTCTCCCCTAATGTTTAAAGTCAATTGTGTCTTTGAGCTTGGCAAGGACAATTTCTGACTCATCAGTTTGTATCCTAATTTCTCCTGGGGTTATTTATCAGCAAAATGCTTCCAGTTAGAGGGGACATTTGGATTAATATAGTTGTATTCTCCATTGACTACTCTGTGCACTGACCTTTGCTGAAGTTTTGTTGTCTGTCCTCCATTATATTGCACAGAATCATGAATAAAGCAAATGTGGTGATCTTGGCATGGTTTATTTGTCTTAATTAGGTGCTTGTAAATGATACATCCAATGACCACACAAATACCAAAGCAAAGCTAACAGTAATATTTTAATTCCTGGTACTACATATCAGAAAAAAGCTAAGCCAAAATCCAGGATCCTCTGCAAGATAGATAACTTTGGCATGCTACCAGGAAAAGGATGTTGATTTGTATGAGGAAAGCACCTTTTTAGCAGGCTCCAGGGTAAAATGACTTTGGATTCTGATTCATCTTGATGCTCCCAGACAGAGTGAAATGTCTTCAGGTTTAGGTCCATGAAGGCAGAGATAAATCCATCAGCATTTGCCCCTCCTGTTGGGAAATCCTGGCGCAAAGACCCTAAATGTTTAACAGACTGTCAATGCTCAGCTGTGCTCATTCATACCAGGTGGTTTTGCTGACTCTCCCTTAGAATCTGCTTCATAATTAATGTTAGACTCAGCTGCCTAATGAGAAATGTATCATAGAATACAAAATTTCATAAAGAAGAAAAAGACTGATCATCTGAATATGTACTGCGTAGATAATGTGTTGATCTAACAGCTTTCAACAAGATCAATATATCTCAACAAACTTTGTTCATGATAGGCTAGTAGGAAAGTTCTGAGAGAGTCTGAAGAAGTGAGATCCTGAGTCCTCATTTCTTCTCATATGGTTCTGGCACAGGTACACTTGGGTTCCTTTTTATCAAGAACACAACAGTTTCACCCTCTCTCCATGAGAACACAGATGTACTAAAAAGTGGTCTGACAGCTGTACCACTTTTCCCCTTGATATATTGTGGTGCATCAACAAATAACTTACCACACTACAGTGATTGCTTCCCAACAGATGTATCCTGATTGGGGTATATCTATTCCATTCATGTATAAACATTTAACATAGCCAGTGAAGATAGAAACTGATTCTGATTGCTGAGTCACCTTCTGAAAGTGCTAATCACTCCCCATGGACTAGAGAGGTAGCTTAGGCAAACTTAGCTACCTATATTAAGTTCCTTACTTATTCCCAAATAATAATCAACACAAGCTCTGCAAGTGTCTGAAACATGATTCCTGTGATTTGTGAAACAGAAGTGGATGAATGAAGAAACACTGTTGAAGCATCCAAAAGTCTAAGCCAATCCAAAAGTCTAAATAATACCAGTGATTCATCAGTGTGACTATTTACATGTTTTTTGGAGCTTCCTAGGTTTCACATCGACATTTGATGCTTGATATACACCATACAATTAATTAATTCATTCCAGTACCTATCATACTCTTCTCCATTCTTAAACCTATCATACTGTAGTAGATTTTTAATTTCTTAAAAAGGCCCACCATTCTCCACCACCTCCAAGATTCTTTCCAAAAAACTTTTGTCATCAGACTTTCTTTTTCACTGGTTCAGCAACACATTAATGGAGTTAATTCTCTCTATATAAAATTTTCATGACACAACCTTGCCAAAATTGGCTTTGTACATTGCCTTATTTTTTTAAATATACTCACCTGGAGTCATATTCTTCAGAAGATTATTAACAATTTTTTTTTAACAGTGTGTTTCTCTAAAATATGGAAAGAAATCTCTTATCATTACACAAAAAACAAAGAAAGAGAAAGGTAAAGATATTTGTTGGAGGCCCTAATGAAGAGCAGCGTTATTAACACGGAATGAACAAATAAATAAAGGAGACAAAAACTAGTATTGTTCTGAGGCAGCTGAATTAATGTATCTCCCATTTCCTTCCATGACAGTAGTTTCCTTCCATAGTCTTTTAATCTTCCCTGTCTCAGATGTCTGCCAAACCCTTATGGCTTTATGTCCCACAATGTCATGAGCCCTCTGACCCTACTCTATGGCACACTCTGAATTTTTCCAGAAAATTAAGAGGAGCCCAAGACACTCCCTGTTGAAGAGGTTCTGGAGTAGACCACTGTTTGGATGGTTTACTGCAGTTCCCATCTCCACACATTTTTGCACCAAGACAAGCACCAATGAGGCCACTCTATTCCACCTAGGGACTACTTCCTGTGACATCTGCTGGAAGAAAGTCAATTTAAGAATAAACTCCTCTGAAAAACTTTGTTGAAATTGGCCTAACTATTCACAATTCGATAAAGAAAACAGGCATGAGCAGTCAAAGTCCGATCTTTAAGAAACTGATCTCAAAAAAGTGGTCATAGAACTCTGCTTTCTAGTAATTAAGCTCTGTCTATAAAAACAGTAGATTTGTGGCTTAGTACTATTTCTGTACCAAACTGGAAATTGTTGACGACATAATATATTGCTATTACCTTATTGTTTTCACATTGCTTTCTACTGTGTATAGCTCTCTTTGGATGATAATATTTGTCAAAAAAGGTAATGAAATATCTGGTAAAATTCAGAAATTACTTGGCTGGAGCTATGACATGGCAAGCTTCCCATCAGAAGGGTTTAAATTTTTTTAAGTCTTTAAGGAGGGTGACCTCCGCTTTCCTGTACATTATTGAAGTAGCAATGACTTAACTTTTGACATGATACCATTTATTTTAGTAATTTTCCATTTTCATTAATTAACTCCACCTTCCCTTTCTTTTTATTTGGTCAATTGATGACAAATAAATTGCAACCCTCCAATTTATGAAAACCAAGCCAGCTCTGCTTCTTGTCAAACAAGCCTTTCACTTCACATATTTTCTTGCAACAATTCCTGTTGATGGGGGCTTTTAAACAATATTTCATTTCTCTTATTTTCTCTCCTGATTCTCCTGTGTCTTATTTAGTAAAGAGTGGCAAATGAACTCTTCTGTGGAGCAGACTCGTTATTTCACTTTGCCTTCAAGAAACTTTGCTTTTGTAAATGCTCTAAGGTTGAATTTAAATCCTGCTGAATAAAATTTTTTATGGAATCTGCAACCAAATAAATGGTTAAGCTAAAAAAAAACAAGGAAATTTCAAGTTAAATTTAGGAAAATTATTCTGAAATAAAAAAAAAAAACTTGTTCATACAACTGTTAGATATGACTCCTACAGGCTAGTTAAATGGGCTTTTGCTAGCATGGAAGTGGCATAACCCCACTGAAATAACTGGAGAGGCAAGGTTTCTCTATCTCATAATTTATAGACCAATATTTTCCAAATAGAAACACAGTAATTTTAGAAAAATTCCACAGACTTTAGTCCAATGACCAATTACTTTTACAACCCCATATAAAGGTGAAATCAGAGAAAACATCTACAGGTGTTGAATCATATTGGTACAATGCAATCAGTATCAGAAGTGTGGTATTTGCCTGAACAAGCAATTCTTTTCTATATATGGAATGTCAGATTAAAAATGCCAATGGAAGTGATATTATAGCCAATCAAAGTACAGTTTTCTATCACTAGAACAGAAGCTTCAAACGTATGAAGAAATTGATTTCAGAAGAAGAAATTTGTCGTCATGCTTTGTGGGAGCAAGTTGGTGAAAATCAGAAAAGCTGCTGATTAGACATAATTTGGTATTTAAACCATTATTTCTTGATGGTGAATGAAAATATTTGAACATGTTAATGAAACAGATTTATCCCACAATAATTCTTCTTAGGTTGAAATATCGAAATATCAGCATTTGAGACAGCAATAGTTCTCTTTGTTTCCTCTTGCCTTTTTCTAAAACCTCTGGAAAGAGCAAGATATCCTGCTTGGATTAAAAAAAAAAACAAAACAAAACAAAACAAAATTTAAAAATAAAAAACAAAAAAACAAACAAACCAAAAAAAAAAAAAAAAAAAAAAAAAAAAAAAAAAAAAAAAAAAAAACCCAAAAAAACCCCCAAAAAAGACCAAAAAAACCCACTCAAACCCAATATCTGCCATGAAATACAGGAATGAAATAACTCATTTAAAGGACAACTATTGTAACTAACAATAAAGTAATAATTTCTCTGCATAGATTCCTGTAACATACTAAGAAAGTAAAGTTCTCCTTTCTCATGTCTTTGTTGGTTTGTACCTATCAGTCAGATGCAGGCAAACATTCACAATTTCCTCTTTTATTAATTTTCCAGCGATTTCATTTAGAATGGAAAGAAGCCTCCTCTAACCATAATTTCTGGAACCAAACAATTTTTTCTTTGCAATCCAAAAGCATTGTGCAATTGTCTCCAGGATAAATCTCAACATGAAGGGCTAAAGCACAAAATCTGTGCACTCAAAAGGCTACTTTTCTTAAATTTTTTAGGCAGTGAAACAACTCCCAGCTGTGACATGCAATTGCTATTTTTTATAAAGAAATTTTATAGTATATAATATTTTATATATAATAGAAAAGTGTTTATGCAGCACGATGCCTTCTTAAATTTATCAAATATTATGCTGCTTGAAACTGTGACAGACTGGCTTCTCAGTTTCTCACTGATATCTCTGCTTATTACTTGTTAGAATAAATCACTCTGTGAATTTAAATTTTAAGTTCTAGCTATGAGTGACTGTATGTTAATGTTTTTCCTAGGCTAATGTAATTGTTTCAACATGTGATGTCTTAAAATATGTAGAGAATTTATCCAAACAGGGGACATACTTGATTTTATGTCTGATCTCTTCAGTGCTAGGGGGGCTTGAATTTCTTCCTTATAAATTTCCTAGTAGAAAGAACTTTGATAAAACATAAAATGAAACTATTATTGCTTCTCATGTGTGAAAAAGATCTCTTTTGTAACCCATTGGAAATCAATATGCCAGGCTGGGGAGCACATTTAGAGAAATGATGGTTCAGAAGAAAGTTCTTCAGCAAAATTAATTTAATTTCCTAAGAACATTGTTGAGAACAAAATAACTAGGACTGTAATAATGAAACTTTTATAAGGCCTAATAAAGAATAACATTATCAATTCAGGGATGATAGCAAAGAACTAGATGATCCTCATGACTGAAGTAACAGGAAGTAATGATACTGAGGACTACAATAATAGCTAATAATACCATAGCTAATAATACCAAAATGAAAAAGCATGAGAATGAGGACTGATGTTTGAGAGACTGGTTATCCTTATGATGCAGCTATGCAAACATACACAAAAGAATGTATCTAGGCAAAAAATACTGATGCAGTTCCCTGTAGAAGAAAAAGAAATTTATAAAGCAAACATTACAGTTCTAGCTTATATTTTGACTACATTGTTTCTCCTAACAAGGTTGGCTGTTCATCTGAAATACTAACTGATCTAAATGAAATATATCTTTGCTTCAGATTTAAAATTCTGACAGTAAATAAAAATTGTCCCAGAGTCCTCCATTGCCTGTTCTATTAAAACCTATATATTGTTTGCTGAAAAGTCACCCAAATTTGTTCATGTGGTCTAGATATCATCTCCTGAGGGCAGAGAAATTTCACCCTTGAAATAAATCAATAATAAATTATTCACTGTGGCCACATATTTCATGTCAATTTCCCCTTAGTGGGTTTTCGCAACATCTTTCCTAACATGTTATATTCAGATATTAGGTATAATTAAATCCAAGCCCAATCTGGGTGCTCTCTAAGATATAACCCTGTCTTTTTCCACTTCCTGAAACTAGGAAAAAAAAAAAATTCAGAGGGAAAACAGCACTTTATTCTGAGCAAAAAGAGACACTACCCTTATAACAGCCTCCCTTAAAAGTGCACATTAAAATTGCTAAGACTGCTGAGAAAAGAGGATGAAAGTTAAATAATTAAACATTGCTAGGGCGTCTCACCTATGTACCGCACTGACTTTCAAAGCAGTTATTTGTGAAGAGCATTTCACAAGTCACTGTGACTTTCACTGGGGTCACTGTGATTTCACGTCCTCTGTTGAAAAATAAATAATTGAACAAGTAATGTCCTGGCTACATTGTGAAAAACACCCATTGAAACGGTGGAGAAATGGGGAGACATCCAGTGGTAAACAGAGTTTTTTTTGCTTTTCTGATGAGGGAGATAAAAACCCCCAAATTTTTCCCAGTGAGACCCTCTCAGGCTTTTAGTAAGGACCTTGCTCTATTTTATTCTCTCCCAAAATATGTTATGCATATGACATTACTAGAAAAAATACCATTTCTACTTTCCTCATGAAAACTCATACACTCCCTATAAATCATTCAGCAGTCAAACAATTCAGTGCTGTTTCCTGGCATCAAACTATCAAACTCTTAACCTCCAATTCCTTAGTTTGTTGTGGAGACTTGTTTTGCAATGCTATTCACAGCAAATGCAGAAACAGGTGAAAGGACCCATTGTCTCTTGTTAAGGCTCAGGACAGCAGATTACTCTGTAGTTTCTAGATATTTCATATTTAGATGAGAATGAGATAGCTTTAGCTTGAGAGAAGCATAGATGAATGTCAGTAGCAGCATTCTGGAAGGAAAATTAAGGCACAGGGTAAGCAAGAGTGGACAAGAGAATGCTATTTTATTCCTGTAAAGTGACCATTCATTCTCTTCACGCACCAGTGATTCCTATTCCAGATTAACACATGAAAGAGGATGGACAGTGAAATGATAGAATTGGCATCCAGGCAAAAGCTGATGCACAAGGCTCTAAACAACAGCCAGCAGTTCTTGGTTCTGCTGGGTAACGGTATGGCGAGAATATGACTAAGATCCTTTGGGGCAAAGAGTTGGTAAAACCCCCAAACTTCACAGAATTCTACTTGATATTTGTCTAAAATTCTCTGTTTTCACTCCCTAATGCATCAGGCCCAAAGCAAGAAACCACTGGAGAGACAGAAATCTCTCTGTTCGTGGTCCTATATCAAAGCAGAGCGTTTCCTTCCATGCAGAGCATAAGGACAGTAGAAGAAAGGTTGTTACAAAGATGTATTTATATGTCTTTCCTACTGGAAGTTACATCTGATTTTGCCTCATAGCTAAACATATTTAGTAATGTTTTCTACAAGTTAAGCACAGATCTTGCTCCACATTTCTAACAAAAGGCAGAGCTCTCATAGGTCCATGTAATTTCCTTCAGACTTATCAGTGACTTTGCTATAGCAAATATTATTGTCATTATTACATCATTATTTGTAAGATTTATGGCATTTTAATTATGTTTTTACTGTCTTGTTTCTTTTGAGATGAAATTCTGCACAATAATTGAGGGAAAAGAATTGTAAATCTTGAACTTGGCTTCTAACAACCCTTTTTATCTGGTTTGCATTCTGTGTTCCTTGAAGAACCTGTAATTAGTCCAGCATTGGATCCACAGTGTAAAATCAGAAAGTGTGACAGTTTATGGAGATAAAGTGTTACCAAAAAAGCTGCAGAATGGAAAAATATTATCATATTTCAGTGACTTTGCTCAGTGTTATGCCTAAACCTGTGAGAGCACAAAGGAAGCATAAGCCTTGAGATATTTAATAATCTTTTAGATCAAGAAATGCATCTTCTCATGGAAATCCTATCACTGGCAACTCAAGCAGAAAGCTTTTAGCTAAGAAAAATACACCAGTTTCCTTCAAAGCATTTTATGTGAGGAAATGAACATTTTCTCAAAGAAGAGGATGGGACTGAAAAAGATATAAATAAACAGTCATGTACAAAGTTTGTAACAGTATTAAACACTTGAACTTTTGAAGAAAATCTTCAAGAAATCCTGAGGAGGACAACTGTTTAGAAAACTGTCAATACAGAATGGAAATCAAAAGAAGGTGCTGCCATTAACCTTAAACAGCATTTGCACAAACATTCTGAACCAGCCCTTCCAGATTTTAGGGGGGGGGGGCAAAATTGTTAGGGGAAAAAAACAAAACAAAACAAAACAAAACAAAAAACAAAAAAAAACAAACAAACAAACAAAAAAAACCTGCCTTGTTTTAAGATGAAGTGTGATAGGTTTATGAAAAGGATTTTATGCTGGAGTCATGATATTGGGACAGTAATTACCATGATACTATCTGTTACAATTTCATATAAATTCTGACTCTCAGTGCTTGGATGAAATGCTTGGGCAAATTCTGTGTCCTGGCACTATTTCAAAGATCCTGAGACTATAACTATCCTCCAGCAGTTTGTAGAAACATGTAAAAGCGCATCAGGTGGTATTCAGCACCAGAAGTGAAGTTGTGCTTCATTTATCACGTCCATCACCCCACTCACCTCTGGATGTCAGGACCCTGCCAGGCAGGCTGCTGACTCCAGTACCCTCTGTGGGCAACTGGGTTGTTCAGAGACAAGGGGTGGAACATGTGTCCTTCTGACCACAACAATAACAGATTGGCCTGAGGACACAGAAGATGATGGGGAAAAGCTAGTCCAATGCCAACAAATTAAGCAAAATCCTATTTAGTTCCTACTGTGTGGAGAGTACAAATACAGAAACATTAGTGTGTGCACTCCAGAAAGATGCTCTGAACGAGCACAGACTTGAGTTCTGTTATATATTCAGTCACCAGACAGTTGCACAGTATAGCCCTTAGTAAAAATCATTGCAGGCTGAGCTCAAAGATACTAAATGTGTGACTAAAGAAACAAGCCAAACTACACAACTAAATGAGAGTGAAGGACAGGGAAAAAAACTAGATCCCATCCTCTAGAGCAGCTCTCTGATTTCCTAATATTAGCAGTGGATTAGCTTCATTCCTATTTGCCGCTCTGAGTCATAAGTCCCAATATTTTCTTTGCCATCTACTCCTTCTGTTTCCTACAGGCAGCACTTTGATCCCTTTCAAACCAAACATCAGCCAGCCTCCCCTTGGCCCCAAACCCATCCCTATCTCAGTAAGAGATGTGTTTGCTATGGCTGGCTTGGGTGCATGGATGCAGCTGAAGGTCACAGGCTGGACCACTCTCACACCAGACCTATGTTCAGAGAAGACAAAGAAAACACTGACAACACACCATCCACAGAAATGGAAAATGCACCATGTCCTTGCTGAAATTCTCCTCAAGCATATAGGCAGAAACTAGATAAATTAAGATTGGGGCTCTGAGAAAAATAAGCAGCTCCTACAGCTCCTATAAAATGTACATATTTGTTAGAGAATATTTAAATTATATATCTGTAGAGAAGGCTAAAATATTAGAAGAAAATATTTGGGGTTTAACTTTCAAAATTGTCCAAATTAACTGTTTTGATCTTTTTAAATTAAACTCTTAAATTTTTATGTTTGGAAATAGCATTGTTTTTAAATTAGGCTTAATATAGTCAATCTAAGCACAATCAATTTTTTTAGATCTTGGTGAATTTTTTTTTATAAATTAATGTAAAATATAATTTATTTGAATTAAAAATGCTCTGGACTTACAACCTGCAAAGTCTTAGACTTTGGAGCTTTATTCTATTTTAAAATAGAGGTTTTTTTTTATTCTTAAATCCATTTTCAAGTAAAATGAGAGAAGTTCTCATTTCCTCCTGAGGTTGTCCTTGCAGCTGCAATTTAGAAAGAATTTTTATGTAAAAAATATCTCCATCTGTGCATTATTTAGGTTATGGCTACTGGAACAATCTTGTTCCAGATTTCAAGTAAAGATGTATTTTTTTACTAAAGAAAGATGTATTATTATATTACCCAGACAGGGATTTTACTGAGATGCATACTTCAATTTCTTTTTCAGTCTTTGAGAATGGCTGCTACATTGTATGCAAGCCTGGAAGAATGCAAACAACATGTTATCAAGATAAATCTCACTCAGCTGAAAAGGGCCAAATAGAGGTTAATCCAATCACTTAATGGTTGTCTCCTTTGGCCTCTTCCTTCAGGCATCTGTGCTTTTATATATTCCATTTCTCTCTACTAACATGATTCTTTAAAGTTCTTCCCTTCATAAGGGAAAAAGCACTTCATTGTTCTTTCCAAAAAAATCTTTTTCCATTATGGAGGAATAGAATTATGGTCCAAAATTGTGCATGTAGTGTTGAAGTTACTACTTTAAATCAAGTATTTAATTTTTATTTAGAGTGAACTGCTCTTAGATTTGTTTGACTTATTCTTGAGGTCAGAACTCTTACTGAATTAAATATATGGTAGGAATAACACTGAAAATTTGATCAATAACATTAATTGATTTGATTGATAACTTTAATGTTTGACTCCAACAAATAGTTTATTCTAGAGAAAGCAGGATAAATAGCAATAGGATTCAAATATGCTTAATATAATTCTAATTTAATGAGAACAAAATTTAATAAACTGCATGTATAAGTTTTCAGCATTCATGCTTCAAGCAAATTGAATGTGCTGACTCCTGCTAAGATTATTCCTCTTGAAGTTTAATGCCCAATCAGTAACCTGCACAAAAGGATAACTGTCCTACAGGGAGGGAGGGTAGCAAATAAACAGTGAGGGAGATGGCTGGGACAATTAATCTTTGGCATCCACTTGTAGCTTGTGAAATAATCATTCTGCTGCCTTTAGGACATGCCAGGATGTTCATAGCTAGAATACTCTCCTGTGCAGATCACAGCACTTCTCTCTCATCTTCATAAACATCCTTGCTAGTGATTTTTGGCACTTGCTGAGGTGGGAATTATTTATTACCTAGTCAGTATTTCTCTCTCTCTGGAATCACATTACAATATTTATGCTATAGACATTGTCCAGAACAGCTTCTGCTTGATAGTGCATTCAGACACAAAAATCACTCCTCTTCATTGCTAAATGAAAATGTAAAACTTGCTTCCCCTGTGTGTTTTTGCTGTCATCACTCAGAGAGCAAAATTTTAAGTTATAGCAGTAGAACTAGGAGTGCAGAAAACCAGTTAAAGATAATCACTGTAAAATCTGGGATATGGACTGGATGACTAGACTATGAGATGGGTGAATCACTTGCTGGACCAATAACTAGCTCAAAGTTGGTATCATAGATTAAAACTTCAACAAATATAATTTTTGATACCTTGGGACAGAAAAAAAGGAAGTGCAACAGTACAAGCTAGTAAATGGCTAGAAGGGTAACGATTCTGCAGAAAAAACATGTCAGAAAAAGAGTTAAATATGAGGCAGAAGTGCATCCCTGCAATGAGGAAGGCTAACAGCATGCTGTGCTGCATTAACAGGTGTAGAGTAAGGGAGTTGGGGAAAATGGTTATTCCCCTCTTCTTGAGGCTTTTGTGGAGGTATGTGCTGTCCCCAGTTTTGCCACCCCAGTACAAGAGGTGTGACTGGCAGACAGGCCAGAGCAAGGACAGTCATATTGTTCTGGGATTACATGGGGAAAGGCTGAGGGAACAAGGTTTCTTTCAGCTTGGAGAAGACTAAGAGTAAAGACTAAATGCAATCTTCCACAGCCTAAAGTGCAGTTATAGAAAAGGAAAAACCAGGGTCTTCTCACAGACACAACAATCACAATTTCCAGTGAGGAAAAAAAAAGAAAACCACCATCAGAATGGTAAGCACCAGAACAGGTACCCAGAGACACACCATAAGATCCATCCTCAGAGATTTTCCAAATTTCACTGGTCAGTTCCTGAGTGAAATGATATAATGTAGACAACAGTTCAGCTCTGTGCAGGAGGTAGTACCAGAACACCTGCAGAGCTTCCTCCTGACCAAAACTGCCCTGTGAGTCCCCCAGGCTAAATGCCAGCCCTGGTCCTGCTCTGTGTTGAATTAAGTTCCTACCACAGTAAATTATTATCAAGGTCATAACAAGCTGGTCTATATGTTCTCCTACTCATTGCACAGGAGTTGTGAAACACATAAAACAGCAGATGTTCCTTCAAGGACTTAGCGAGGGTGATTTACCCAAGGTCATGCGAGTCTACAGGAGATCTGGAAAGAGAACTAGACACAGCTTTCCAGCCAGCTCCCTGATTAATCAGCTATCCATTCACAGTATGGAAGCTGCAGCTTCTCCAGAAACAGGCCTGTTGAAGTGTTGCTTTCCATCTGCACACCAAAACTTTTTATGTGGTCCAAAAGTGATTAAAAATGTAAATCTTCAGCAAACTGGAAGCTTTACTAAAGAAATCCTGGTGCTACATTCAGTTCTTCTTTGTCGTTGAGGATGTATTTTTGTTCTTGGCAAAAGGTCAGAAGCATAACAATAATGCATTCATATCCCCTTCAGCAGAGATATTATTTTGATTCAGCAAACTTCTCTGATCTTAGCTGTAAACAAAAGACCCTGACCAAGTATCAGAGAAACAGATATTAAAATGATGGAGTGTTGTTGAAGGAAAGGAGCAATATAATAATAATTAAAGTAATTTTTAGTTCTTTCTATATATGCAAAAGCATCATGACTCCTGGGCTCCCTCATTAGTTTCTAATTAAAATTCTTGCACATTCACATTGATTTGTAGACTATTTTTTAAGTGCCTTATATTGCATCATATATTATGGACTTATTTATAAAAAAGGGTGAATTATATTACTATAGAAATCATGCCTCTGAAATAACAGATAATAAAAATGTAGATGTAGAAACACATCTTGCAAAGAGGTTGGTCAGAAATCCTGTCTATATCCAGCTTGGATCCAGAGTTGCCCAACAGCCTCAGTGCATTACAGATTTTTTCCTAGTTTTTTAACAACCCTTAGAATAAGCTAGGGCAAGAGGCAGGCTGTAGGGTATGATGAGCCAATGTTTTTGATCTGATACCTCAATCCTATGTTACTGTGATTAAAAAATAACCCCAAACATACAGATACAAAAATCCTTTTCTGCAACCAACGATGTTCCTCACAACACTGATACACTTGTTCCTATATAACATGTTGATGTAGTGAAGAAAAATCAAAAAGCCCATGTCAACAATTATTTTTAAAGTACCCATCATTTTATAGCTTCAGAGAAATATAAGACAGAAGAAAGCCTTTAAAAACTCTGCATTGAGGCCAGGTTAGCTATGTCAGTCATTTTGCTTCTCCCTATGTCTGTTCAAATGGGAAGTGCTGAACACATAAATGTCAGTAAGTGCAAGCTGCCTCTAAAAAAACTGTCTCTCTTTCAAATATATGAGTTTTATTTGATCCATTTCCTTATGAAAAGGACAGATAAAATGCCAGAAATCTCCCTTTGTGAGAGAAAATTCCTTAATCTGCTCAGACTTTTCTGCAGTGGAGAAAATCATTGCTAGCAGGACATGCAAACATATTTCAAAGAACACCTCCATGACTTGCAGTAGCAGTGAGGTTTTAAAGGCAACTTGTGTTCTCTGCAAGCAAATCTGAGTTTGCAAAGTCATTCACAAGGCTCCCAGAGGAGGAGGCTAAAAGAGGAGATTCACCTGACTAAACGGCTCTCTTTGCTGTAAGTCACCACAGGAATCGTTTGTCATGAATGGCGAAGTTGTCTGCATTGTCAAAGGCATAGTTTATAAAACAAGCATCTGAAAGAGATGAATTGTTGTCTTGTCCATTGTCTGCTGAACAAGCCTATACTGTCTAGCCCAAGCAGACCCCTTACCTCTGCTTCTGCCCAGAAAACAGTTTTCCTTTATTGATAGAGCTGGTACAAAAGTGATTCTGGTAAATACTGTAACTGAAATGTTCTTCTATAAATATTTTTGGGTTTTTTTTCCTAAGTATAATATAACCTTACAATGTGGTCCAATGGCTTAGGAAACTGATGCCACCTTTTCTGGGATGGGACCTTGGGATATTCCCGCTCCAGCCCTGCTACAGTGTGCTCAGTGATGAGTCAGAGGGGGCTGCTCAGGACTGTGCCACCTCAGGGCTGGAAACCCCCAGACCAGAGGTGGCACAGCTTCCCTGGGCACCCCACATCTCTGGCCCTCTGGCCTCAGGGGAAAAATATGTTTTCAACTGCTGTAGAACTTAGACAATGCATAAAAAAAGAGCTTCCTTTGTCTTTCCATATTGCCAAATTTCCTAGGAGACCAGCTGAGGTACCTGTACAACAGCACTGTTCCACCATGGCATGTGCACCATGTCAGGACACATTCCAGTTCTCCAGTCCAAAAGGAGCTGACAGAGAATGTGGCAGCCATAAATCCCAACCTCCCTATGAATAAGAATCTAAGCTTTTTTCTGGTCTGAAAGTGAACAAATACTGCTGAGAATATAAAGTCAAGATAAGGTTATGGATAAGAGTACAGCAGTCAAAACCACTATCACTTACTGCTGATTTAACTATAGAAAAAGTGAAGCATTGAAGAAATGTTATTTTCTTTAAATATGATTTTCAGGCTGGCCTTTGATAACAGGTCTGTTTCCTACCCGTCTCCTACTTTATCCCTGTAATCAAAAAAGAACAGCAGATCACCATCAAATGTATAAAAGTCTTCCAATTTTAAGTCTTAGAATTACGATTTCCAGACCTGTTTTTCTAACTGGACTTGGTTAGATGAATGCAGCATAGTCATGAACTCATGCCGTTTTGCAGTCTTTAAGGTTTCTTTCCAGTCGTATTAAATCATGGCAGGGAAATAAAAAAAAGATATTTGAATAAGTGCCTTGCAGCAATATTACATTTGAAAAATTTTCTGAGCATTGTTTCTGAATCTTTAAAGTAATAATTTCATATTGTTTACTTAATATCATGTTGGAAATTAATATTTTATGTATGTCTTTTGTGATAATATGGTATTTTTTTCTCTACAGTTATTAAAAAAATTATACAAACAAAATATTTTTTAAAATTCTACACTTATTAAGGTATAGTCAAGTTATTAAATTCCAAATATGATATTTAAGTTTAAAATCACTACTTTCAAGGTAAAAATAATTTAAAATATTTTTTAAGAAAATCCACATCAGTTGAAAAAAACAAATTAATTCTAACAAGAACCAGTATCAGTTTGTTTTGTCCTTTCCTTTCCTGTGAGCAGGTAGTGTAAACACATATGCATATTTCCAAAACATCCTCTGATACAAGCACATCCAGCTCCATAGCGATTAAATTCTGAATCAGACCTTCAGGACATGGTTTATCAGCTCTGAGATAATTTATTGTATGTGACTTGGAACCAGTTGTAGTTTTCTCGATTCTGGAGAAAGATATATTAATTCAGCAGAACAATTCCATGTCACTGAGGTTAAAATGAAAGAGTGGTATTACATTCTGGGAAAGAAAGACACTAATTTAGAGAAGCCAGTGACAGGACTTGCAAGATACTAGATTGTAGAGTCATTTTTTACAAGGCACATTTTGTTCAGATCTGACAATTCCATTGGTCCAAAAAGGATGAGCCAAGTTTTCAAAATTTCAATATCTTTAAAAATGTAAAGATTAATTTTATCTAATTTAATTGAGACTTCATCTGTCCATCAGTCTCCAAGACTCACTGCTGTACATTAATATTAATCCTATTTTGACAGAGGTACTGAGGTGTCACCAAGTTCCCTCAAGTACAGGGAATAGTCAGGTGGAGTGCCAGAGGTGCAGCAGGTGGTGAAAAGGCAGGTTGGAAAGGGGCTGGTTGGCATTTCTCTGTCTTGCCCCACAGAAGCAGCAGCCAGCAGTCATCTTCTCGGCAGCTGTAGATTAACTGGTGCTTAACCGAGCACCATTATAAAGAAACAGGTTTAGTAAATGGGGTTCCTGGGGAAGATCAGCATCTTTTGATCTGTCAGGATAAAGAAGTTCCTATTCTGGCCAACTGAGGAGGGCTTGTAGGAAAATGAGCAGTATCGTGGTGGGGAACACAGAGCAACAGCAGGGAGTTGGAATTATGATGGTGGAGGAGCAAGAAATGCTGTGCTAGTCCAAGGGAAAGTAGGGTTCCTCAGTTCTGCTGTTCACAGAGAATGGAGTTTTATTGTTAAATGCTTCTTGTGTTGTGTCTTCAGGCTATCTTGGAGTCAAGTATTCCAGTTTTTCTCTGAAGGTAGGAAGTTACTTTAGGTTTATTCATTGGCAGCTAACGTTCTCACAGTTCTGGGGGATGGAGCTTAAAAGAAACAAACTAAAATTTAAAAAAAGCCACCCAAAACCAAAACCAAAAAGCAGACAAAACAAATAAACAAAAAGAAATACAATACAGCTTGAGATATGTGGTTAAAATCAATAAATAATAGTAAACTAAACTGGAAGGAATGTTGAGTAGGTAAGATTAACTGTGCCTAAATTATATCAAACAGATTTTACCTGTTTTGGATTATTTTGCAATCCCTCCAGTAACAGAGATGTAAAAATTTTCCTGGGTCCCCTGTTCCAGGGCTTCACTATCTGTACATCAACCTTACCAACACTTGCACCAGTAGCTGGCACATTCATTGTTAATGCAGTACTTCAGGATAGCAGGAAACCTCTTAGCAAAAAGGAATTGATGATCATTGCAGGTCCCTACAAACTGGAATATTTTAACAATTTAGGGAAAGAGAGAACATATGTTACTTAGCCATGATACAAAGGTTAATGATATTTTCCATTCACCTTAACTTTTAATGACATTGGGAAGGAAGGTCCTCAGAAAACCATTCTATCAATGAAACATTTTAATAGAAACATTGAGTCCAGCAAAATTAAGGCAGAAGAGAAAATCTTGCTTCAAGTTGTTATCATCACATATATAAAGTGAGGTAAGTTATATAAATGTAATGTGCATTCTTATCACCTGCCTGTAAGTAAAATACTTCCTTTAGTAGGAGATCTGCTTTACTTCACTTCATTCTGTGAAGAATTCTCTTTTAAAAAGCACTAAATTTTAAGTCAATCATATTACTTTCTATGTATTTTGGACAGATGCTTGTTGACATCCTTCTGTAGAAAACAAAGTAAAGGTTCCTTTAGAGACAACTTCAAGGTGCCTCTTACCTGCAGCTTCCCAGCCTACTTCTTTTTGCTGCCTACTATTAAGAAATGTTAGGGGTCTCATGAAATTCCACTTCTTCGAATGACAAGAGACCTGATGCAGGATTTGGCCATGGGCATATAGGCACATTTTACAGACTGAGACATAAGAGCAAATTTAATTCATAGCAATAATTCCTTGTTAAAATATTAGAAGGAAAGCAGCATCTGCATGTGTTTTCTAAAGAAAGAACAATTTTGTTCTGTAACTCTTCCTTAAACAATCAAAATTGCTGCAAGTAAAACTGAAATGTCACCATTATGAAACCACTGCATTGTGAATACTTGTCCTTCTGCAGCATTCTGAAGGGAAAACCATCATTTAATTGTAATTACTTTAGCCCAGGGAAGAGAAGCACTTACAAGGAAAAATCCTGATAGCTGTAAACGGGTCTTACGACAATATTAAAATAAAACCAGATAAATACTAAAAATACCAAATAAAAAGATCTTTCTCTCACAGGAATTATGAAACTGCATATTGAGTATCAGTTTGTTTTGCTTTATATTTTGAAGAGAGCGCTTGTGTGAATGTGTCTCATTATTTAATAGTGCAGAGATCCTTAGAGTTTTAAAATCCAGCTAGAATAATATGGCTATGACTTTGAATATGAATTTTCAAAGATCAGTGATCATTTTTATTATCCATATAAGTGGTGAATGTGCCATCCTCCCTTCCCCTGTCCCAAAGGAAGCAGTAGCAACAGCCAAGCTCCCAGTGGAGGGACCTGGTTTGTATCAGGTTCTGCTGCCCAGCTGTCACTGGGAAATCAGGAGTCACTCTGACACCTACTTGATCTGACTGTGCCATAGCCCTCAGTGAGGCAAACCTCTGCAGAGCACCACTAATTTCCACTGACTCACATCATTCTCAAAGGTCACTGCTCACGGCGTGTACACACGGCAGCCAGCAGGTATGGCTCTGGGAGCCCAGGTAATGTATCAGGCTGACAGGTATTTACTGCTGCCTAACTCCAGCAGACAGAGTTCCTCTTTATCACTTCTACAGAAACCTCTTTCTGCAGTCTCAGAGGCTGCTAATACAAACTTCATCACCACTCCCTGCCATGTCTGGCATCCTGGTCCCGGGATGCCAGCCACACGAGCAAGTTGCCAGGTGTTGGATGGAGATAGATGCCTTCAAGCTGCCAACACACCTTAACCCATGCTCACTGGCTGCTTCTGTTAGATCTAGTCCTTCTGTTTCCTGATTTCACTCAGACCCTTTTCACTCCCCAATACCAGGCAGGCTTTGCTGTAAGACAAAGCAGAGTCTTTTTTATCCAAGCCAGAGGAAGTGGGCTCAGAAGCATAAATCTTCATTATTTTCATTATGAAATCTTCATTAAAATAACCAAATTATTTTTTTTAAAAATTAAACCAAGTAATCATTAAAATCATTAAAATATGTCATACTTATTTTATTAAAACTTTGACTTTTGGTGTTCTTCCAGCTTTTTGCCTCCTACTGCACGTGGCTTTTATGGATACAAATTTCAGGAAAAATGAAAGACTCTGCCTGTATGAGTATTGACTTGTGTTCCCTCCTCAGTACCTGTTCCAGATTCCCAGTCCAGACCAGAGTCAGAAGGAGCTCCTATGAGCTCCAATGCAGCTTATGAGTCTGGGGGCTAGCCATTTACACAGTTACCTCCCAGAAACACTCAGAGCTTGAAGTCAGGATAAGAAATGACAAAGAATAGACTGAAAGTCAGAGTCATTTTGATCTTGAGAGACCTTGTGGATTATCCAACCCTGACAGCCTGACTGCTTGGATTAGGCAACTTTCAGAGGGCTAAAGCCTTCATGATTGTTTCTCTCTTGAACACTGAAATTGCCTGCAGGCTCTCCTCAGGGGCCCTCCAAAGGGTCAAGCATATTAAGCCACTGTGCCACTCTTTTTCTGGAAACAGACACTAAATAAAGATGCCAGAGGACAAAGAGGAACTGTAAATGTCTGTGAAACTATATCCTGCTGGCTCGTTAAAATTTTTCAATTCTGTTATTTTTAAAAGACTGTGCAATTAGTGAGAATACATAATTCTAAATACATCTGCAAAATAACAGATTTATATAAAGAACAGTTTGGAACAACCCTGAGAATATTAGTGAGCCTAGCTCTGGCAGGATCAATTATCCCTGTGTCGTTCATGAAAGACATATGGCTAAATTGTTTTTAATATCTCCAGCAATTAAGATTTTACAACCACTGCAGATGCCTGCTCATACAGAGCAAAGTATGACTAGTAGTGTCACTTTCTTTTATGAGGAAGTATATCCTAATATCCAGCTTGATCATTTCTTAATGAAAACATATCCTATCACTGTTTCTTTATCTACCAAAAGCTTGGAAAACAATTTATCCTCTCTCTCTTTTTTTGCCTAAATTCTATTACATTGTCCCAAAAATTTTCTATTCTGTCTTACCCAGATGCAGTTTTTTCAATATTTCCCAAAGGCCACCTTTTCTAGAGATTCTCCTGGACTCCCTCATGCCTTTCTCAAAGTGTAATGATACAGCAGTGTATCTTGGCAAGAGAGGTCTGAGAGGAACAGAAACCCTGTGGGCTGAATTGCTGATATTATGTCCCAGACAAGATGTTCACAACTGTGCAATCCTATTAACTTATGTTCAGCTTGTGGTCCACCACCTACCACATTCTGTCTCAAAGGACAATTTCTGTTTCTGTTTTGACCATTTTTCATACCTACCATTAAGCTTCAACTTTGTCTTTCAGACTAAATTGTGGAGATCTGTCTACATACCTCAAGTGTTACTTCCCTATTCTTTTCAGCTATTAACCAGAGAATTTTGGGATATACTTTGTACTTTCAGTTACCAAGTACATTATCTTGTATATGCAAGACAATACTTTTTTGCTTCTCCCTTATTTGTCTTCCCTGAGCTTATCCCATCTCTGTTATGCTGGTTAGTTCACAGCAGTGATGAGATTAAGTTTTTTGCATTAATATGCAAATACTATATGCCTATATAGTATCTATAGTATTTATTCTAGAAAGCTTTGATGGGTTGACCAACTATTCCCATTTTTATTCTTTCTAAAAAAAGAATATTCCCTAAGAAAAAGAATATTCCCTAAAAATTCCTATTCCCTAAAAAACCTTTAGGGACTTAGTGGCTACAAAGAATAATCTTCTTGTATCTAGAACCTTGTTGTTTGTATTTAGCTAGGATCTTGTCATATGTCACTGCTGATGCTGTATGATAGTCTTCCTTCCTAAATGAGAAAGAGAAAAATTTAGGATTACCTAGGTTGGTGAGATAATTCTCCATTTTTCTGATATGAATTCAATTTGTCAGTGGATCACTGAACTTCGTTTCCTGCTGATAGGACCAAAGCTCATGCTCTTGATGAATATTAAGATAGTCAAAATTTGAGTTTCAGTTACAAAGAAAGTAATTACACATGCAAATATGTCAATTACTTATGGAAATTACAGGTTATATGAGTACCTGTTCATTTGCATGCACAATTACCCAAACTGAATAAGAAACCATGACAAACATAATATGCTAATTGGGTGTGCAGTCAGGCATTCAGCTAACTCATGCCTAATTGGGCACACTACATTTTGAAAACTATTTTCCCAGTTTTCTGTTTACCTTTAACATTTTGGGTGAAGGCTCTATAATGATTATTTCACAGTTATAAAATTGAACAAAGGTAATCACAGTTGCACTCTGTGTAACACACAATAGCACTGCCTGTGAGCTTTTTTCACTTTTCGTTCCAGTTTAGTCTTGTCTGAAAACTGTACAAGGTCCAGGCCATGATGTTCATGTAGTCAATGATCAGTTTACAGACTCCATTTCACAGAAATCTATTAACTTTTTTGAGAACAATTCAACACTGACAGCACCAACATGCAGAGATTATAACTGGCTTTTGTCTCAATTTTGAGATTTAAGGATGGAACTACATACACTTAATGCTTGTCCAGCATGAAGTTATGTTTTTAATTAAGATTACATTTAATTCATTGGGGACCAGAATTTTGGTGAATATTTGATATTTGTGGATGCCTGATTTATGTGCATAAGTGTCAGTTGGGTAATCACAAATCAGATATCTGCACACATACCTACTTAGATTGTGTGTGGCTCTGCACATGGGCAGACTGATATAGGTGTATAGATCCACTCCTAAATCAGACATGAGTTAATACCTGGGGTGCAGTAGAAGCATTCACATTCATGTTAGTCACAGCTAAACTGGCTGAAAATAGCTGAAGAAGAGTCTCACAATAAATAAAGCACAAAAAGATTTCAGGAGGAGACAATAAATGTAAAGTAAGTCTCATGAAGATAAGTCATTGTAGTTCTACATGTACAGCAGCAACTTGCAATAAGATTTTATGACTCAAAAATGAGACTGTGGAGATCCTGTGAACAATTATTTGGAAACTTAAGCCCAGTAATCAATAACAGCTACAAAAACAATTAGTACATGTGGATTACTTTTTAAATTAAAAAAAATATTTTTTCTTTTAATCAAAAAAGTCATGTAAACATGAATAAGAACTATGGTGTATTAGTTTTCATAAAACATAAGATAAAGGGCATAAAATGAAATTATGGGCAGTAGGCTTAACATTAACAAAAGGAAGAAGGTTTGATGAAGTATACAATTAAACTGTGGAACCTTTTGCCACAGGATGATTTGGATAGCACAAATAATAATAGGTCCAGAGATTTTTTAATAAAACTTAGAAGTTACACTTGGGTATTCTAAAATATGCTGTTGGAGATGTCAATCCACTAAGCTTCTAATCTCAAGTGCCAGAAGTGTAGAGCGTCAGGAGAGGTGGCATTCTGTCCTTCCTGTATTTTTTAGTCTTTTCCTAAGCATGAAATATTGCTTACCATCAGAAACTGACACTGTTGCACTCTTGACCTTGGTCCATGTGGGAGTATTCATAATATAACTCAATCTTTTCCTTGGCAACTTTGATTTGCCTTTTCTCTTGTGTTCTGTTCTTTTTTTCATGTAAGAACAGTGTTTGTTCTCAGGCTTATTGAGCTGCAACTTATTTTTTCTGACCATTTCTCCAGCTTGTCAAGATCATGATACTTGAATCCATTTCCTCTCATCTTCTCTAGTAACAATGATTACCTGAAGGAATGGCTGATGACAGTAACACTAAATCTTTGAAGACCTGCACAATTAAATTACCTTAAAGATCATAAAACTGACTGATGACATATACAAGGGAATTATAGCACTTTGAAATTGTTGTATAGATGTCAGGATAGATCTGGATAGACAGAATGTTATGATTCCCAAACTTCTGTATGATTTTTCTTGTATGCAGTTTATGTGCAAAATATCACTGCTAGTATGGAAAATCCTAAGAGTTGTTTCTGGTTTATTAAAATTTATAAGATTTTATAAGATAAGCTACTGTTCTCCGTTTGTAGGCGCATGTTAAATTAAGAAAAGGTTTTTTTAAAAATGTCTAACATGATATTATTTTGAATGATTTCATATTACACTTTCAAGGCAGATTTTCCTTCTATTACCAAATGGTGACAGAGGCACAAAAATCTTAGTGCACTGAAAGCCTGTCCTTAGGCTGAAGACCCCAGAGTTCATTATTTTCACTTGTGGCAGTAGGACCAGGAAGGCAAAGAGCTGCTATGTGCAATATAGTGTTGCTCCCTTAAAGTGTATTAATGCTAGCAAAGTCCCGTGCTAAATGACAGCTTGACCAGTGGAAACCTACATTTGCCAGGCTTAGACTGGGAGCTGCACATGCACAGTGATAGACAGCAGCCTGTGCAGAGATGCTTTCAGGTGTCCAAAAATGGATTGCATAAAGGCAAACTTGGGAGACATCTAAACTAATCATTCAGAAACAGAGGTGGAAGGAAGGAAAGCAGGGAAGAATTTAGGAACTTTTTCCTGTTTTGCACCTCCTTCTTGTCCTGCTATGCCATCTTTCTTTCAGAAGATAAGAAAGAACAAATTTTTTTTTTTAAGTATGTCAGGAACAGAGGGTCTGCATAGCCACTCAAGCCCCCACTTCTTTTTATTCAACATCATAGCATACTAAGACCTCTCTCACAACCTATTTGAGGAGCAATGTATTCAGGGAGGAAACTGCCAGAAAGTGGTGAGCAAAAGGTACCTTCATTCCCTTCCCCTGGAGATGATACACCTTATACTAACTCACTTTTTGTGAACTTACCTGAAAGTGGACTGCACCTGGGTTAGAGATCATGCTTGTGATTCTAAATTTCCTTAGTGAAATTAGACTTAAAGAAATATTTTAGTACTTTTCTCTTTAAATAATATTTTGGTTCAGATTCTGTAACACAGTCCCCAAGATGACTGTAGCTATGATTTTTCTTTTCTGAGATTTTTAACTTGTTTGACAAAAGCAATTGGCAAAGTCTACCTTTCATGAGGTGTTTGATTTAGTGTCACATGTGAGTCTTATTACAAAATTAGCCTCTTATATACCAGTAGAGAACACATTAAATGGATTAAGAATGCACTAATTGGCAGATGCCCAAATGCAGCTGTCAATGGAGAGTTATACTCAAGTGAGGAATATTCTAACAGGATGATCCCTGTACAGGGATTAATTCAATGATGTTTTATTAATGCTGTCTAATAATACACAATATCACTGTTGATAAAATATGTGGATGACACATAGATTGTCAGAATAGCAGATAATAATGATGTAGACATCTAACTTGTCAGTCTGGGCCTCTCAAGCAAATGATCTTTTTAAATGCCAAGTGTCTCTTGACAAAAGGATCTGGACCATGCCTGTGAAATTAAATATCACATATGAAACAGGGACTTGGTGAGAACCACACAGAATTAGCAACTGAGCATGAGATTCCAGAGTGATGATGAGGTGAAAGGGGGCTAATGAAGTCACTGTCAGTATGCAAATAGTGGAGCTGAGGCTGGGGACAAGAGTGTACTTTGTTTTGTGACACTGGTGGAGAAATTTCCAACAATTGCCATTATCTGCGCACACAAGCAGCAACCTTGCTCACGGTCTGTTGCTCATCACATCCTATTTTCCTTTGTCAAAGGAAGGTGTCACATCCTTTGGACAAAGCCTACAAGTTGTTTCAGGAGCAGGAGAGTGTCATGCTTGCTGGGCAGTAAAGCATTGCTGCACTTGCAGCCCCTTTCCCTGAGTTCCCTGCTCCTTCATACTTGGTATCAGCTCTACCCAGTGCCCCATCCCAGCAGGATGAAGCAGCAGACTCCACTCCATATCCATGCCCTCCCCCCACAGCCTGAAAACTTTCTTCATTCTTATCAAAAAACATGTAAGTATTTATCTCACCAAGGAGGCCTGATGTATGGCTGCATGTTTTTGGACATTTGGGCATAAATCAGATACACATTTTTTTTTCAGTAAGATAAATATTTGCAAACCCATCACATTCTTGAAATTAAAAAAAAAAAAAAATGTTTATGCAGTGAAACAATCTCAAATAAGCTTCCTAACAATAAGAAATCTAGACCCACAAGGTTTCTCTTCTCCCTACACACAACATAAACAACACATTACAGATTTATGCTATAAAGACAACTTCCCTTGTTCTCAACATCTTTTCACCAGATTACATAGCTGACATAGGCATATATAAACTACTATTGTTAATTAAGAATATAACAAGTTATTAAAAGCAAATCTACCATTCTTGGAGTCACAGTGCTACTAAAGACTAAGATTCAAGCTGCTTAGAAAACACAGAAATGTCTAATAAGGTTTTTGATATAAAAATTTCCCAATTAACTAATTTAGACTGCTAACACTAGCATTTTGAACTCATGCATAAATACTTCATTAGATATATTAGTCTTGTTACTCTGCTAACAAGAACCTTTCCTCCCACTAAATGAACTTAAGCCCAATACCCAAATACTGTCTTCAAAACTTATAGGTACCCCCCCAAAAGTATACCTGCTTTTGTTTGAACATGCAATATTTAAAACATGCTCAGTAAATGTCTTTTTAAATATTGAAATATCAATTTTTGACAAATACAATAACATGGTTAGTCCTTATACTCTCTCTCATACATTTGAATTTGACAGGAAGGTTCCTTCAGGCCATCTCTGCATCAGAAAAGATATCTGATCCCTGACCAGCCTATATGTGAGAGCTTCTCTTCCTAAAGCAGACAGAAGAGAAGGACTTTCTCCACCCAGCTGAAAGGATGCCTTACCTTCACATTCAAAGACAGAGACAAGTGCATGCAAGTTATAATCACAGTGAAAACTAAAGATATGTCTGGAAATAGAATGTCTATCACTCCTTAAAAGAAATGTTTTGAGTTTTCCTTTATAACCTCACAGTTCTTCCAGGAGCTCCAAGCTGAAGACCCAAGCTCTAGCCTGCTCTTTTCACACTAATCCCTTTGGAGACACAATACAAGACACCGTGGTCTGAAGCAGAGGATTGCAATATCATAGAGGGTGGGGAAAAAATGCAGACCTACTCAAAGGAGGGCCTGAAGCTACAGTCTGAATGTCAAAATCACCTAAATTTGATCTGTCTCATAAATTCTTCCTTCCCTTACATTTACAGTTGTTTGCTTTTTATTTTAATGAATAATGCACCAGTCGTCTAGCATGAAACCAAGCTAGCTCCAAATCACACCAAGTTGATTCCCTAGAACCCCAGAGGAAGACTATGATAAATATACGTCTTTTTGCAAGACTTTAAACACAGTAGGACTACAACCAATTAATGTATTTTTGAGAAGCCAGCCATCCTAAATCATTGATAAACATAAGTCCAGATTAGACTTCTGGAAAACCTATCAGTGAGGTGTAATAGATTGCTATTATTAAAGTTTCTAATGGGTTCCCATGAAAGGAGTGATTGATTTCCAGTAAAAAGCATTGGATTCACAATAGGAAAGCTACCACCTGCTTCTGTTTAAACAGAAGGTCTGAAATGTATAAAGTAGTTTGTGTACAGCTTTCTCTTTTCCTGCTGTTAATTCTTTAAATTACCTTTTAACTGCTACTGATACCATTTCTTTTTCCTTCATTAGCCTTAGGTGGCCCTATCACAGAATTCTCATAACAAACAAGAAAATATGCTTCAAACCTTTAGAGCAAACATTGCTACCATCCAACACTTCACAGAAATGTGACTGTATAATGAAACAATATGTACTTAGATGTATAGACAATTTCATGGCCTGAGCCAGAAGAACACAGTATAAGGATGCACAAGAGGGTAAAAGCTATTCCGTGCATTACAAACTCAGACAGTTCATTGAAAAACAGAGAGAAGGCTTTTTTAAATTGTTAAGAGGAGCAAGTTGCAATTCTGAAATAAAATCAGGTCACAGAGAGTTCTGATTCCTATTGAGATGAATATTGTTAGGCCACACTTGGTTTTCAGGCTCCCAAATTTTCTGATGCTGCCCTCAGTCATTCAGGAAAAAGTAGCCAAACTCAGACACACCAGCAATATGCAGATTTTGGCTCTGGTTATGTAGCCTGTCATTTTTGAAGGAGAGCCATACACATGTTGGTCTATCTCCAGCTTCCTGTGTCTGCACAGCTAGCAGTGCCTCTGGCTCCTTTCAATACCCCATGGCAAAGAGTGGGTGGCTGCTTAAAGAACTATTAAATTTGAGAGAAGCTTCCAACATTGGATAAAGAAAGCTCCAACAGACACATTGAGATAGACATCCTAATACATTAAACACTTTGCTGCCATCCCTTCTCTCACTTCCCTTTTACTCTTTTGCCTGCATTAAATCCTCCAGATACAAGGTTAGTTGTCTTTTTAAATTAGAGAACAAGTGAGTACCAAAATAATTTTCTCCTGACTGCTGCAAGCAGCAAATAACAATTCTTCCTTTGCTGAATGGTAGGTCAAGAGAACCAGAGCTGCACCTCCACTCTCTGTTCCCATATGAGTCAATGCTAGTGCTCAAACACGCAAACTCATTGCTCAGAGTAAAGGTCTGAGTTATTGACATCTCCCAGCCAAGTTACAGTAACAGCAATCCCAAATGAGTAAGCCCTGCTAATTCTGAAGATTTCCTTCACTCTATGAAAAATAGAGTAATTTTTAATTTAAACATATGGTAAGTTCCAACTGCTCCACTTAAAACAGCTGTGGATCTCAGGGTTATGGTCCCCCCTCAGCAAAAGGACAGTGACACCTTAGAGTAAAGCCTCTGAGAGAAGTCTTTGGGTTTCCATTGCTGTTTGAATAGAGGCTGATTTTTTCAAGGAAGAGATTTAGTTGACCACACAAAAAGTATTCTCCAGATTCATAGGCACTGAGTCCATGGATCCAGCACAGGACCCTATGATTTTTGGATTCTATTATCTTTTAATGAAAGAATAAAAACATCAAACTGTAGTATACACCCATCTCATAAGCTATTTTGATGTTCAGCATGTGTTGAATGCAATAGGCACAATTTGTTAAGAGACACTGCAGTATCTTTTATTGATCCATCATTATGCAGATCAGTTGCTCAGGACTTATATGACTCACATTACTCACATTCTGAGGACTTGAATATTCACTATAATAAAGATCAATGTGGAAAGGTTTCCTGCCGTATCATAGTCCATTCTTTTTTGTCTCTTGGAAGAGTAGCTGGAGCACATTTCAGTAATTTTAGCATGAGCTGGTACATCTTCCAGAGGAGGTGAAGGAGAGGTCAGATGTGTGTGCAGCAGTGTCTCTTTGATGATGCAAGCCTTATTAACTACAATTTATTAAGCAAGTACTGTCCTTTAGAGACCTACCTCTTAATTACAAATAAAAGGTGTAAAAACAGCTTCTTCCATTGTCTAATAACTTGCAAAGAAACAATTCTCTTCTCCTGTGGACTGCCTCCATGCAGCACATGGGCTGTTTCAAGTTCCCATTATGCCTCCCCTGCCAGTCATACCAACAGCTTCCCCTAGTTAAGATTTCTGCTTTAGGATATGATGAGTAGTGCCTTAGAAGTGACTGTTCCTCCTTATTGATGAGGGTGTAGAGAGTTAGATCACATGTAAATGAAGGTTGGTCAAATGAATGCCACCCATTTTGACTCAAGTAGTTATTTGTCAGCTGCTCTTACTGTGCATTCTCCTTCACGTAAGTATCCAGCAGCTGTATTTTTGCATCAAAACACCATAACAGCAAGAGGTTCCCTACAGATTAACAATGGAAAACACAGCATTTGGAGCACAGATTACATGAAGAACCCTGGCTCAAGGCAGATGGAATACCTTTAAAACATTGTGGTACATTTAATTTGTCTGAAGAAGGAGTGGTGAGCAATTAATGTGTCATCATGAAGAAACAATGACCTATTATAGATGCAGATCAAAAAGAATTGAAGAGAATGATTTTCAGCTTTGAAGACAAAATATAGATAGTTAAAGGTGTAGGGATAATAGACACAGATATTTGAGATATTGTTTCTCACTGGTGATAGGAAAAACATAGAGGTAACAAATTTCTTTCCGTATGGCAGAAAGATATATGATTTTATCTTGAACACTCAAAATAATAAGTCATACATTTGATACAATTCTTTTGTGAATGAATTCAACCACCAGGAGCTATACAGTCCAGTTTCTTGGAAGCTAAGCAATAACAGCCCACTCTTCCTTGTAGTGACCTTGAGATGCTCTGCTCTGTGTACAGCTCCTGTCTGATATTATTCTTAGGCAGTTTCATTTCCATTATACAGCTTTTTAGAGCAAGGAGTGATTTTAATGCACTTTTCTCTTTCCTAGCTAGCCTTCTGAATTGTAGAACAGGGATTTTGGAGAAAATACATGTCAATCAGGCAATTAACGTATTTTTTCTAGTCAAATTTATCTTTTGCAGACATATTACACTCACAAAGGAAGAATAAGATCTTCCTGAATAACAAAAGATGTTTTTAACATCTTTGTGGACCCCAAAACTGGTTGAAGTCTGTATGCCAGAGAGATCTTCCAGCTGACTTGCCCTTGCATTTTTGTTTTATAGAATACACCACACTCTCCTTGAAAAAAATTTTAAAAGCCATGTTTCCTGATTTTTTTTTTTTTTTTTTTTTTTTTTTTTTTTTTTTTTTGCAACATGCTCCACCAGGGAGAAAGCAGAACCAGAATACAACTCTCTAGTTACTTCCAGTTCTCCCCTCACATTTTCTCCAATGCCAGTCAAGAGCAGTGAGAGTTAATCTCTTGGCTCCCCTTACAGAGTTCTGTGTTTCATGGTGCACAGCTTATCTCCTAGGGAACATGACAATAACCATGAATTCTCCACAGACCAGAGCAGGGATTCAGGTGATTACCTCACATATAGATGTCCAAAGTCAGGTAATGTGAATTTCCCACATCTATCTTAATGATAGCAAGCCCCTGCAGCATAACAGTCTCTGATGAATCCTAAAAGAGGACAGCTCTTACAATCAGCAAATCTCAAATCCATCACAGTGTTGGACACTAAATAAGCTTGTAGCATACAAGCTATTTTAGTGAAGTATGGCTTTAGGAAAAGCCATACTGGGGTAGACTAAAGGTCTGCCTAGACCTGTTTCTGACAATGGGCAGCAGCTGATGCCCAGTAAAGATAGGAGAATGCTGCAAGCAGGAATGGATGTTTCCCTGGTGAACTGTCAGAATACTTGGAGCCCTGTGTTTCAAGATGTCCCAGAGACAGTAGACATACTCCTTTTGTGTTTAATGACCCTAAATAAATAATCCTTTCATGAATATATTTTTGGAAGTCATATATTTTCAGCATCTACAGTGCTCTGCGGTAATGGTGAAAATATTTTAATTAGAGAGTGAAAGAAGATTTATTTTTTTCTAATGCATCCTGAATGATGCATAAGAAAAAATAAATAGCTTTTGATGTCTATTTCAGCCTATAATTTCATGTGGTGACCCTTTGCTCATGTAAGGAAAAATCCACAAACCCAGAAGGCTATTCAGTTTCTCCAAACCACTCATGAGTTTTTAGGCTATTATCATACTTCAAACCCCACTGGCTATTTTCAGGGCTGAACTGTCTTAGCACATTTACTCTCCATGTGCAAATACCATTACATCATCTTTGTTATCATTCTATTAAAAATTTTTAGTTTTATTACATTCTCTCTGTGCAAGCAAGCTCAATGCTGTACTTTTTAGACTGACTGTTGATGGTAGTCCACAATGCTGCAAAAAGAATACAATATTTTAAATATATAACACAATAGCATTGTATACTCTCTGCTAAAGTAAATTGATTTTCAGATGAGAGCTGACCAGAAAGGAAAGGGAACCATTACATACTGGAATAGTACTTTGAGCACGGCATTATTTATCTTAATGCTTTAGTTCCTTGCAATCACTGCCATTCTAGATCTTCACTTTTCCATCTCTCTTATCTACCCCTCCCCCTCCCCTTTGTGGTTATTTTTGCTTCTTTGATACATATAGGCTCCTTGCCTACCATAGTATTGAGAAATTTGTTGGGTTTTGCATGTGAAAGTGGAAAATTAGAAAGTGATTCTGACACCCAAATTAGAATTGTACAATTTTGAAAATAAATATACAAAGCCACAAACTTATTTATTAAATATGTACCTCAGAAGATCTCTTTGGCTATCATCAGGTGACAGAGGATGAGGTCAAAGCTTTTGGATTGATGAAGAAAAGACAAAAAAAGAACAAACCTTTGAATGGATGAATATGGTTCTGAAGGACAAGAGGTACATACTAATCAAATCATGACCATTCTGAAAGGCACCTACAGAAAACAAGAGGTGTTGATCCAAACAAAAGATAAGAAAGGAAATTTAGTTCTTAAAAAAGAATCTTGATTTTGAAATCATACTTGCCTCTTATTATAATGAATTGTAAAAATCCCAAAGCTTTTCACAAAATAAAATATATAAGTTGAAGAAGTATTTTATGCCATTCTTTTAACTAACATATCATCAAAGGAATAATTTTATCAAAATAAGTATATTGAAACTGTTTTTAAAAATTGCTTCAAAAATGTAGATGACATTGAAATGTTTTACACTTTCAACTTTGCTGTATCCAAAATCCTCAGTAGAAAAGAGCTTCTTGGACAAATTCTGACCAGTCTCACTCAGGAGAATAGAGAAAGATGGGAAAATTCAAAGGCTTAAAACTGTCCCTTCCCACGCAGCCTGACTCATCACACAGATACAGGAATCCAAACAGGGTGGCATTAATCATCTGTGCCCTGGAATTATGGACCTCACTATCTGAGGATGGAGGCAGTAAAGCTGAGGAGTGCGTTGGTTAAATTTATAGAGCAGGTGCAAGCATAAACTAAACTTTTCAGAAGACTATTCTTGCATTTTAAGATGAGAGTTACTGACATGATTTTTTTTCTAGTTCACTAAATCAGGCAGTAAGTGACTTTTAGTGTCCTCTTAGGCTCTTTAATCTTATTTCAGTTCATCTGTTAAAAGAACCAATATATATTTGCAACTTATGGTTTTATAAGACAGAAGTCAAGCAACAGAGAACATTCAATTTAAGAGCCTATCTTCCATGAGAAATTGTGGTAGTTTGGAAAATGAGACACAGAACCAAAAAGAACATGAGAACAAAACTTCCTATAAAAAAATGCAATACTAATCATTCAGACTCATGATATCATTTTAATAATCAGAAGAGCAATCTTGATTTAAAAACAAACAAACAAACAAAAAAACCTCAACAAAACAACTTCGTTTTAGTTATAGGTTATAAACAGACAGAAAATCAATTTTAAAATCAAAGCCATTTTGAGAAGGAAAATCAAAGTCAGGTCATTTTAATCAAAATGCTCTCACAAATAATGACTGCAAACTTGAACATTAAAATCAATACCAGTACTGCTACTAGCCTCTGGTAGTTTTCCTCACAAAATAAAAAGTCCCTTGGGAAACTCTCTCAGCTTGGAAAAGCTGATGATTTTATTCTCTGCCTTCCCAAAATTAGTTCTCTGGTACTTTTCTCCCTAGGGTGCAGCAGTTCTGTTCAGTGAAGCTGTGTGACAAAAATCCCATGGAAACTAAAACCTATATAAAGTACCATTTATAAAGAGGTTTCGATATCTGAAATGCAAACCAAGGACCTGTGCTGTACCTGGTCCCTATGGCCCCTCATTATTTAATGCCTTCAGCCCAACACAAACTTACTCCTGCAATCTGAAACCCACAAATATCACTGCAAACAAACAGCGGTAAAAGGCAGCACGCAGGTGCCTTTTTGTTATGTGGCACACAACCAATACACAACTTTCCCTGATAGTCTTTTGCAGTAGATAAGTTCTTACCTGAGCTTTAAAATGTAAATAAATAAATAATTAAACAGTGGTCATCTTATTAGTGCTTTTTTTTTTTTTCTGAGTGTGAAAAAAAGGGTAAAATTGATTCTTTCCAGTGGAAAATACTGAAGATAAATCACATTATTTGCATTTTATTGTCTCTGCAGAGGTGTAAATTGCTGTCATCTTGGGCTTTATATTGCACTGTTAAGGTGCTTCTAGGAAAGGGAAACTCAGCAGGAAATTGGCATCATTATGCATTTTTAAGGTGCTTATATTTGATCATTAAAACCAGCAAATGTTTGAATAATAAACTGGGAGTAATAGACAGTCAAAAATATTTATTTTTTTAGCTGCAGGATTGTGACAACATCATTTGGTGAATTACCTTGAAACAGAAAAAAGGACTCATCTCCTCCCCTTCCAAAAAACACAAAACAAAGAAACACCATATGAAAAACTTTTTCACAAAAATCACCTCATCATCTATAAAATTGGAAGACAGAAAAATAGTAATAAATTAAGATTAAAGAAATACTTCTCTAGTAGATCTACCTGCTTCCTTTCATAATGCAGGACATTAGCAGAGAAATTTAAAGGCAATGAACTTGAGAGAACTTAAAGAGAAGAAACAATAATAGCAGCTCACATTCCCAGCTTCCCTGAAAACTGCTGCAGGATCAAACACCAAACACCAAGTGACAGAGGATGTTACAGAAATTGTAACTTCAGGTCAATCTCAGTTAATGACTGAATTTTAATTAATCCACACTGCACTGCAGCTGCCTCTGTATTTTACTAAATTCTTATAACGAGACAGTTTTATCACAGTGAGAAATTATCAATAGGCTAAATCTTAGAATGACAAAAGGGTCTGGGTCAGAAAGAACCTTAAAGATCATTTAGTTCCAACCCCGCTGCCATGGGCAAGGACACCTTCCACTACACCAGGTTGCTCAGAGCCCCATCCAACCTGGCCTTGAACACTTCCAGGGATGGAGCATCCTCACCATTCTCTGAATAAAGAATTTCTTCCATACATCTAATCTAAATCTCTCCTCCTTTAGTGTTAAACTGTTCCCTGTTGTCCTTTCACTACCTGCCCACATAAAAAGTCATATTCCTAGAAGATATGCTCCTTTCCCCATCTTTAATTCTGGAGGTTGAAGCCCATCATTTCCTAAAGTGACTGCAAACCACATCTCTTTAAGAGACTATGTACCTGACAGGTAGGTTTGCAAGCATTTTTTAAAACACTCTTGAGTGCAGAATCATTATTTCATTATTAACTTTAGACTGCAATTTTTTTTTTTTTCCAAAGGACACTGTGTGTCAAAGAGTTTTAAAGACACTAAAACAACTTAGGTTTAGCCCGCTTGTACGGGGTGAATCACCTTGATGAACACATGAGCTGAGATCCATGGCTACAGTTTTTTAAAGAAGAAAAGGAACTTGAACAAAAAATTAATCAAAAATGGTAAGTTGTGATATTCCAGGTACATTTCCTGTTTTTTTTTTCTGCAAACAAGACACTGTTTCTTCTTGAGATCTTTGCTACATGAGCACTAAAAGGATTTAATAATGATAATATAAAGCCTTAATAGAAAAAATCCAGTTGATAGTATAATGCACTGTTGTACCTCACACTTTATTCTGAGCACTTTCAGATTTTAGGGTATATTCTTGGTTTGTGGTTGCTTGATCTGAACTGTAAAAGGGTATATACAAAGAGAAAGAAACAATTGTAAAGCTTTGAATCCATTGCCATTTTCCACTATTGTGCTCATTTAGAAACTAATTCAAAGCTTCATATTTCACATCCAAATTTCATAAATTTTTGGTCTATATATCAAAATCTTTAAAAAGAAATCTCATTAAGATCCCCAACTGCTTCTTCATCAGAGTTAGATTTTATTTGGTGATTCTAGGATTGCGATATGTTTAAAATCAGTCTCATTTTTATTTTATTGCTCCATGAGGAAGAAACCACATGTCTGTTAAATAAAAGGTTTTATTTTCAGAGACTGAAATGAAAATTAATGGTATCAAACCATATGATTATCTATTTTCTGTAGCATTACCACTGCTGGAGATAAAATTTAAGCAGTTATATTTAAGTGATATTTTTTCATCAATATTTTTTCTGTAAATCTAATGATGAAAGTTGTAAAGTTGTATATCTGAATAGAAGAGAATGATAGGGTAAAAAAATATTATCTCCATTTTGACCAGTGTGACATATTTTTGCTACATAGGCACTTTCTCAGTTGCTAATCTCCAGGGGTTTCAGCAGTTAAGCTGATGGATGATGAGAAGAGGATTTCTTGACAGCCCAGTAATCTGACCAGAAGGGAAAGGATGCTGTTGGTCAGGGTTCAGGTACTGGAAGGGCTTTTGACTAGCTAACCATCTGTACATGTCTGGAAGGCCAAGGGCTGTTTTTCCCCACTACTCAGCTCATGGGAATGAAAACAGCACTGTTGAGAATCATGCAGGCAATGCGACAAAGTACTTTATTTGCTACTGATACAGAATTTTCAGCTTTGTAAACACTTACTTTGGTTATATTTTGCTCAACAGGCGAAGATTCATGTAAACACTGCCAATACCTTTGAAATTATTAGCACAGCTCCTAGTTTCACTATCCACTCCTCTACCCTTCATCACTGCAGCACTGCACCAGAGCTGTGGTAGCACCATAGGTAATTAATTTCACAGACAAGACTCACACACTCCTGCGCATACTCCTGGCCATGCCACTGCCCTAACAGGAGTTACAATGACATTCTCCTTTTGACTGGAGGTCATGTATGAACTCCTGCCCACAGGAAGCAAAAAGCATTCCTCTGCCCACCTACCTACTTTTACAGTACTACATGACTAAAATGTCTGTGTAGCCCCAGGGAAAGTCCCTGCTACCACCCAGTTCCTTTGGAACAAAGGCAGGTCTCCACTCTTTCCCCATCCTCCAGCCCACAGGCTGGTCTCTTTTGGTAGGAACTTAAGGTGCTGGAGTGGCACATGAACTGCAGGATGCTCCAGACAGCTCCTCATCAAAGCCAAGCAACCTGAGCACGTCACAACACGCTGTCGCACATCAATACAAGATGCCAGCTTTGAGGCCTCTGTCTTTTTCCCACAGAAAACTGACATTAGGGAAGGGGGTCCAACATGGGAGGTGGGATGAGACAAGCAGACACATACACACACACACACACACACACACACACACACACACACACACACTCACTCATACCCAAAGGTGCACACTGGGATCAGACTGTTTGCAGGGAAAAGCAGCTGGCAATACACAAATGGGTAGTGGTTGTAACTCAGAATGCTGGCATTGCAAACCACACCTTCATAGGGGCTTCAACTCTGCTCAGACAGAGGGATGCAAGTGAGAGATTTCCAAGGGAGCAGAGAGCTGTATTGACATGCAGCTTGTAGTTATGTCATGCAGAAATGCACTCTTGTGCAACAATGGCTTGTACATGTGTTGTACTGGGTACAACCATGCAGCACTTGGGAGCTGAGGGACTACATTCCCACATAGATGAGAACCCATCAGTATTTTTTCAAAATGTTGGCAAGAGGAATGCAACTGCATACACCACTGAAATTATGTGTGAAACAGGAAGCTACTGCAGCCTAATTTTTTTTTTATCTGTGTAAACCAAATATATGGAAAATGTACAGAAGATGTGAATAGGCATCCTTGTGTCTAAAGCAAGGCATACTACAAAAAGGACATTAAAGAAGTACAAAAACACATTACTGTGATTTACTAGGCCTCCCCTCCCATGGGAAAAAAAATCTAGAATGAAATATGGTCATTCGGCAGGCAGTGCTCCAATGTCACACAGCCTGCTCTATCCTACCCTGGTTAATCTCTCCTGAGAACAGAAACATTTTCCTGAAGAAAGGGATATCCCTGTGAAGAGCTAATATCTCTTCTCCCTGATGTAGCATCAAAAGAAAAGTCAATGAACAAGAGAAGATGCTAGGGAACACACAGACAAAGCTTATAGGCAGGAGAGTAGGAATTATCTTGGAGGGAGAAAATGAGCTTTTCTGGTGTTGCATGTCTACATGATCTTCACCTGTGAGATAAGGGAGATTTCCAAGTGACATTTCAAAATGGTATAATACATGTGAAATATATTAACTCTCTAAAACTTGATGGATGGAAGGGGACATTAAGTGTTATCAGACTTTCATGCTGACATACCACTCAGTATTTTTCTTTCAATACCTTGGTAAAAAAATTGCAGTTCATCCAGCTAATTATGTTTTCCAAATATATTTTACCACAAGGAAGCCAGGCAAACACTCCCATGTACAAACACGAAAATATATATGTATTTTAATTTTCATTTGGTCATATTTTATTTAACAGGATGTCATTCTTCCTCAATAACCAATGATGATTTAAAGTAGTAGCACTCTCCAAAGCAGCCCATTGATCACAGAGAACTGATGATATTTAAATATACAATATAAAGAGTGATGTTTCACAAAGTTGCTTTATCTTCAGACTTTAGGTTAGAACACAACAGACCAAAATTAACCATTTCACTAGGTCCAAGAATAAAATTCAAACTGACAACAAGTTATGAAAAGAGAATAGTTATTGAAACTTTACAGAGAAAGAATATAATTAATAAACGTGTCCTGGCTTTACAAATCTCAGACCCCCTGAGTCCTAACAGTACTAAGCTGAGAAACAAACAAATTTTATCCTGAGGACACAAGCACTGTTTGTAAGTTACTCCTGTAATTTAATTTTGAATTTTGATATGGTGCTATAATATTTTCCATAATGCTCCAAAGTAGATTGCTGTATGCAAAAAGAACATTATTTAGTAGTTACTGCTATGCAAGTACTACAGATCACAAGAGCCTTAAGGCACAGATTGCCAATCTGCAATTTTAGATGTCACCATGACTAGACTAGCTGTTAATCATTATTCTCATAACAGAGCTGTATTAATAGATTATGTGAGTGTTTTTGTATTTGCATGAGTGCAGAATCAACAGAATTAACATGATTTGTGCACAGCCTTCACTGGGTACTTCCATAATAAGTTTTTTTTATTAAATGTTGGGGCAGTAGTTCCTATATGAAGAGTGACAACTAACAGTCAGGGAAGGTAACATCTTAAATCACAAGAGCTGTTTCATCTACACTCCTAGCCAGACTCTTTTGTTTTGTATTCCTCTATGATGTGGGCAGCCTTGGCCTCATTTTCCATCTCACCCTCTCAACCAGAGATTTATACAAGGGAAATATTTAAAATACTGGTCCTCAAGATCTAGTCTGCAGTGTGATGGGGTTTTTTTGCAGTTTCCTTCAGTTATACATAGAAGAAATCACACAGAAGACAGGATGCTGTTAAACACAAGAGAGCAAGAGAAGGGATGAAAAGCTGGGAATGTTTTGCAGAACACATTTCACACAGCAATCCGTAGGATGAAAGAGATAGAGAAGCAAATTATTTGAAAGAGCCATTATTCTCAAGTTGAACACTAGCAAACTGCAAAACAATTTTTCTTAATTGTGTCAGGTAATTTGAATGTGCCCCACTGAATATATTCATAGCTTTAGAATTATATTTTCTACAATTTAATTCCTTCTACCACTGCTGCATCAAAAGATGCACATGAACCTCAGGGTCAACCATACTCAAAGGGAAGTGATTACACACTAAGTCCCATCAAGGATACAATGCAACCAAACCCTGGAAGTCTTTAAGTCATCATAATCTTAGGCATTACTTGTAACAATCGCCAATTTAATATTCTTAGGCATTAAGTGTAATGCTTAAAGTTGTCAGTTTCCTTTAAATCATCTCTGCTCTGAGTGACTAATGGCTGCAATTAACATCACCAGCAGCACTGTTTAAAGACACGGGACACAGATCACCAGCTACAGCTCCAAGGCTGCATAATTAGCACAAGACACTGAGGTTGGCAGGGGAGATTCCCACATTGCTTCCACTCACAGCTTTCCACAGAACAGGTGCTGATACTGATGTCAGGCTGTAACTCCAGCAAGCGCTGAATCCTCCCACAATATTTCCTCTGCAGCAGGGATTTGCAGAATACAAAAATTCCCCCCTCCCTTCTCTTCCTATGGACAGGTTGGGGGGATTCTACCCTTCCAGTTCTTGCATGCTACATGATACCCACATCCTGGGAGCTACTGTAGAAACAGCAGCAGCAGAGGCACTTCAGGTTTAGCATATGCATCAGGTTTAAGTATATTGAAACTGAGTTTGCGTGGGAAAGTGAGAAATATGTTATCTCTCCTTCCTGATGACAGATGCGTCATGGGGTTTGTAAGTCCTCTCTTATATTACTGAGCAGGTGAAAGCCTCCCTCACTATTAAAATGGTTAACCAGTTCACTCCAAATCCCTAATGTTCTGTCTCCTGCCACCTTTCCTTACAGCCATAGGGCTCCTTTCATTCTCTCCATCCAAGACTTCTTCAGCCAGGCAGGACACAGCACTTCCCATATTCCTGGGACCCATCTGCACATGAAGAGGCTCTACTGTCATGTTCTGACCCCTTAAATCATGTTCACAAGCTCAGCTACAGCACCTACCATCTTACACGGTAAATAATTTTCTAAAGATTTGGGAAACTCCATCTTGGCCATACATGGTAGACCACGTGAAAAATGGAAACTCTGTTCATAATGTAGAGGAGGGTAATCATAATAGGCAACTGATTAATTTCTTGGAAGTGTTAATGCAAATTCTATCACATCATTTTTGCTATTCATACAGCTTTCCACTTGCAAGCTTGCTTCTGTTTTGATTTTTTAATTATTGTGTTTTATCATCTTCTATTATCTCTTCCTAGATTTTTTCTACTTTTAAATTTTTATTAACCAAGGGAACTGATTTGAGATGCCTGCCTTTAGGCACTGCTGTTTGTCGCTGATGATGCGACAGCCTCTTTAAGGAACCACAGCCGCATTTCCATATCAAATAAAAATCCTAATTAACTCCCACCATTTGTCTACTGAAAATTGACAGATATGTCAATTCTCTGGAAGTGAATTCTCTGCAAAGGGAAGCTTTGTCATACTTTGATTAGAGAGGACTTACTGTAAGCCACTGATTCAGAGAGAACAGATCTTGCTGACCACCGTCTCTGCAGACAAAGTACTTTGGCCACATTTTAATAAAACGTGTACCATAAGGAAATATCAGCATCTTCCTTTGGAGGTCCCTCTATTTCACCTGTGTGCAGTGCTTCCCCCCCGCCGTCCCCCCCTTTTGATTCCATAGCAATAGCTGATCAATTCAGATTTTAAACTTACTGCAGAAACCTCTTTTTTCTCTGTTTTTAAATTCATATCATGCAAGCGTTAACATGTCTTTTATCAATCGAAGCAGTTTACAGGCACAAAATACTGGAGGAGGAGTGACCAAATTGTGGAAACTTCTGACCCGTGTTTCAACTTCATCACTGCCCAGCACTATACAAGTTGCTATTTTTTAACAACAAAACCACTTTGCAAGTTGTGCAATCCAACAGGGCTCAATGCCTTTTTTGGCAACAGAACCTTATGAAAGAAACAAATTAAGATCCCAAAAGCTGATAGGAAAAAAAATTCCTACACAACTAAAAGCTGAAATGCAGACTGAAGGGAATCCCCAAGTCAATCTGCTAAATACAGACTTTTGACACAGGATCATCCAAAGTTACAAGGCAATACAGGACATGGGAGTCTATCTACCTGGCTTGCATTTTCATTTGGGGTCACCTGAGCATGCCTCTGAACAAGATATTGATTTTCCTTGTACAGTTAATGGGGGATAAGTATCTTATTTCATCACTGACAGAATTCTTCACATGGCAAATTTCCTTTTTGGGAGGTCGTTGGATTAAACTGCCTTTTCACACAACAATCAGACAGGGAAGCAAGCCATTTCATTCAGGGGACATACATCCTTTTCGCCATTTTCTCAGCAGAAATGGTTAAATGTACATTCAGATTTACTCCAAAGGAAAGCAGATCACCCTGGTTTGCAAAGGTCTCATGGTAAAGTGTTCTAGAGAAACTAGGCATGTGAGAATTGACAATAAGACCTTCTTACACAATTCTCTCCTGTGGTTAAAATCAGACTGAGTGATCAAAGTGTCATCTTTTCCACACAGAAAAATGTTTTTCATTGAGATATGTCTCTAATTCATTGTGTTCCTGAAAAATGGGATAACTATTTAATTTTCTCAATTTTACAGAGTGTTTTGAAGTTTGTGGACAAAAGAACTATTCTCAGCACCAGAAGTACACACTCACAGGCTACTTGCAAAATACCTTTCTTTAGAGGGACCTGATCAACTAGCCATGTGATTGTGATTTTTTTCAGTACAATCCCATGAGACCTTTGCTCTTGTCTTTCATATTGATATTTATCTTCCAAACTTGTCTTGCAACCCAACACTGCCAATAGCTCAGCAGGACAATCCCCAGACACAATTAAAGACTATAAAATCCGAACTCAGCATCCCCCTAAAATCCCATTTTAATATTCTAAATTAAATCCTGAAGCCTGATAGATTTTGGTTTTCTCTCTCTTCCATGCTCTTTCAAACATGACTTTATCAAAAAACTTGACAAATACATACATTGATAATCATATCAGAAACAGGGATAATAACAGGGATATGAACAAAGCTTATTGCAAATTGTTTTCCAAGTAATGCTAAATGGTAGTTCTTATGATGTTTGACAAACTTTAATTTCCCAGACAGAACAGGAAAATAATAAAGGCATGAACAAAATACTGTCAGGTTACAATTTTGTCAGGTAATGTGCTTAGGCTTGGCTGTGACTGTGATTAAATAATACAAATAGCATTCCATGCAAGGTACTGAGCTAAAACATTTGAGAGCGACATTAAAGTGAACCTGCTCCTCCACATATCAGTGACCTCTGGAGGTCCCTTCGGCTCCTCTTTTCTTTAATTCCGTGTTCAGTTTGTGACTAGGCATAGCATGTTTGTAGAGTGCAAAACATCTTTCTAAATATGCTATACAGTAAATTCACATTTCTGTAAAGACATCTCAAATGATTTTACAACTAATAACTATTGGGAGGGAGTCTGTGTATTTGTTGGAGCTTAGTGGGTCTGATTACCTGTCTCTATAAAGCCAAGAGTCTACTGACATCTCTGATTACATGGAAGTTTTGGTCATGGAAGTTTCCATAACTTTTCCATATATTTTTAAACATTTGTGTCTTGGAAAAGTCATCATGTAAGAGGATATTTTTAGGTCTTATCAAAAACCCAAAATTATCCATTTTTACACTTTTTTTTTTTTTTATCCTCCTTTTTTTACGTAGTTGGACAGGTATATCCAGTTTCTCCACTAAGTTCCTCATATTGCAGGATATTTTTATATGCATATCAGCATGCATAATTACAACAAGGTTTTATTCTACCCAATACACAAGAAAGGTAAGAAATTAAGAGGAGTTTCTCCCAAGCATGTGCATTCTGTTTTTAGCACTTCAATTCTGCTATAAAAATTAGATAGCAATTCCTATGGTATTAAAGATTGGAAAAAGTTTTCAGTTTAAATTCATCTAATAAAAATTGAACTACCTATAAAGATTTTCTACAAGAAAGGTGGAACCCTTTATGTACCCTGATATGTTAAAGAGAAATGCCTTCAAAGAATACTGAGAGCAGGTAAAGTACATTTATTTCTCTTACCCATTTCCATATTCTTTTTCAATGTCACAACTGCAATTACCACTGTCAAAATCTGCTTCAGTGAAATAAAAGCTGCAGCCAAGATGACCTGTAGCCCAACTCTTCAACAGAGAGAATCATTGAAAAAGCAATTTTGTTCTTGCTGAAAGATGAGGCCCCAGTTACACAAAATTATAATATATCCTACTTTCACTTTCCGGAAAGAATGTATTAATATTCATTACCTTAAAATTGAAATCAGACATCAGAAAATATTACATAAATTACAGTTAAATGTACAAACAATGGACTTTCAAACAAAAATTTATAAGCTTCAAAACAAATTTTAAGCTTCATACAGTGGAACAGATTTGAATTTTTTGATTGGACAGGTGGTGTACTCTGAAATCAGCATTCTGTTGTCTTAAATCAGTCTGGCCCATGTATCTAAAAGGATACATGAAGATTTTGATCACCACTGTGTCACAGCTTGTATGCATGTGGAGTACTGACTAAATCCTGAAGCCCTTATAAGAAGAAAGTTTCTACGGATGTTTTAGTTTTATCTGATAAGAATTTTTAAATCATAACTATGACAATATACTATTCTACTAACCAGAAGTATAGAAATATATAACATACATTCAAATATGGCACTTATGCGAATACTGGAGACACATCTCACTTACACAGCATGATATTACAAGGAATGTGAAAAATAGTCTGAATAAAATAGTATATAAGAACTTATCATTTTCAAGTCTCTCAAACCACAGAAGTAGTATTAGGACAGTAGTATACTACTACTGACAACTTATAGGACAGATTGATAAGTTCAGGCTCCATATCTTTCCTCTCTTCATTTCCTAACACATACCATGAAAACAGAATTAGGAAAGCAGAAAGACAGTGAGTTATTCAGACAAGTTCCTGCAAGGTGATGGCATTTATCAGTGCTGCTAATGACCAGTGAAGTAGGAAAGTTTTATCTGTGTGTTGCCTGGGCAGAAATCAAGGGTGATGCTGGAAGAGTCAGGGTTGTCAGCCCTGAGAAAAGCTGAAGCTGCCACCACAGACATTACAGCTAAACTTGAGACGACAGACTTACACGTTTTCACTCTCTGCTCTTAACTCATCTCAGCCTACCAAATCTTACAGCTGTAATCATCCTGGATGAGAAGAGGTGACCTACAATCAGTAACTCTGAAACTTCACCAATCACTGGAGTGGAAGAAATGTTTTTAACTCTAGCACTTAGGAGGCAGGTTTGCTGTGTAATATCATCTCTAGTGTGCTCAGTGGTTTCTTAAGTAATTCTGGCACTGCTTGAACATGCTTTTACAATGCCTCTAAATATTCAGATTTCTTGACAGGTACCCTGTGAGCCTTCCCACTCTGACTGTTGATTTAGTAAGAAATGACCTTCTCGCCTCAGCATACCACAGGCTGCACACACATCAGCCAGCACACAGAGATGACACAGCCCCTATGTTTCAGCTGATTTACCCTAGAATGAAACCTGTTGCCCTTTTGAGGTAAAATGTATTTCTCTATTATGGCACATGTTCAATATATACAGCTACACTACAACCAAAACAAAGGTGTCCTAAACTATAGGCTGAGATGTTTGACAACTTATTCTTATTAATCCTTGTTTGGAGTGGGATGCAGTTGATCTATGGAAAGTTTTACTATATTAATAATGACAGTGTCTCAATATACAATCTATAATATATCTAAGTACATTGAATAGGTATGATTTCTTGTATAAACCTTCAATGAAATATACGTATCTAACAATGTCACCTTGTATGCTTGTCAGAGATCGGTAAAAATATATATATGTGTCCAGTCTCCCAGTGCACAGGATTCAGTGATAAAACTCTGCTGCCAGGCTTTACTTTCAGATACTATTTATTACACTGTATATAGAGGACTAATGTCTCACTCCAAGGGAGAACAGAGTTCTGGAAAAATTCTTGATGTGCACCCAAAATGCAAGAGAAGTAACTCCAATGTGTCCCACATTACAACACCCAGATTATGGTACCAAGCCAAGTTACTTGTGTAAATGAAAAGTTACGGAAGTAACCTCAGAGACCCATACAGCTAAACAACAAAGCTATCCAACAGTTGGTTCCAGTTCATCAACCTGTGATCTTTCTCATAATGCACATGGTTTATATTAAATCACAATCCTAAGCCCCAGTGTTTTGAGAAAACAATTCCTACAGGTAGGAAACATTCCACTGATTACAGCATCTCCCAAGTACTTACATTCCCTCTTTATCTCAGCACACTATGCAAGCATTGCAGAAAAAATCCAATAGTCAATGTACTAGTTGGCTTCCCATGGGAAGGACAACATTAAATTGGCTTTGATATTTTTCTTTGTTCAGTATGCTTCTCTCTGTGTATGTGTGCATGTGAGAACACACATTTTCTTCTCTTTTTTTATGGTGCACTTCACTGACATATTTAATAGTCACTCATTTCCATAGCACTTGTTTACCATAACTTACAAAGTAAAACTGGAGGATTATATTGTATTTACAAACAAGTTGGCACTTACAGAATAAATTATTGATTCCTTTCCTTTATTATTTAATTTTCTTTATTTTTTCCACTTCTTTTCCACCAAAGGGCATCCAGAATTCAGGCAGAATAGTTAACACCTGCTGCCAATATGCTACATTAACGTGAGTAAATAGGATTCCAGCTGTTACACTCTTTTCCAATGATCTGCTTGTTGCTGAGAGGCAGTGCCTTCCACCTCAGTTCATGTCCAATGCTCAAAAACTGTTAGTCAAGTGAAAGCAAAGGCTGCATGTTTTCTTCCTCATTCTTATCCATGCGTTTCAGCACCCCAGGATCCACAACTGACTGAGACCTGCAGAGGAACAACATGTTTATTTGACATTTCTAGATCAAGACAAATGAGGGTAAACCTCAGCTTTCTTTTGTTTATTTTAATTTTTGTCAGGGCTTAAAAATAAGGGTACAGCATTACCCAAGCAATTACCATTGCAAATCATCAGGAAATACCCTCATGGAGGGATAACAGGCCTTTAAAGGGCTCAGTTCTGATCTGTAAATATAGGAGCAAAAGGTGGAATAAAGTGGATCCTTTCTTCAGTGAAATCATGAAGCAGGGAATACCCTCCACACAGACACGAGCAATCTAAGCTGTCCTCTGTAGTGACTTAAGAACTGACCATCTCTCCAGAAGGTGATACAGCACTGGGCTGGCAAAGAAAGTACAATTCAGCCACCCAGTTGGCCAATCATACACTGCAATTAATGGGATGTGTTAGCTGGAAGCACAAGTTGCTCCTTTTGTGAATAGCATCTTAACAGCGCCAAACCTAGGAACAGTGCCACAGTTAGCAGGATTTCTGGAGCAGCGGACAATTGTGTCAAACTCACTTTTCAGCTCAGCTGAACAGGGCAGGGAAGGATGATTGGGTCAAATTCAGTGATGAGTGTAAAATTTCTCTAGATTCTCTGGTTCAGCCCATATGTATGAAATGGTACCAGTGCCCTGCCACAGCCATATATGATGGACAAAGAGGAAAACCAAGTCTCCAGCAAAATCAAAATGTTCCATTGAAAACAAAGCCTGGAGTGATAATATGGGGTCTCACATCAGCTCATCAAAAATCTGCTATTTCTGAGGTACAGTAAATGCAACCCTTATTAGATGTTTCCTTTAGTGAAAAAAATCTCACACAGGAAATGCCTACTTCTCTTTTCTCCTCTAAAGAAGATTTGAGATGACTAAAGAGCATGTGTACATCTCTACAATGCAGGCATCTCTTTTTGATCAGTAGAAGGACACTGTGCCTGCAGCATTGCTATAGATTTGACCATTTAGAGGGCTTCAGTGCAGAGCAAAACCTTTACAAATTCTAACCTTTCCTAAGACCACACGGAGTCAAGCCCCCCCTCTTATAAACTGGCATCATCCAGTGAAACCAATGAATGAGGCTGATGAAGTCTTTCTCAAAACAATCTAAAAAAAACTTACTAAAACACAAGAAAAAAAATCTGACTTAAAGCCTAGGTGAAAACTTTAGACACAAGGATATTTTCTAATAATATTTATCCCATTCTCATATTAATACTAAAATCAAGAAAATTAGCTTTAAAAATATGATCATGTCTCTTGTGATAAGCATTAATTTAAACTTTTTAGATTAAGAGTGTACAGTAACACTCCCCCCAAACACTAGTCATTTCCTCAGGCAGAAAATTAAACCACTGAATTAAAAATGCTTTTTTAACTTCTTCATAAGGTACCGTACCAATGCAAAGCTGACTGAGAATCCGCTGGTGGGAAGCTGCACTCATGGAAAATCCAGTTCATCATGATAAAAATTGCTGTGGAAGCAAATTAACTTCAAAGATTTGCCAACTGGACGTAAGAGCTAAAACTGAGCCTTTTCCTCAGCTCCCAATGACTGAGCAGACAGGATTTCCAGTTCTCATCTGGGGAAAATTGAAGGGGATCTGGAATGGCTGCAAACCTGACCTCTAGTGAGGAAACTTTGGCCATAAATTCCCATGGCCTCCAAAACCCCTAATGCCAAGACAGGAGTGAAAATTGAACTGCAGAAATCCTGATCTATGGTTTGTAAGCTCAGATGCCCAAATGACAAGATAGAAGGAGAAACAGTTTGCACTATTAAGCAGAAATTTACTGTCACGATTCATCCTATTCAGCAGCAATCCACAAATGAAAGTATGTGAAAGGAAAAACATTTTTTAAGTCTATAGCTTCTTCTCCTCTACCTATATCTTCCAAATAACTTTACGAACAATCACTGAATACATTCTGAGATAATATAGTAGGACAGAGTTATACTACAAAATCTCGTTGCAGAGGTGAGGAACCAAACCACAGCTCCTCTGCAAAGTTTATCAACACAGACACCTACACTGCTGGGTTAGATGAGAAGAGAATGCAGGTCTCCAGCTGGGTGCCTCAGGATGACAGCCATGGGTGAGCACAGCCACAGGCTAAACCTGACTGCTGAGACAGCTGCAATGTTGCCAGATGACATAAAGAAGCTCTCCCCCAGGGGTCTGTGCTACAGGTGGCATTAATTCCTCCTTTTCTCCATCATCCTCCCCACAATTAACCTTCCTTTCAAGGTGAGGTTTCCAATTCAGCTAAAATTCAAGGAGATCTGGAGGAATGTCAATGGATCACATTGGGGGCAAAAAATAGGCAAGAAAGAAATTAATTTTTAGTGGGATTATGGTTTTAAAAGGACATTCTTTTAGGACAGTAAACTAGCTTTAAAATGACTAGCCAAATTAAACAAAATAATTGTTGGAGATCTGCTAGATGCTTGTGAAATTTGTTCTAAGCTAAGCATTTTTCATCACCTTAGTCAAGGTTTCTTATATGTTAAAAATCTTCTGCACTAACATATCATACTGACTGTGGGTTTACACTGAGAGAAAAAACCCATCAGTTGCTGAGTCCAAGTTTAATTTTTAATGAAATAGAGTTTATCTGTTTTATCTTTTCTATTCGTGTTTTAATAGAGTCTGTGCACTTAATACACTGAAGTCTTAGGACTTTTCTGTCAGTCTCAGTACTAGCACGATAAGGCTACTTAGTACTTTTTATGTCCAGCAGCAGGGAACAAGTATTCCAGCAGATGCTGGAGGCATGCTGAGAATGAATGAATAGAAGGTAAAGAAATTTTAGCATAATATTATATAGATACATATTTCAACATCTTTATTTTCTGCACTAGGTCTCCTATTGTGTTAGTTCACCCAGACTGAAAGAACATCAATTTGAAGCTTACACTGAAGTGTAACACTGTATGAAAAGAGTTTTCAGAACAAATTAATCAAGAATAAAAATTATTTGACAAAGAATTAATAATTTGGTCAACTTCCTGCTTTTCCACTTAATAATATGCTTGCCCAGCAAGCAATCTGATAATCTGGAAAATTCTGCTCCAAAAAGGCTGCTCCAAAAGGACTTGTCACAGGCCTTCTCATATTTTTTTTTTTGTTGTTGCACCCTTGGATGAAGTTATTTACTCTCACAATATCATTTTGCAGTAGAAAGACTTCTGCATTTCAGTTCCTTAATTCCACCCTTTCTAAGACAGCCTCTCTATGGTCTCATAATTCTTGTATTACATGCAAATCATATTTAAGTGTATTGCTCACCTTTCCCCTCCTCTGGATCTTTCTCTCTGTCCATTTTCTCCATTATTTGTGTTAGTTACACAATTCTAGCTTCATATATCTGGGCAATGGGGATTTTGGAGGCTCTGGGAATTTATAGCCAAAGCTCCCTCACTGGGAATTTGAGACCAGATTTGCAGCCATTCCAGCACCCCTGTCATATACTTTCAGAACCATTTTTAACTTCTTATCCTAGCTCATTTCTATCCAGTTTCTTGCTATTTCCCACTTTCAATAGAGTGAAGGTTTTCTCAATGCAAAAATCCTTAAACTTTAATGCTTTTTTTGTGTTTTTTATTTTCTATAGCAATCTTGTTTCTTCTGTTTGCACAATAATATCGCCTTTTTTAAACCAAACTGTCCTTCCCAGTCTAAGCAATATTTTCCAGTCCAAATCATCTTCCTGGCTGAGGAATCTGAAAATATTTTATCCTGGTTTTTAATCTCTGTTTCCAGAGTTTCTTTCCCTTTTCCATCATATGCTGTCTCTGAAACTGTGTTCCCAGCCTAGCATATCCTAACTTAATTTTAATGACTTTATATATTGCTTTCTGCCTCATTTGTTCTTTTCTGATCCATTGCTAGGCCTGCCCCTTATGAGCTGCACTCTGACTTTTGCTGCCCTTTCTGCTGCCCTTTCTGCTACCTTTTCTATCACAGCTGTAATCTTTACCCTTTTCTCTCCTACTGCCCTGGCAAGCTTGGATCAGATTCACCCCTTCCAAGTTAATGACCTCACTGCTTCCACAGTTACTGGAGAGATAACTAAGCTCTTCCTACACTTTATTCTGAATGGTAAAATTCAGCCAGAAGTTACACTGCACCTTCTAAAACATCAGAATGCCAGGATGTTTACCAGACTTGAGTATAACAATTGGCACTGATTTTGGTCCTGGTTCTCCTCATATTTTCTCAGGCACGCAGTCACTGTGACTGATGTTTCAGATGCTGTAAATATCCTGGCATCTACAGGCTGGTGGATACCAGGCAGTGGGCTATGAGATGGAGGACGATAAGAGCTGGCATCACCACCCAGAAAGATAATTGGCTCAAATTTACCCTCTGCATGGTGCTCACTCCAGCTAGCACTGTTTCTCTAATAAGTACTGTAGGCTGAGGTGTGATAGCAGCTTATTCCAAAGTCAGTGCTGTGTACACAACCTATATGGCGCCACAGAAATAATCAGGTGCACTGAGTTCACAGCTTGCATGGGTAATCATCAAGGCCATGATGCCTCATCAACACTGATCTTTTTAAGAAAGGGAAAAAAAACCCAAAAAACCAATTGTCTTCTTATAAAATAGACTGAACTACCTACAGCTTCATAAAGGAGGAAGAAGGCAAATGTTGACCTTATGGCAATACTAGAAGACAACAGCACCTTTAACTCACCTTTTCATGGATTTGGGAGAGAGGTCCTTTTCTATATCCTTTGCAGGAGTGTTGTAGGAGTCCACATTGCATTCACTGTCATCATCGTATTCATGGTCAAGCAGCGTTCTGGCCCACGTCCCCATGTCATAGGGGGGCAACATTCCTCCAAACTCTGAAGGCAGGATCTCAGGGTGTATGAGCTGATGCAGGCTGTTGAGGTTGTTACCATGCAGGAATATCTGTATATATGCATGAAGGTAAAAACACAGGGGTATCACCAAAAAGCATCAAAACCCAAACATCATCATGATTAGGAGGATATCGTCCAATTTAAACATTTTGGTTGTGTTGGGCTAACAGAGGTGCAGAGGAAGGCACATGTCACCTTTGCCCTAAACATGCTCATCCTATGTTCATAAATCTCAAAAGTGATTAAAGCATAAATAACTTAAAATGTTTGCAGGGAAAGGGACTTAGGGAGGGTAAGAACTGGTGTCTGGTAGCTAGATGGACAGAATATTAGATAGACAAACTGCCTTGTTAATCTCTTGCCAGCTGCTCTCCCTAATTCTGTGAATTAAGTGAATAAATTAAGATTATAATAAATAAAAATAATATTCGCCATATACAACAAGGAATATATATTGACTTTCAGCATGCAGCCATGAGTTCTATATATAAGATAAATTGTGTAGTGTAATGATAACAGTGCTGGAAATATTTTTTTCCTTAATGTAGTCATACCAGTAAATGGCATTTGTACTTGACAATACATGAAGTGAGTAATAACAGTAAAATAATCCCTGTGACAACACTGAGGGAATAGCTGATGGACTATTTGATATTTTCTGTCACGGTTTTGGTAGACAGATATTCATATACACTTTACATTTATATGTCTGCATGTTAGTATGATATGATACAATATGATATGAATACTTGTGTTTATGTTCAACTTTAATGTTTCCACTCAGAGATCTTTCATGTTCCACTTCACCTTGCAGGGACTCCTCTGGACAGGTATGCCCATAGCATGATTTGTAAGAGTTAAATTCAAAAGGCAGAAAGGTAAAGACCAAATATATGCTTGTCTTTTATTGCTTACTTCAGACCACCTTCCAGTCAAATGTGGACCCAGGAAAGTTAATATGACTGTGCAAAATCAGTGATTTTCTTCCGTCTCATAAAGAAATTTATCCTTTTGTAAAAGAACATTCATTAATGGTGAGAGTTATTTGCTTTATGTTACCTTTACAGCTAAGTGTTTCACTTCTTAGCAATTGTTTTTATATATGCCTAGTACTGCATTTATCTGAATGTAACTATCAGTTGCAAATCTATGTGACAAATTAAAAAATACAGAATAATTCAATGAAAAAATAATAAGCCTTATTAAAAAAATCTAAAGAGATTTCTCTTGGGTTTGGGATTTTTTCTCCCCCAATCATTTGTTTTGCATCTGATCGTTTTTTTTAAAGCTGATTTTAAATTTTATGTGCTGGTCATATCTTTCATATTTTGACACTAAGTTGAGAACTGTAAATCAATATTTAACTACCTGACTACTTTTTATGGGTATTTGGTATTGACTAAAAACTAGTTGTAAAAAGTCAGCATTTCTGAAAATACATGCCATTGATTCAGGTGTCTAAATAAAAATTTAGATGCTAACTGATAAGCCTCCATGTTCAACTGCCTTGTCACCTATTTTTAATGCTGTAACACTCCTATGAGCTGCACTTTACTCCCTAGTTATGCATATGCAGCACTTGAGCTGAAAAGGCCTCAGACATATCTGGCACTACAATGTTCTTTGCAGAAGCTTCAGTCAACAGAGTGCAACTGAATCCTGCAGAATGGGGCTTCATTTACATATTTATAACAGATATTACATAAAAGGCTTTTTGATCTATAGTTCAAAATCTGTAAATACCAGAGGCCTCTCAAGCATAATCTGTCAGTTAAGAACAGCTCAACACCAAGGATCATTGTGGCCTTGCAGAGTGTGTTTGAGGAGGAAAAAATACAGAGCTGCTTAGGGACCTGATTCCATTTAAAAAATAAAAAAAAAACAAACATCTTCTTTGTAGTGCCGTCGTACATGATGTTGATTGTGTTTTCCTGGATGAAAAAGTTCCTGTTACAGAAATAATATCATTCTATATGCTATCACCACCAAGCTCTAATTTAATTGCACTGATGCAAATGGAACAAATTCAGCAACATCTCTGAGGCTGCTCATACTTATGCACAGATGCATGCACACAAATTCCCTTTTACTGGCTTTCATTCAAATTAGTATTTGCAAACTAATACTACTAGATGCCAGCTGGGTATTTTAGCTCATGTTAATGTCAAGGAAATCACACTAGGAAAGGACTTTGTAGTTACTAACTCTGTTTTTAAAAGAAAGATACAAATAATTTTAACAGAAATTAAACAGAACGTTATTTAATACAATCTTAATAGAAACCGTAATGTTGGCAATATTTTTTTTAAATAACCCCCAGAAGAAGCATATGCTTATGTTTTAAAATACATTTAAGTGCACTGCTTGACTGTGTCCTTAAAGGATAATGTTGTGTAAGTTTCTAAAACAGTTGAAGGTACCCATTACAACACAGATATATTTAAACATTTTCCACCAATAGCAAGCTGATATTTCATGTTAATCTACATTATTAGAGTATGATGCATCTGCTGATGCCAACTGCCAGGAAATGGACAATTAAAAAGAAGAATACCCTTTTCCGCGTCTTCTCCTTTAGAAAGGGCCGGATAACTGTGTAGAGGGCATGGATATACCACGGCTGATTGACAAAATGTATTCCTCCAAACCGAGCTGGAAAGCTGTCCTGTGTGTCACAAAACAAATGCAAACAGTTTGAGCTGATTCTTAACATATGTAGCACATGCATCAAATACTCTTTTTTTTTTTTTTTTTTTTTTTTTTCTTTTCTGAATGCCTTTATCTTAATGAGAAACCTTTAACAAGAAGAGATTATTCAAAACTGCATCCTCTCAGCTGAGTTCCAACCTTCCACACCAAGGAGCAACCCACCTCAGACAGAGTAAGTGCGGAGGAAGTGTGCTAAGATAGCTTTGCTATTCAAATAAAGGCACAGCATTTCTAACCTCCAGAAATACTTTAAACATTTATGATTTGCCCATAATCCATCTATGCAATGTATTTTTCTCTTTTCTGCTTCTATGGATTTTATTCATTTTTAATAGTAACAATCTCAAGTCTTCCAGTTTCATTGAAGAGCACTAAAAATGTCCCTCATCTCTATCTTAAAAAGAAAGTGTAAATCTAAACTACTATTCAAAATATCTCAAATATTATCCATATTTCATAAAACCAAGACTGCATTAAACTGTTATGCAGAAACTGTTATGCAATATCCATGACAGTAATTCTTGTCACATCGTCAGAGGCCTTCTGGGAACTCAAATGTAAGGATAGCATATCTGTATTGAAGCAATGGCTTTTCTTTCTTGCTAGCTGAAAATCACAAGGGGCGGATAACTCACTAGGAAAAGATTCTGATATGCATTTTCAATTTCTAAGTTGAGAAAATATGCCAGAGGGTCTGGCAGTTGGAGGCGGGCAGCCACTCTGTCCTGGAATATAATTGCCAAATTCCTTGCACTGTCCTCATTTTGTCTTTGCCTGGTTGATCATATGCACAAACAATGCAATAAGCCAGCTCCAATATTTCCTAGAGTTGCAGCATTGAGGAAGGAGGAAAGAGGTGTAAACAGGTGCAGTTGATGCATGTCCCCTTTTGTTTTCATGGCTTATGTCAGAATCTTCTCAGTGAAGAACCTTCTCTTAGTTATACAGACTTACTATACTAAGAGCTTTCATTTGAAGCTTAATTCAACAGGTGACACAGCACAGGCAGCCATGGTAGCCACAGATCAAAACCAGATTCCACACAGCAGCAGCAGCTCCCATTTCACCACAGAGGTAACAAACAAGGACATTCATTCCAGCTACACCTCCTCCTCTTCCTCCTCTCTTCCTCCTTCTATATAGACGTAATACATAGAGGCCATTGCCACTGGGATCAAAGGCTCAAAAGGAGTCAATCAAATGGTCTGGCATTGTGCTTTGTGCAAACAGACCTATTTTGCCTCCTCTGGAGACAAGAGAGAAGGCCCTATAAGAAGCACCCAGAAGCCTCAATGTAATCTGCAAAGCACCACTTAAAGCATAGGGTCATACAGTACATGCCAACAAAATGGCCAAGAAAACAGTTATAAACTATTCCAGCCAATCAAGAACTGTCACAAAGGCAGAAACTGCAGGAAGGTAATCTTTCATTAAATGTTTCCAGACAGAAATATACTTGGAAAAAGTGCAACTGCCTGAATATCCACAGAGCCTCTTTAGTCCAGCTATGGTGTGAATACCCGTGGGAATAATGAGGTAGGAATCACTTACTCCTCTCCAAGGATACATTCACATCCTGCCAGGCACACCTATCCCAGAGGCTCTTTACAGCTCCTCTTGCCTTCAAATTGTAACAACTTGCTGGATTTTCCATCAAGGAGGCAGTACCTTGACAATAATTTACAGGGAGGATGACAACTGCAACACACACCCCTCACATCTGGCTGGCCAGAGCACAACAGTCAATGCAATCAATAGTTTGTTTGGCAGCTCTTCTCCAGAAACTTTTGATTAACAGCAGCTTTGAAAGAAAACAATCCTATCATAAGATTGCAGCAGAAAACTCATTCTGCTAAATGACCAATTCCTGTCACCACTAACTAAATGTCAAACAGGATGGTTGATAATCTGACACATAATTCACCCTGTTCAGTATTGTAAATCCCCAAACACCTTTCTGAGGACACAGCTATGATGTGCAAAAGGTAGTAAATTATGTTTGTATCATAGTGATCCAACAAATCCATTAGGAAAGACAAATCACCAGATGACACATTAACCTTTAGTTACAGGAGATACAATTCATCTACAGAAGGTTGCATTTATTTGGATTATCATGGCTGGTTATCCAGCAAAGAAGTCCAGTGCTTCATGCTGCATACCATGCACAAAAGAGCACACACATACTTAGAGCTGCAGAAATCTCATCTGAGCTGAGAGTCACACAGAAACTGAGGACATTCTGTGGATAAGAAGATCTCAATAGGTAAACTGACATAAACAAACACAGACTCAGAGAAGAGTGCCCAATGGTATTTGTATTTTAATGGCCTCAGAATGCTCTGTATCTTTTCAAAAATATAAAATTTTCAGCAGACAGAAATATTATTCTTAAAAAGTACCACTTTGACATGTCTGCTATCTTCTCCTGCATCTTGGAAACCGTTTACGTGGAAGTCACAAATATAGGTGGAATGATCCTCAAATAGAAGATGCCACTTGATCTTAAAAGCCAGTTTGTTTCAGTGTTTCTCAGAAATTCTGAAGGCATTTTTTGGAACTAAAGAAGATGAGTATTTTTCAGTCTCTGTGACTGAATGTGGTGCCCAGATTCAGAAGCATTTCCTAAGGTGCTTTAGGACCACCAAAAATTTGTGCCAAAAAGGTGAAACAGTGATTTGGTCAGACTGAACCTGCACTGTACACACTGCTTAGACTAGTATTCAAAAGATGCTGAAAGTAGATCCAAAAGCAAATCTCAAAAGCACCTGCTGAAAAAAAAAAAATTTAAAAAGCAGAATAAGCAACTACATCTGCTGGAGAAACAGGTGTCAGAAGGTTGTCTTGCTCTTCTCAGATGTACCTGATTTCCACAAGGGGATTTGCCAGACAGATGGTCATCCTACCAAACAGCAGGTAGGAATTTCTTTCAAATCACTGATTCTTACGAGGTTTTATGTAGATTAGGTTACAAGCACAGTGACAGTCACAACTGCCTCTGCAGACATACTGTACTTCAACAGATGAGCCTGTAACCCATGAATCACATGAATTCTAAGTAAAATTAATTTCTTTCCAGAAAACAGTAAGAAATGGAGATCAGCTGTAAAGTGAGCTGTGATTCTAACTGGAAAAGTAATAAATCTGATGGGGTATTACCAAACTGCAAAAAAGAACAAATTATGTGTACAAAGTGGGTGGATTTTTCTTCACATTGACTGTAACCTCTGTTTCAGCATCAGAACATAACTCTTGTTTGTCTCTGATGAGCACATAGCTGTGCCATAGACACAGACAAGCAGGCAGTTACCATCAGAGACAATAGGCCCTGTGACACCAGGCTTACAAGTGACAATTAGCAGCAGGCAGTCAAGAAAGAGGCACCCCCTACACTACTGTCTGCAGCACTGGGGGACTACCAGTGCACCAGCAGCATCACAGAACAATCCCTCACTGTGAAATGGTTCTGTGGACTGACAGCACAGCAATTTTAACCTCTCTGCCAAACATAATTTACACAAACTATCTTTACAAGCTTTCCCTCCAAGGATGCAGTTGCTGTTGCCTGCTACCACCCTTGGCACATATTAAGAATCCACTTGCCAGACACCACATGTGCTGGTCTTGACCAACACCTGAGCCAGCTCTCAGGGTTTCACAGAGGGTCCCCTGCTCCACTTTAGCCAGCAGGAACTCTTACAGCACAGCAAAAACAGTATATGACATTTTTAACAGAACTTATGAAAGTGCCAAATTCGTACTGAAAACCAATGTGAGTCTTCTTAATAGTGTCAAGACTGTTATCATATCATAAAAATGACCTATCTTTTTATATTTAACAAATGCAAAAAATCGAAGAACTTCTTGAAGGCCACAGCATTCTTCACTCCTTAAGCATCATGTCTACATTTAAATCTCTGAAGTCTACTTTTAACGAAACAGCCCTCCTGGCTGAACACAGTACTGTAATCAAATTTGTTTGCACAGCATTTAGAACTGTAGCCTCGGAATCTGCTGAGACCACTGTGTGCCCGAAGGTGCTCTGGCAGTCCATTGTCATCAGAGCCTTAAAAGTAGGCTGCACATCTACAGCAAACAGCCTGTCTGGACACACCTTGCCACATATTAACACCGGGAGAGTGCTTGGGCATGTGTGCTCTGGGGTTATTTTTGAGGGTTTGCTGTCCTTATGTGCAGTGAAACTGTTCTTGCGGACAGTCTAGAGACATCCCTCAAAGGACAGTCTAGACAAACATAATGAATACACTCACACCCTTTACTTAAGGCTGCATTTGAGGGCTCTGATGAATTCAGGCTGTAGCATCTGCAGAGGTTACAAACACTGCAACACTGCAACAGCTGTATCTTCATAACAAAAATTGCAAGTTCAAAGAACACATACAAAACTATTAATATCTTAACTGCGACTTAAGACTTATTCCTGAAGATAATACAATAGTCCTCTTTTAGCTTTTCTGAAAAGTCAAGCACTTCAGGGAGAAAAAAAATTCATTATGATGAACAAAAATAGTATCTTTATAATGGAAAGCTCCACTAGAAAGATACTGAAACATTCTGTCCGCTACAAAATGCCTCACAAGTAAACTTAATTTTCAGCACCTTAAAGAGAAGACTTTGGAAACTCATGGGAAGAAAAGGCTCTGACTAGAAGGAATAGTTCACATCCATTGTATCCAAGAGCTGAACTACCAGAGGAACAAAGAGTCACTGCCATCTGCGTCAGGAAAGGACACCCTCTCACTAACCTTCACCAAAGGTAGGAAAGAACAACGCATTCCTAATACCAAACTTCCTGCCATGACATGAGTACTTGCAATGCCTCAAAACTAGCTTTTATGTCAAGACTGATCATCTGTGCTCAAGACATGACTAGAACCAGTGGTGAGGACTGGATAATTAGGAGACTGGAAAGTGAATCTTTGGCATCTAAAAGAATTTGGGTTAGATTTTTTTTTAAAGGAAACTGTTCTAAACACACTAGGGAGCATAAACAACAGGTTAGGAAAGAACCTTTCAAAACAAAGGACAATGATGACACTGAAACAAAGGAGAGAAAGCTTACCAGGAACACAGCTAGCTTGGAAGCTGGTAGACAGCTTGAATCACCAAACATGCAACAAAACTGGCAGGGAATAAGCACCCTAACTCATTTTGAGAAATGTAGCTAATTCTGAAGAAGCTAAGCTTCAGGTTGTCTAATAACAAGAATACCTTCCCTCTGTACTTCTCTGTTAAGCCTCTTGAATGCTCAGATCCAAGAAAAAAGTCTCAGGTGAAATTTTGAGATTTGATGGTGAAATTTTGCTTGACCCCTTGAATAGTTGCACTAGTGATTTCCCTCTGTATTGTTCTCTCCTAGTCTGAGCTTTTCATTTTTTATTATACAATGTTGAGCCATTTCTAAAACAAACAAAAAGTGCCCAAATACATTTTTGTTACTGTGTTCAAACAAAAGCACAGTACCTAAAGGCAAATTAACATCATGCAGTGACATTCCTACAAAATAAGATTTAATTATCTAGAACTGGATGTTGTCATTTTGCTAAGAAGCTTCCAGTGAAGCAATTTGACTTTTGGCAGTCCTTCTCATTTCTATTAGTCATTTTATCTTACAGCTCATATAGAAATACATTAAGTTGAATGAAATGAGAAGAGAGATGGTATCCATCCAGTGAGAATATTGCTTTTTTTATTGAAGCATCTGTTTTAATTTCAAATAGTCTTCCACCTTTCATTTCAATATTCTACTCATAAAAATTATATATTGTTTAAATTAATTATGTGGGATTTAAAAGTCATTTGACCATATCTGTCTGCATGTTTATATGTAAATATAATAAAATTTAAAACCTACATAGATTTTGTGCTTTCACTGTTTGGATAAAGGATTATATCACTCATAATTTTTAATTAGGTGGGCTTGATAAAGAAAGCACTTTTTGTAAAATCTTCATTGAAATTTGAAATTACTTTTTTTCTTTGCAAATTACCTTCAATAGGTTTTGACCTTATTATTTGTTTTAAAGTTTTAATTAGAAATTGTGAAATTATGTTAGAAATTTTTCTTCATTTTGATGGGGACTTGGGGTTTTGAACATTGGTTCCTACCCTATTTACTTAATTTAAACCTTGAAAATGAAGGCTTTAATTTTAAAGAAGAAATGAAAAATGCTGTTTTTCAACTATCAGCACTGGCGCTTTTCTAACACTTAATTTGGAATGTGAGATATTAAAAAGAGGGAAAAGAATGCAAAAATTTTTACAGCCTGATGCTATTTTCCAAATCAACAAAGCCAGAAAAAGAGTAAGAAGGAGGGTGGCAGTAGGTTCTTCTATTCTGTTTGCTACCCTGTGATGAAAATCACTCTTTACAACAGATAATTATCAGATGGTGATTTCTTCCATGGAAATTCCCATAGGGAGAAAAAAAAGTCTGTTTTCCAGGCAGCTTGTGTATGTCTTATTAGATTAAGATTACAGACAAAGAGAAAATAAACCACTACACTGCAAACTGCTGTGCATAAATAGAGTTGCAATACTTTCATAATACTGGTGGAATGAAAATAATGTGGAAAATTACTGTCCATAAAGGATTCCATACTCCAGTTCCTGAAGGCAGAAGTCTTTGGCCAGCAGAGAGCATAGCATAGCAAGAGCTGAAATGCCACACCAGCATCTATCTCAGCTTGTACCATCCCCGTCCTAAAGTCACCCTCTTTTTGTCAGTGAGACTGCCCAAGGAGCCCCTGGTCTCTGCCAAACTGCTGACCACAGGATCACTGTCAGGATGCTTCTCATCATGCAGAAAGCTTCCTACAGGTCTGAGGTTGTTTCAAAGAGGAGCATTAGTAGCTATCAGATACCATCCTCTTTCCTTGTACCTGACTAATTTTGCAGACCTGAACTCAAACAGAGTAAATAAATACCAAATCTTACATTTTCCATGTAATTTTATACATCATTCCAGCAGACAATCTCCTAAGACCAGACCTATGGATTTTCAGTTCAGGATTCACTTCTGCCAGAGTTTGCAAGAAGTTAATCTGATTTGCTGAGTCTAATCTGTGTCCAGGCAATGGGCCCACAGGTCTGCGGACTGATAAGGTGAAGTAAGATCCCACACAATGGCAAAAATGCATGTTTTCAAACAGCACTGCATTCCAGTGCCAATTAATTACTGAGTTGAAGGTTATCATTTCTCCTACCATAATATTAACTTTTTCTCTTTTCAAAGTTCTTTTTCAAATGAAGAACTTCTGAACTGGTGCCTATAATTTTATTTTTTGAAGCTCCTCCAAAAATGAAACTCTCAGTCTCAGAAAAGATGCATAAAAATTGGATTAATCCTTTGTAAGTTTCAATTTACAACAATACAATAAACTGAAAACTATAGTGTTTGAAGAGTTATTTCATGAGCCATGTGTTTCCTCATACTATGAAGAATCAATCTCCATCACTGCAGTAAGCACTAAGAGCCATAATCATTTTAGCCATCCAATTTTAATCTGTCACTCCATGCAAATGACAGTCCTGAGAATTGAACTGAACTGTAAAATTGGAGTGATAGTGATTTAAGAAAAATCATCTGAGGACAGCCACTGAGATCTAGAATGCAGCATAATTAAGCTTTAAATTACTGAGGAAATTGAATAACTGACTTGAGATCCATTAATAAGTATTATATTTTATTAAGAGTAGAGGTATCATGAACTATGCAGCATACATAGTTTCAAGAGGTCAGTTCCCCACAGGACAAATCTATTTCCAGTTCCAAAAAGTGTTCAAATATCTTTGTCATAGTACAGAGTGAAGATTTATTTCAGCCTTTCAGCTTTAAAGAAAGCCTTAGACTGAACTGCTCAGCTACACTTTATCTTTACAAAGGTGCTTGAAAAGATATGATTTCCTACATGCTAACTTGAGCTTTCTTCTTCTTCTGCACTCCTGAACAACTGCTGGTGGTACACACATGCAATATGTGCCTGGAGATTCAGGGAATTTCAATGTTGTTTGAGGGAAAACTGTCATTTAAGTATTATTACAGAGGATCATAAATCACTGTTTTTGAATTCTAACTTCAGACATCAACCCCCTGTCTTTGTAAAGCCACATAGGCATGGGTGTCTCTGTGCTAGCCTCTATGGAGGAATTCTTCCAGTAAAAAACATAGATTCACAACAACTGGGACAATAAATAGTTACATGTTTTACCATACATATCTAGGACAACATTAACATGTTAGCTGTGCTATCAGGATATGACAGTAATGGAGAAATGTGATGGTAGGATCTCTCCTAAAATCACACTTTTGAAACTCTTGAAAATTCATGTACAAGGAGTTGGGAGATCAAAACCAGAAATGCAGATGTCTTCTTGCTAAGATAAAAGTGGAACCCATGTGAATGTATTCTCAGTGAGAGAAAACAACAGTAGCCTCAGTTCACGTTGCATGAATACCCACAGAGAAAAGAACTCAACTCTGAAACTGTCTGGAATGTGGGGTCCAGTGCTGGGCTTCCCAGTCCAAAGCAGACAGAGATATGCTGGACACAGTTTGGCAAAGGGCCAGGAAGATGACTCAGGGATTGGAGCATCTCTCATATGGACAAAGACTGAGAGAGTTCTGGGAATATCCAGCATGGTGGAGAGAAAACTCAGGGGAATCTCAGCAATTTACATAAACACCTGAAGGGAGGGTATGACAAGCTGGAGCCAGGCCCATTTCAGTGGTGATAGGATCAAACACCATGGGAATAAACAAACACAGAAGGGTCCTTCTGAACATAAGGAAACTATATAAGAGCACGCAGTTCTAAACAAGTCAAGACACTGATGAAAAATATAAAATCACTGAGGTTAAAGTCATTTTACCTGGTATTTTTCAAACTACTTATCAAAGTTGTGCTATTTTTGAATTTTCTAACCAGCAGAAGTAACCAGTGGTGACAGACTATTAAAATTAAATTAAATTAAAATTAAATTAAATTAAGGCAATTAAAAAATATTTTCTGGTAGATGTTAATATTTACTCTATGCAAGTTACTCAAGCCTCTTGGCTTGGCTGAGGTCACTCATCCCAACAAGTGACAATCAAAAATGTGCTTAGCTTTCTCCACCTAAACTAAGGCTTACTTACCTGCAAACCCTGACATTTCATGCATCACACTCTCTGAAACAGGATTCCAAAATGTATTATATCCACTGTCAAGCTGTCTGCACAACACTGGAAAAGTTCAGTTTCCAGAGGCTGGGAATCAGCTGCCTCCCCAGTTCTGGCACCCACCAGTGAGCCCACCTTTTCAGAAATGTCAGAGGGACAACATAGGCAGCTCACAGACCAGGGAAAGTCAGCAGCAGTCAAATTAACTCCATTCATTAATGACACCTCTAGGAAAGAATTTCAATTTCTATTTTGAAACTGACAATTTCTGCTCTGGTCTTAGCTCTAGCAACATAACAAAGGGTGGTTGCATCTGAAAGTATGTCTTTTTTCTAAATATAGCATTATTTACAAAGATACTGCTTTTGCATATGTAAGATCTTTTTATAGATTTTTATAACTAGAGATTGCAAAATGTTTATTGCTCTACTGCTAAAACCTTATTCAAATTGTAGCACCTTAAGTGCAATGCAATATACTAGGCCAGTGTCACCTACTTTTTACAGGAAGCCTAAGAATGTATGCAAAAAGGCCCTCCTTCCCTCACCTTCCATTCTATTTTTCTGATTTAGCCACATTCTGATTCACAGCCCTCTTCTACAGCATGGCCTAAATTTCCTGCTTCCCTCTATTCCAGTCACTCCAGTACTAGTGGCTGATGCTAACCGGAGAATTAAATCCCCAGTACAGGGATGATGGCATATGGCATGCATGAGTGGATGTAATGGAAGGCAGAGACACCCTGCTGGCTGTCCCTTGCTTTCCCAGCCATAAGCAGCACACGAGGCATCATTCTGTGCTCACCAGCACATCCATGCTATTAGTGCCACAACCGTGCAGCCGTCGCCCATGTCGGTCATGCTGCAGCTCTGAAGGCCCCTGCTGTGACCACCATGTGTACCTCAGAGGGAGGCTGAAAATACAAAACTCCTCACTTCAGTGGGAATATCATTAAACATTAAACCGTGAAAAAGCTTCTACCTCTGCTTAACTGAATAGTCAAGAGTTATTCCTCAGCAACATAGGACAAGCTGAAATAAAGTCAGAGCCAATGCTAGTATAAGCAGACACGGCCTCTCCCAACCTATCCATTCACAAATGGATGCTGTTGCTGAGACCATGTCACTCTTGCACCTCCACAAAAAAATAGTTTAAGCAAGCAAAATCTTCAGTTAGGTATTAACAGGTGTGGGGTCACAGCAGGATGCAGATACAGACTTCAAAATATACCGCATTTTCCAGACATAGGACATCTTCAATTGCCAATGAATGGAACTGCATTGAAATCTAAAAGGAACGTGTCGAACAGAGTGCATGTGTGTCTTTTGTCTGTGTATAAAAATCATTATGTCTCAAGCAGCAAATTAGCCTCTTAAAAAATTATTAATATGGATAATTTGGCAATTTCCAGTAGCCTATTCATTTCGACATAGATTTAAGAGCTCAGACTACCAGCACAGGACAAAAAAGGCATTTCCTATCTAGGAACCAGAATCAGTTCTTTGTGCCCTACTGGTAGATCAATTATGTATTAGAGCTGCTGCTGCTTGACTTTTAATCCACATTAGTTCACAGACCTTAAACAAATTTGATGTTACCATATTAAAAAGGGAAAACACTAGAGTAAGTTATACATAAACAAAAAGGAAAACAGATCAAGCGAGAGACCAATTAATCAGTCAGATGCTGGCAGTGAGGGGACAGGCTGCCTACTGCCAGCACACAGAGAAAAAAGAAACACATAGATAATTCATTTAAATTCCCTTAAATGTAATTAAATCCAACCTGGAATAACTGCAAGATAATTTTTAACGTTTCTTTATAAACCTTAGTTTTGACAATTCAGATAAAAAAATTTTGCTGATGTGTATATATGTGTACAGTGTAGTACTGTAGACCTGTAATACCTGTTCTCACCCTGAATAAACAACACTTCAAGCCACATTCTGGATATCAGACACCAGCAGTATGCTTAGCCATTTAAAGATTGTGGCTGTGTATTTACTGAAATAGATAATTTAAAGCAGTACTACAGTCAGCTCTGCTCATTTTGGAGCCTCGCTGATAAATCTTCACACGTAGCTGAAGCATTAAAAAATCTTCCATTTTCTGAGCCGAAATTTCTGCATCATCATATCCACTACAGTCTTTCAGCACTAAAATTAAAGGCAGCATGAATATTTAAATGTTCTGTGACAAGAACACAGCAGCTAAATTTGCCAGTATACAAAATGAAAAGGGTACATCAGAATTTGAGTTTACTAGATGGAGGGAGGGAAGGAAGGTAGATGTAAAAAAAAAAAAAACAAAAAACAAAAAAACAGGGGAGAAATTATCTCAGAATTCTTGCTAGCTATTACTACTGCCCTAGGAGCTGTAGTTTGAGTGCTCTAAGCTTCCATTTCCTTACGATGTTATTTGGTTGAAATATTTTTTCCTACAGTGCACAGCAGTCTCTCCTGGAGACAGGAACAGATACAGCCTAAAGGTAAATGGGGACATGAGGTGTCTGAATGCTCCACTCAAGGCTGGCAGCTTTCCCAAAATTAAACATTTCAATTTTTACCCGTTTGATACTTTTCAAATAAAAAAATCTCTAGAAGGGAGAGATTTTACATAAACATTTTCTTTTAGGCTTTATGGAAAATTTGTGAAAAGGTTTTAGAGTCAAAGGTTATAATATTTCAGTTTAAATTTCTAGAAGAACTATCGCCTTTGTTTTTGTGGATAAGAATGCAGCATCTTGGAATTATTCTAACAGATTTCATTCTGCTACTTGCTGTGATCATACACAACACAAGCTTATGCCAGGATAAGAAACTGAATTTCATGCAGATCTGATATGGAGAGTTACGTGATGAAATAAATCACAGATAACACAATCCTGTGTGTCCCAAGACACCCTCAGTATTCAAACAGATTGCTTAGTTATTTTAAGCTGTCATACTGCTGCAAATTTCATCACCCAGTCCTGTGACTGTGACAGACCTCACCTGCAAAGTGAGGCCATGCAGAATGACCTCCACGTGGAACCCAGTGATGCCCAATGGCTGTTGGCACTTCAGTAATTGGTTCCTCTCCTCCAGCTAAACTCTGCCCCAAAGTTCCAGAACAACTGAACAGTTGGTATGCTCACTGAAGCTGCCAGCTTTCAGCAGGAAAAAAAGTAACAAAGGTTCTTGACCATTTCTGGGTGTATAAAGTCCCATGGTGCCATTGTAGACAGAAAAGCATTAACCTCAATGACTCGGTCAGATAACAACTCAAGGAATCTCATTCTGCCTATCTAAATCTTCTCCATACTTTCAGCTGACTCCAGCATTTTTACAGCAACATTCAACTGCCTCAAGGTGTCATCAAGAACCGGAGAACACCAGACACGACAACTTACCCAATGTAAGATGTGATCGTGTCATCACCACGAATGTTATAAGAGTTTATAGCAAGTGGGTCTGATGAGCTCGACTAACTGTGACATTCCAGTCCTGCTACATCAGCCTGCAGGGGGGGTGAGTGCAGGCTCACCAAAGATCTCCAAAGCAATGTTCTTCACATATAGCTCACTCACTTGAACTCACTGTGGACTTGCAGAAGTTTGATTGTCTAGGGTGTACTCCATCATTTCTGACTGCAGAGACAGGCCATTCCCTAATAAAATGTACTGTAAGAACTACCAAGATACACAAAATAACATTCTGCAAAATCCCAAGCAGCATCTATTCTGCATAATTAACAGCATCCAGAAACATTCATGGAGGAGAAATTCAATTATCCATACTGTGAAACTGTGAGAGTAACTTGTAGCCACCGTCCCTCTCCCAAACGACGTGGAAGTAAAGAGAAATCAAGCATCATTTCCATAGTTACACTCTCTTAGAGATGCTGTCCACTGGCAGCTGCCCATTATAAACCAGCAAGAAACTCAGGAAAACATGAAGCAATTTTAAATTATTATGCCTCATACGAAACAAACATATTCACTTTCAAATGTTAGCTACAGCTTTTTTTAATTCTATCCATTACACAGATTAAGCCTTTTAAATACCATTAATTAAACAGAGTGGCTACTCAAGCACTATGAGGTTTATTGTGTAAATATATACTAAGGAGTCCTGAGAGATATTTCTGTCCACTACAGTGATCTCTACTGAACAGCTTTTTTTTTACCAAAATTAGTATCACACAAATGCTTCTGTTCATATCATCTCTGTTGAAACCTTTATTGTCCATGTTCTGTATAGGCTGAAATGCTGATTAGAAATGGCTGCAAGAGATAAACAATTCTGCTTGCAAAATATGTATCATTATTACTTTCTTATCCATCAGGTCTTCAGCATCCCAGTTCCTTTTCAACAGCACTGAGAAATGTATTGTCATTTATATTTAAGGTAAATTATAATTAATTAAGTTCTGTCCATTTTCCAATTAATTCATCAGGTAACTCAAAGGTTTTAACCAAGAACCCTGGGATCAGTAACAACATTTGGTAAACGGGGAAAGAGAGATGTGAATATCAGTCACAAGTGAAGGACACCAGAGCTCACTATCAGCAGATCTAGTGAGAGTATGCAGGGGTTTTGGAGAACCTGTTATGGGAACATTACTGCCTCTGAGGAGCTGACTCTGCATAAGGTGAGAATCAAGTCCAGTCTGAGTACACAGCTGATAAATCCAAAATACATAAAATCCACATGCAGGGTTGTAAATGTTGATGATAATAACTATTTCTGACAGTCTTGAAGAGTAACTCATCTGGGCTATGTGATTCTCCTTTTCCTAAACAATGTACCAGTCTGAAAACAGTTTGCCTCTACTGAGTATCTACTGAATGTTTTCTCTATGCAAGAAGCTTCATATGCCTATAATAAAAACAACTTATTCCCTATCATCAGTAGAGTGAACAGCATGATCCCAGTGGGCATAGGAGCCAGATTAACAGACAAGTTGAATTCATAGTAAATAAAAACTGTGAGCAAGACCTTTGCATGGTTTTGCATTTCACAGAGAAAAAAAAAAGGATTTACAAGCATTTTATAGGCAAAATTTTATTTTTTATTTGCATTACAGCTAATAAAAACTCTCCCTCATTGTATTGGTTTTCTTTTACACTAACATAAATGTAGATGTGTTTACAAAAAAATTATTATCTTTTTGACTACACTATTGTTTAACAATTGTTGACAGATTAATATAACTCAGCATCAGTGCAAAGACCTTACAAGTTGATAAAATAGATGCATTGTTGCATGATCACAAGCTGTATATAGTTTTATATAGTCCACACAAGCTGTAAGTCCTCCCTGATCCACACCTATCATAGTAGCATGTGCTTTTCAGTACTACACAAAGCAATAACAAGGACAGATGCTATTTACTATCAAAGCATGCGCACAAGTATGTGCATTATCTACAACTTCTGCAGATGAAAAGTATTCCCAGTGAAGATCATACTACATTGTCCTGGACATGGCGTCCAGCCAGGTAGGGAAGATATTTTCTCTTCAAATGAGGGATCTAAAATAATGCCTGAAGCAAGAATCAAACCAGAAGTCAAAATTTTGAAATTCAAGCACGTAACTCCCTGTCCAACCTGGCATGCCTAGCTTTGTTTAATTCCACATCAAATTGACACCAACTGATGATCTCCATGGACAGGCGAACGCTGCCAACTCTTCAAAGCTGCAGGGCTTTGGAAGCACAGGAGGCTGCACCAGAGCTTGCAGGAGTATGAAGATGGGCACAGAGAGTAAAGAGAAAACATAAAGAAAGACACGGAAAGACACCAGAATCATGGATGGGAAAGTTTGGACCTCCTGCACTGGAGCATCTTGTCTAGCTCAAGAGGAAATAGGGTTTGGATCAGTTTTTATGAAAGTCACCTGCACACTCACTGCAGGTAACTACTGAGTGTTTTCTGTAAGGATGGAGAGCTGCATTCATTACTTTAAATGTGTTAACTAGAAATTTGATTGTTAAAACTAACTAAAGATACTTAAAAGCTGGGTTTGACTCACTATTAGGTAACACTAAGGGAAATTAGATCTATTTTAGAATTCTAAAAATGAGGGCAGAACAAATGACACGCACAAACATGAGCCTCTATTCCCAAGACCCACTTTACAGTCTGGACATCTCCCAGCCTCAACACACTCACCTGTTACCTGGGAAACAACATGAAAATTTGACTTTCTAGCACCATCTCCTCTAACTCTTTTCCTGATGACATTTTCTTGCAGTGACAGCTCCTATTTTCACCCCTCCTGCTCCTTCTCATTAACAATATAAATGCATTACAGTACATCTCATTCTAAAAGAACTTGCTGTCCATCCCATTTCCATTTTACAGTTAATGCTCAAGAAACACGATGCCCTCAGTAGCTGCACTATCCAACCTCTCTGCCTTCTACCCAGCCTCGCTGATCCATGCCAACTATCCTCCCCAGGTTTCAGTGCCATGGGGCACCTTTCACCACCCACACACTTCAGGGCTTGCTCCTTGCTCACTTCACACTGAATATCATCCCTAGAGAATCCCCTTTTCCTACATGCATTTCAGTGTCATTCCTGAGTCAATACGCATGTAACCTCAGCTCGTGTCTTCCACTGCCAAGCCTCACCCATCATTACTACTTGTCTGACAGCTCACTAACAGCACTAAGCTCAAATTCACTCAGTTTTTATTTTTTCTAGTGTCACAGCAATCCTCATAATGCACTCAGCCAGCAAACTCACAGCCCTGGGTTTCTCTGTAAAGTCCTGTTCTCCCCTAGCACCACAGTGTCTGCAAGACCAACACTTACCACATCTTTCCACATACAATGTTGTGGGAAACCTGTTATCTTTAATATCCTGTGGCTACATTTTATGCTGCCTAAAAGTTATTCTAAGGGTTAAGGTCTTTTTAATCAATATGGGTTTGGTGAACCCAGTAATTTCAGTCCATGTTCCAAAAAGGATCAAACCCAAGAAAGAAAGGACAGGAACACATCACCCACCTAATAAAAGCAAAAACGGAAATTAGGCTAACACTATTTGCGTGACCAGAATAGTGATCAATGTGCATCCTGACTGAATTCCCTTCTAAGTTTTTATTGGGTGTTGAAAAGAAAATCAAGGCTCTGAACAAGGAGAGGTGAGAGAAGCAAGCAACACCTGGCCCAATATGATGCACTAATAGCAAAAACATTCATTTTTAAACCATCTGCTTTGCCCCAAACATGTCTTCTGCAATGCAATATGCCAATCAAAGCAGATTATGCCCAGGCTACGCTGCAGAAAATCATGCAACAAAGCAAGTCATTCCAAAGCAATCCCCTCATCGGACCACAAATGATGCAAGGTTGGGAATGCCAAATAAAAAGCTGAACAGCATGCCAGGGCTCCACTCACTCCATCCGGCCTTACCTCAGGAAGAGGGACAGATGGTGCCAGTGACTCAGAAGAATGCCAAAAGGCTCTTATCTCACAGCTATAACCTATGTCCCAGCCCTGTGACAGTTTGTCATCCAAGCAAATGGTATTTTTCAAGGACATAAGTGTGAACTTGATGCTGGTACAAAAACATGACAGAGTGTTCTCACAGACAACCTCTCTTTTTGCAGCCTGGGCAATGATAATTCTATTCTGCAGTTTCACCTGTGTGCTCTTCTGTGCGAGAAGGCAGGGCCTTGGGTAATATATGCCTAGCAACATAAATTTCAGCTTAGTATACTTCTTCTGACTAACTTTAAATTGTTGAAAACCTATCCAGGAATAAGAAGCCTCGGGGAAAGCATAAAAGATTTGTGAGCAAGACTTCATAACCTTAAAGGAAGTCAATCCCGACTTTAAAATCTGTAAACCAACCCCAGCAAACCAGATCCTCCAGATTCTGCTTTTCTATTTTCTGGGGTTTTTTTCAATTATTGTATTTGCAAAATAGAACAAAGCAATTGTAGGTCTGTTCTCTGCCTCTTTAATTTTTTTTTCCATTTGCAAAGTGCAAAATTATGGCTTCCCATTTCTACTGAGGAAAAGAAAAAATTGCTATAGTAATTTTCCCCAAAAGCAGACACTGAGTGAATAAATGCAGGGAAGCACTGGCTCAACATCTGATCCCATACAAGAAGCAGGACTAATTTAGGACAAACAGAACAGGGACAGAACTTTGCACTGGTAGACCAAGACTGGGGCAAATATGAACTGCTGAGAAGACCTGTGCCAGTAAAAGCTCCTATGATGGCATTCTTAGAGACCCAAAGTTGTAATGACATAAGCACATTAAGCTTCATGGGGAAGAATAATTTTCTCCTATTAGACAAAATAGCACAGAATGAGACAGCCACATATTGGCCCAAAGTGGTATCCTGGGGAGCTGTTCCACAATGAAAGCTTTATATTGCATCTTTATTTTCCTTATGAGCACAGACATTTCTACTCTTCCAGTCTCAGCTCAGTACACATAACACTTGGGGGCTTGTCAGCAACAACTCAGTTTTCACTTGCCCTCCCAACTCAGAGCTGTTTCTCAAAAGACTCACCCTGCTTCACATGGGCCCTGAAGTACTCTGCCCTCTGTCCCACTCTTTTTTCCCATGTGTCAGTCTGAGTGCAAGTTCACACATCACCTCTGTGCTGGTAGCTCACATGGAGATATCCCCAGCGTCCTTCTGAACAATAACTTACATTTGCAGCATGTTGCTCTAAGAAATGTCCACCTGAAGTCCAATGTAGCAAGAAAAAAAGGTCCTAAACCCGCCAGCCTTACCTCCATTCTCAAACCATGTACATGACAGAGCTGAATCATTCATCATAGTCATATAATTTGATTTCAGCTGCTCTCAAGCCCCACTCATCTCACCTCTGTTTACATTCTGCAAATTCTCCTTGCATCATGCTGCTTAGACAATGTAAGTGGCTGAGAGAGTGTGCTCACCAATGCAGCAAATTATCTTTTTTTTTTCCAAAAACACAGAAGTGGGGCTTTCCTGTTTTTCAGGGAAGACATCAGTGCTGCAGATGCACATTTTTTCATCTCAGTCCTCATGTCTGCTTTCCTAGCCTGTGATTTAATGAAAGATTAAAGACTAGCTTATGGAAGTTCTCCACGGCAACTGCTGATGTCATTGGGAACTGGATTCCCAGTCGGGGCTTAAAGAAAGATGAAGACCATATTGATAATTGACAATATTTCTGACATTATTCATTTGCCTAATTAAGCCACAAGTCCATGCTACATGTACATATGCTCAAAACTAAATGAACAGAAGATGTAGCACCATTAATATGCTTAGCTATTGGTGCTACATAAAATTAGCCCACAGAAATTAACTGTTTATGGAAGGTGTAGATTATTTACTCCTTTCTTATGAAGCCGCAGAAAAACAGAATTATTCATGTATCTATTTCATGATGCCATGCTTTTAATAATCCTACTGAAAAAAAATGTATGTGCATTTTTCCTCAGAAAATGAACCTAAATGCTGTAACCTACATGCCGTAAAATGAAGTAAGATTTTTTATTCATTTAATTGCAAGCACATTCAAGCATTGAAGGAAGGGAGACACACTGATAGCCTGGACAGCTTTCCTGGTAATCATTTTCGTGTTTGCCATCCTTTAGGGAAGAGATAAAATTTTTGTCTATGTACAAACACAAGAACAAAAAGAACATTCAAAATAACCAAAGTGTACATATGATCCCCTTCTGACTCTTTCTGAAACAAGTTACTGCTAAAATGCCTTTGTGGTATTTTGTTGCTTGATTCATCCTCCTAGAGCAGCCCAAAAGCAATGTACTGATGGGCAGTCAACCCATAGCATGGAGGTACACCCAGTAAAGGAGAATATCTGCCACAAACCCCTAATTTTCAGGGATGGTGAATAGGGGGAGCTGTTCAGGACTTTAGCAGATGTCATGAGGAAAAAATGCAATCAGGGGAGGAAGCAAAGGTTGATTACACAAATTTAAGAAACACTAGCAATGAGTACAATTATGCTTCATATCATGCTTTGTATCTACTATGATTACAAGTATTTTGATGACAGGAATGAGAATGGAGGTAGACAGACCATATTCTCCCTGCATTTAAGTGAAAGCCATGAGTCCTGGAACTGTGCCTGAGTGCTGGACACACAGCCAAGAGGCTCTGCAGTTCTCCTACACAGTGTGGCTGCCATCCTCATCACAAGAAAAAGCGTAAGGTTGTCAAAGGGGAGCTCTTAAAAGAAGACATTTACAGTCCCCATACAAAACTTAAACAATCTACCAAGAAGATTTATTGATATAGAGGATGAAATAAAAAATACATGGTAAGGCTCACCTTGCATGCAAGATGCTGCTCAGTCTTCACTCCTACACCTTAAAGCAAGAACACACATGGTCCAAGATGTTCCCATGGATCTTCAAATAAATTGATCCTTAACTGGCTTTCACACAGCTGTCTTTAAAGGCCTGTGTGCTACTTTCATTTGATACTGCATTGATTTTTTCTGAAGTTTCCTCCTACCATGGCTACCCTGATCAATTAGTGTGCTATAAATAGAACAGTCAGATTCCTTTCACTGGTCTCATTAAATTGCACTCCTGCTGAATTTCTGTGAAGAATAAAATTGGATCATACTGATAGCAATAGTATGAAGACATCCTAGGGTTTTCCAGAGAAAATCAATTGCTCAATATTCCTAACAAAATGCTTTGAAAAGCATCACCCGATGGATCTAAGTTAATGCCCAAAACATATGTCTAACCTTGCTTGCAGTTCTGCATCTCTAAACCACTGAAAAACAAAGGATGAGAAAATAAGTGGTTAAGAGGTTCAGGCAGCTTCTCACTGATACATAATCCCTCATCAATCACAACTATTTAACTCCATCCCCTCATAGTGGAAACATGTTGCTAGAGGTACACAGTTAACCCTTATAATTTTTCTAGAAAATGAGTTAGGAATTTGAGGAAGAACACAGTGTCAAGGCATGCTTGGCACCTGTCAAAATCATCATGTAATGGTGGTGTGCTCACTGACTAAAACTAGAGGGGAATGGTAATATCTGGTGCTATGGTAAAGGTTAGTTACTGCGGCAGATGTGTGACAGCTATGATTTCAAAAATGTTCATCTTTATTTTCTAATGGTACATCAGAATAGCTTTTTAAAAATTTGTTTTAGAGATGACATTTTACTCAATGAGATTGGTAACAGCCATAAAATAGGAAATATAATTGTCTACTTTGAAACATTCCAAAATGTAAACTGAAGGGCAGTTTTTAGGTCTGTCTTCTGCCCAAAAACTTGCTCTATCCTTTCATAATTACCTTGTCTTCTCCTGACATCCTCAGTGTCCTCTTTTTCCTTTTAAGCACTATCCTTCAAAACCTTTTCCATCATCCTCACAAAATGAATTTATATTTTCACCATCTACTCTTCTGCAGGTTGAAAACCCTTTTGCAAAGGCTGGGTTTATACCTGCACGTGAATTACTGAATGTATCCAGTGTTTCTACGTGGACTCACCATGTCTGGAGCATAATCTGTGGGGTTTCTGCATAAAGACCAGAAAGATCTACTGCAGATTTCAGAGGACGGGCTGTACCCTGCAAAGACTTTCTGAGGAGAATGCTGGAGGACTACCAGTACTTGATGATTTGCCCTGGGTTCTTTATACTTTGCATGGTGGCCTTCAGCCTGAAGATGCAGTGCTCTAAATTATACTTTCAGTCAAATAGCTTAGCATGAGACAAAGGCACGCCCCAACAAACTCAGAAGCTTTTGTAGGTAATAAGGCACATTCAGAGCAATGCCAGGTAAGAATTAATGAAATCTGCAGTTGAAGCACACCTTTAGGTAGGTCCTCCCCTGAACCAGAGGAGAATCACTTTTTCCTTCCAGAAAATGTTTTCAGTGGGGGAAGTGGCCAAGGGTTGAAATCCAACTCTTCTCAGAAAGGAAGCCTTATCCCAAACGATTCTAACAGCTATAAAGGATCAATGAGAACCAACTAAAAAGAGCAGGGAAATAACAAATACATTTGAAAACACAATCTTTAATTGCTGATTAAAGAGTGCATTTTCCAATGACACTGTGTGATATTAGACCTATTCCTATAAAATTAGGGACAGGAATAGTCTAAACCTATATTTCACAGTCAAAACCTATACTGTGAGGGACAACGTAAAATGTAACCCAGAAGAATAAGCAAGCACCTCAGCATAGGTGTGCTGGGGGAGATGCTGACATGAGGTTTTTTCAGAGTCAGGCACTGGAGTGAAATTCATTTATTTTTAATGAATTTAAATTTATATTCCTCAAAAAGGACGGTATGTTCAGCTACCTCAGATTTCCATGTTTGGATATTCATTATGTGTAAACAAAACATTACTACCCAATCCTTTTCATCACAGAAAACACTGGAAAATATTACAAACACTATTTCCATATTCCACACAATAACAAGAGATGTTTTTTAAGAACATATTCTGATCTTTGCAAAATATGCATGAAAAGACTACAGAAATGCTTTTTATGGAAGAGAGATTTTTTTTTTTTTTTTTAATATATTATCCGCACTGGAGTATGCTATTTTAGAAATGATTAATACTTAGTTTTTTCTTCAGAAATACATTTCTCCTCATTTATTATAATTCTAAACTTTCCGCTCCTGAACTACTTTAAATCACCACCAAAATATTTAAACAGTTATGCCTATTAAAACACAAAAATTGAATTTTCTAAATTGTTTTATGATAAGGAAACACGAGATGAGAGAAGCCATCAGCAGCCATATAATTTCACATTTTTTATGGTCCTTCCCTCAGAAAAGTTTTCCACAGTTGTTTTTAAACATTAGTGAATTGTGACATAGTAATAAACATTATGAATTATGAATTAGTGAATTATGTGTTCTTCCTGCACAGCAATCACTTATAAACAAAGTCAAAATTTTGCTTATAACCAAAGGGAAATTGGATTATTAAAAAATAATCGTCAAAGGAAGTGAACCTTTGCTATGGAATATAAACCAAAATTAAAAAAACCCCAAACATTGTATTTTTTGGTGGAAGGAGCACTGAAAGACTTTGCTGGCAGAGGCACTATATGCATGGGCAGTATGTGCAAAAGACAGCAACATAAAGACAATGTGCACAGCCTAATAAGATCACAGGGAATTTATTAGCATCATGGAAAATAAATGTTAGACTGGTTTCAGAAAATAATTACAAAATGATACAGTGTATATGTTTGGGGTAAATGTGAAATCCGTATAAAAGGGATTGCTAGCAGGTAAATTGAACATTATAAAAAAATACATTTAGGCTCTCCAAATAAAGAGGATCCCACTGATTTCACTTCTCACCATCTCCAGTGCCAAACAAGTCAGGAGGAACATCTCCAGATCCTGAATCCAAATCATTGCTGCTGCAGATAGGTACTGCATCAACACAATTCATTTCTATGGGTTACTGAGAGTCACATACCAATTCCTGCTTTGGACACAACAGCACACAGTGAAATAGCAAAGGGTTTTATAGGAGTTGACATTTTGATATAGAAAAATTAGGACTAATGCCGAGAGGAAATCTGAAGAGCAAGAAGTCATAGAGAGGTTTCCAAAGAATGTGCCAGACCTGCCTTCCAGCTTTTAAATTAAACTCTGAGAAACACTAGAAAACATAATGCACAGGATAATCTTGCCCTAGCAGGAAGGTGAACTATGATCTTAAAACATGTCTTCTGTCTCTAACGTTACAATTTACAACAAATTAGTTTTATTTCTGAGTGACCTTACAAGGAAGACTCCTATTTATTCCCTTTATGGCCTTAAGATACTGAAGCGACATGTTTAGACCTTGACTGAGAAAAATCACTTTCAAAAATAAATAGATTTTCTGAAGCTGAGGAATGGTTGTAACCATATAAATTTATAACCATATAGTTGTTGAACTGTGGTCTACCAGACTACAGAAAGTCACTCACAGCAACAAGAATTAATTGCCTATACTGAGTTTGTGCTACAAGCCCTTCATGTTTGTGTCACCTTAGTGTTGTATTAGTTTTTCAGCCTAATCAGAGCAATTTAGTCACTCTCTTTAGTTAATGCAGATAGATTCAGCTTCCTGATAAAGAGAAGAAAACCAGAAATGTGGATAGCATCTAGCAAAAGCTCAAGAAAGAAGCAGGCTGCATGTATGAGTCTCTTCTATTTTCTTTCAAGATGCAATATTTTTTTCTCTATTTACAAAACTGATGGAAAAATGTGAGCTATGAGTATTTCATTCATTTCTACACTAACCACATCTACTTTGTTGAGTAGAAGAAAACATCAGATTCAAAAAGAAATTTTTCTTTTTCTAGATCATGCCATGTCATTCCAGTAAAATCCCCAGAAACTCAAAATGTCTCCTGCTTGGCGCCATGAGCACTTAGCCATGTATACCAAGCAAGCCAGCTCCCATGTGAGGAACTAAAAGGAGAGTTTCCTTACAGCCTGGTGTCTAAAGGACTCAGTATGTGAACAGACCAGGACTCACTCCCCAGTGCTACTTTCATTACTGGTATGAAGAGCAATTGAATCACTGGTTAAAAGAAGATTTGGAGATGGGAAGTTTGAAGGTGATTAGAAGCCAGATGTGGAGAGCATTTGGGCAGTGAGAACACAAAAGGCTGAAATCTCCTAAGGAGTCTAAGATGAACTTAATGTGCCATGCAGTCATCTGTGGTGACTGAGGTTTTGGAGGACACCATCAGAACAAAGACAAAAAAACCCCACATCAGTGATGACTAGTACAAAGTAAGACAATGTCAGCAGGAGTGGGCTGAGGACCTGGGGAAACAGTAGGACTGTTGTGGCAAAGCCTGCTCAGAGCAAAAAGGGCAGGAGGAACAGCAGAAGAGTCTGTGCCAGTTAGATCAAAGTGTCTGAACAGAAGCCAAGCCCCCCGTAACTAATCATGCCTTGCTTACAGCAAATATCTGCAAACCACTGGCAAAGTGCCCTCTGTCTTTCTTGTTCAGGTTCACGTGGAGGATGACAACCTACTGCAGGCAGATCCTCTGCTAGCTCCAGTAGCAGTGTTTGGAGGGTGGATATTTCACTCCCATAAGCTTCCTTGCAGTTTTCAGTAAGATTCCACAGAGCAGAGTTTCTGGGGGAGAAAGGGGAGTTCACTTTGCTGCTCCTACTCATTTGTTTCACAGGTGGCCACTCACGTGGCACTATGTGCAAAGAGAATCTAATGAGAAGCTCTTAATTTAGACATGCTAGAACTCAGACTCCTGGCTTAGGGGCTCCAGATCAAGACTGAAGTCTTGAATCCTCCTGATCAAAAATAAAAGTCAGTAGAACTCCAAATATGCAGAAAGTAACTGAAAAACAGACCATAGCTCGTCACAGCGAGCATCTCAAATTAGAAAGCACTTAACAGTAATCTTTCAGTGGAATTATTCTCAGCTTGGAATAGAAAAAGAAAAAAGAAAAAAGATTATGGTATCCCCTCATCTTAAAAGTTTGTTTGTGGGAATACTTAAATCAACTTTCCAAAGGCATTCAACAATTTTTTTTTATGACCATCACAAAAGATTCTAGCAAGTAAATTAATTATTCTGTCTTCAGATAACAGGTTGACAGCTGGGATCACACCGAATAATGGCTGTGTCTATACTTGCCTGTTTGTAGCTGAACGTGAGCTGTGGTCATAAAGTCCTTTCTCACCCAGCAGGTTAAGCCCATCCAGACATCAGGTGAGGAGCTAGAAATAACAATCACTTCCAGTCCACCCTGTTTCCACATTAAATTCCTGCTTAGCCTTTTTATGGCCTTCCTACAAGTAATGAAGATCAAGTATAAGGAAACTCTTGAAAACAACAAGCTCTTAGGAAGAATATCCATTTAACTGCTGTCACTACAGAATGTGAGTTGAACTGGTATGAAATTATGTTTACATGCACATCCCTCTGTTCTCTGGGAAGTCCTGGGCTCAGGGGACTCTAGCATTTACAAACAACTCAATTCTTTGATCAAAAAAAAAGACCCAAAACTGCATGAAATTATTTACTAGACATCCTGAAAATGGAAGATACTCCCATTAAAAGCTTGAGTCTGCTACTTTTTGATATTCTCTAAGGAATATGTGAAGTGTGAGGACCCTGTTCTCAAAAAATGGTGGAAAATTTCAAGCACTGGTGAGAGGAGTGTATGGTTTTAAGTCTGGATATAAAAACATTTAAAGCTCTATTTTGTGGTTTGCAGCTCACTGCTGCTCACTGCTAGTACAAACTGTTCCTTCAGCTCATTATTAACAATCTTATGCACTGCATGGAGCATGTGACCATGTAATTATATGAAGTCACGATGCTGCATCAAGAGGCATCCTTAGTTCTGTAAGTTCTTGTCTTAGGAATCCTTGGCACTGCAGCATGCTGGTTGCATAGATGTAGTCCAGAACCATGCGGAAAAAATTTAAGCACTCTCTGTGCTTGTTGAACCAATCCTGATGTTCAGAAAGATTCCCTGCAAGGCACTGATAGCATTCACATTTAGAGAAAAACGGAGTAGGATGTCCTGTCACTTTCATCACCAGACTGAACATGGCCTATGTCTGGTACTTCCACCTTGCTGCAGCAAATCTGGTTGGGGATATTGTTCTTACAGCTCACAAGAGCTCACAGCTCACAAGCTGTGTGAAAGACGTTTTTGAAAGTAATTGTAGCTGCAAGAAAGCTGCCTTCATTTACTTTCTGGTTTGCTTTCATTTTTATAGGAGTGAGTTTGTTTTAGCTCATGAAGGTTTCCTCTGTTACACACAAAAAAAAAAAAACAAAAAAAACACAGTTGAAAGACCTGCCTTGTCCCCCCCATAAAACTATCACTGTTTCTTCCAAACCCCCTTGTCCCAGAAGCAAGAGTCTTCTGTCTTCTGCAACAATGCTGACCGTCCACATATGCTCAGCTCCCCATTTAAATGTGTATCATCTCTTTTCCACCAGCTTTTTAACTAGAGGAGAAGCATTCACATCCAACCACCAATAACAATGCACTTTTGAAAAGCATTGGGATGTACTGGGTGAAAACATGCATGAAAAAATCTGTCACGCATGCAACTACTATTATGCACTAAACAGAAATCAATGTTTAAGAAGGGATTAGTGGTCCAGGTTTCAGAATACTAAATATCAGCTAATCAGTTAAAGTGATTCATGCATACCTATAAGGTTCTATTTTGCAAAACTCAATTATAATTACCCCCAAAGCTGTCTGCCAGAGTTAATAACCCCAACTTTCAATACAGCTTTCAAACTGAATTTTTAGTCTTTGAAACTGTTTTCACCTGCCTTATGGAAATAATTCTGTCTTGATAATTTAAAAAAAAAAAAAGCCCATATAGGGGCTCATGAAAAAAAAAGGACTATCACCAAGAAAATAATCATTTCCAGAACCCATTGGGTCATACTCCCTCTTTCTGCCCAAGTGTTCTCAGTTAGGTGTTTTGGTAACAGGGGTCAGGGCAGTGCCAGAAGCAGTAAAATGAAAGGCAGGTTCTCAGAAGAGGGGAAGAAGGAGTGGAATATACAACACTTGACTTAATTATGCCATACCAAAAGTCAATCTAGCCTTATATCCTGTCCTTAACAGAGGCCAAAAAAGAGAGCCTAGAGCAGCTACAACCTCGAAAATGTATGTGATTATTTCCACTCAGCATCCACCTCATCTCCAACTTTGTACAGCCTGAAGAATTCTGAACTTTCATTTGGTTTTGATATATTTACTAATCCTCAGTTCACCTCTCTTTTCATTTGCCCTAAACACAACTAAAATTTAACCATCCATAATTCCTCGTGGCTCACAGTCCCACAAATTACACAGATGTTGTACAAAGGTGTCTTATAAAGAGCCAGGCCTACTCCTAGTATTACCTGATGATGCCCATTTCTTAAAATGTAAATAACAAATAAAATCTGCAGCTTGTCCGCTCTCTCCAGCCACCCATGTTCTTGTTTGTATCCTGGTCTGACCTCATCAGGGACTCTGCTTTAAGGAGGAGATTAGACTTGCCAAGCTCCTGAGGTCTTTTCCAAGCTAAATTATCCTATGATTCTATGGTTTTATAGATTTCTGTACTTTCCCACTACAGTTTTTCCTCTTCCGTCCAGATGAACTCCAGCCAATTTAATTGTTCCCCATCTGATACATTTTGGGATTTTTACTCAGAGTTCATCACTGTCTATGGAAATTTAGGACTGGTTTTCTTCAGCGCTCTCAAAAGTTCTCGCTTCTATGGGAAAAATAGCTGAAGCACACAGATTGCAACCCATTACTGGTGAAGGAGGCAAAATTTTGTGAAGTTTTTGAAAGAGACCTTATCAGGGTACTCTGGTATTGAAGCACACAACGCTGTAACACTCCCTGCTTTCAGGAACACAGCTGCTGAATAATATAAGCTTCTTCACAAGCCCAAAATCAGTCATTGGCTACAGAAATCAACGAAAGGGGAAAAGTGGACACCAAAGGACTGGAACTCACAAACATGCACACATTGAATACACTAAGGAGAGTCAACGCAAAATCCTAAAGTTGAGTTGAACGTGTTTCAGGTCTCAAGAAATGTTTTCCTTCTGATTTTACACTAGGGAAGGGGTAGGAGCAGTAAGTGTAAATCCTCGTTCTGACTCATGAGGAGCAACAGGAGTGCTGTAGGCACAAGCATCTGGAAGGAAGAGTGTTGCTCCTTTATTCCAAAAGCACCCAGCTAAGTGTATGAGCTAGGACTGGAGCATCAAGAGTCCCTGCTGAGTGCCCCCACCATCACATAAAGTTTTCTTCTTGTCCACCAAAACCATTTGTCCTGCAAATCAGCACTGACTTACACTGCACCAATTGTTTGGTACAGCACTGTTGCGATGGGTATGCTAGAATTTCACATGAGATTACAGATAATCACTGTCCTGTAAATGCCATGATCAAAATTCCCTTTTCCTGGAAACAGCTACCTAGGAAGTTTTTCTAATTTATACAAGTAAGTTTGGGGTGCAATTCTTTTCACACTCCCATTTAACACATAATCAGACAAAGTATATACCAGAATTCATCTTCTACACAGTAGAAAACTGAATATTTATTTATCTTACTTTCAAAAGAAATTTCCTCAACATTAAGCCATTGTGGAAAACCAAAAAAATGCCAAAGCTTGTAAAGTCTTTAGTACATACCATATTGAGTATTCTGCTCACCATGGAAGCTAAGCAAATATAATGCAAATTCGGTAGATTTCATTCAGGATGTAAAGGGATTTGGTTAACATCAAATTCAGTGGTTACTAATCCCACTCTCACTGTCCTCTTCTGCCTAAGCAACACAAATATTTAAATTCTCCAAATGGTAAAGTTCAGCATCTTAAGCCCTGTTAAATCTTATAAGCCAAAGCAAATTTCATTTCTCTGATTAAATAGAAAGTATTTACAAAGATCATAAATAAATAGTGTGTGTGAGCTGTTCTTGTTCTTTTTCATTCTATCTGATCATGCACTTTTTACTTTGACATCATTCAGAAAGATGCTTTCGCTATGCATTTTCCTCCAAAACTAAAGGCAGTCATTAAAATGTCTTTTCCTTCTCTCTTCTGGAGCATTTCATGCCCACTTTTGCATCTCTGCAGTAAACAGCACTGAAGGCAGTGGGCAGAAAATGATGCCATAGGTGCTGGCCACCATCAGACTTGGAATATTCAAAACTACAAAGCTGGGGGCACGGGTAAGTTAAGTAAGCCAATGGACTTCTCCTCAATTCAGTCATGAACCAATCGATAGCAGGAGAATACAGAGTCTCAGAGATCACCTGAAGTTTGGTAGGTCACCCCTTGTATTTTCAGATGCAATTAGTCACTGCAGCTCTCCTCAAAATAACCATCTCTGGCTAACGCCCAAGAAGAAACACCACCATTTGAAAACAAAGACTACTGAAGTATTAATTCATGTTCTAAGCCAGAAAACAATGGCTAACTTTGAAAAAAGCACAAAAAAGAAAACAACTTTGAAAGCAATAAAAGAAAATGCAGCACTGCTAGAGCATAGGTCTCACTGCTGCCTTCTAAAGTAGTTGAGAAGATGAAGAAATCACACTGTTGCATAAGGAAACACAACAAAATGAGAACTGAGATCTTTGTCTCATGTCACTACCCTTCTGTGTGCAACAGCAAGCTGAATACTAGTTGAGCCATTTCATCAGTTAGATCAAAACTCCGTATTACTGCTATATAAGTTTCTTCAAAAATCACTATCACAGAGAAAAAAAGTTCAAGGTAAGGCTGTTATTTTGCTTCAAGAGTAATAAAAATGTATAAATGATAGAAACATCACAGAAGTGAAATACATGTCACTCTAAAAGCAAGACACACTGCCACAGGACTGAATTACAGATATTTTTAACATGGCAACTCAGGCTTGTGCAGAAAACAACCACCTTAACAATTTCAGTTTCTCATTTTAACAAGAATAAAACACCATAGGAAACAGATGCAAGTTATGCAGTATAGTTTTCACCAATGTGCCTGTGCCATGCAAAGTGCATTCACAATGAGCTGAAAGAAATTTAAATCAATGTGTACTCAGTCTCAGAAGCTGCTCAGATTAATCTTGACCCAGAAAAAGAGCCAAGCACATGCTGAACTTTGAGTAAATAAATAATCCCAGCTAACTGTCCAATCACAGGGCCCCACACTTTCATGACAAATGATGTAGAGCCTGTCTCTGAAAGAATCAACGAAAAAAACCAACCTGGCATGGCAGCAGCAACCCCTATTTCATTAGCCCTGTGTATAATTGCAACATAAACTGATTACTGCTGACTTCCTGTTGCAGAATCAACCATCTGAATTTACAGAAAGCCAGTCACACTGGAATAAAGACCAAAAAGTTATCTTGTATTTATAGCAAGGAAGGAGCCTACACATCAGGAGTTACTGCAGTTAGCTGACTAAGTTCACACTTTTGTCACAAGTAGCTTGCCTGTACACCCACACCTTAAGGTGTTAATAGCCTTGCAATTCATAAGCTGTTGGAATTTTGTTTTGTTTTGGTCTTTTTTATCGACCTAGATTTGTAATTAACTGCCAAACAAATAAGAATTACGAAAAGAAAGAAAATAATGTTACCTGAAGGCCCTCTATGGCTAATCTAAGCATGCTTGGCGTGAGCTTGGAAGCCTGCTTGAAGGTGAAGTTGCTCCAGTCTATAATCAAAACAAATCCATTCACTTGCAGCTCGGGGTCTTCTATCATGGCTTCTAAAGAAAGAAGTATGGCACGCAAAATATCCACCAGTGTGTACCTGAGAATGGGAAGAGGAGATTTGGTTAGGAAAGGAGCAACAACCACAGAGGTGGAGAAGATCTCAGTATTCTCCCTTTGTCAAAAGTTTAATCAAAGAGTGACACTCTGTCCTCAGAAGCACCTAAAGCTCCTCAAAGGAAAATCCTCAAAAGCTCCATTAGTTGAGCTCATCTTCTGGAGCAGAATTATGTATCTCTAGGCCATCAGCCATCCAGAACAAACTACAAGAATGTAACACATCAAAACCAAATTTGAACTTTTCCATAGTATCCTAAGCTGCTGTAGTATCTTTATGTGTAATTACATGTCTGTATAAGAGCTTCCACACAAATTGCATTTTTCTAAAATCATAATGATACCAAAACCCAGACTAATACCAGAAGTGTAGATCCAAAGCTCCTTCCTACATTTTTCTAAGGAAATAAAATAATAGGTCCTACAAAATTATCAACTAAAATCGGGAATTTCCACATGCTCTCCTTATGCCACTCTGTGTAACTTTTTCTCTTAAATCCACAATTACAGAAGGCTGATTACTCAAGGATCTTAAAAGCAGAAAGTAACACACACTAGGACTTGGAGGTATTTGTCTACTGAAGGTGACCCTGTTCATGGTAGGAGAGTTAGAACTAGATGTTCTTTGAGGACCCTTCCAACCCAAACCATTCAATGATTGTAGGATTTTATAAACAGTTACCAAAACAGACATAAATTTGCCAGTCAACACCACAATAATAAATGAGGCACTAGAAAGTCAAATCTGAAAAATATCAGAAATACAAATATTCCAAAATGAAAGAGTTAAATATTCAGTGTACAGATAATTTTAAGTCAAGGCCCTTTAAATGTCTCCCATGATGGCATCAAACAGAAGGTTTCAAAATTGTGAGTCCCTAGAGAATTCTTCACCATTCTGCATATGTAGCAAAAAGCATGTATGCCTACTTAGAAATTACATTAAATTAAATTGAATTCAACTTGTTCTAATACAATGAGTACACTGTCCTGTTGTGGACATAACTGTATTTTGAAAATATCTTCAAAAGGAAATAACACAAATGAAATTAATCTGTGTGTAGCTGACTCCTCACATCCTTCCATCTTTGTTTTTTCTTTTTTTGCCAACTAAAACTCAGTGAAATTCCCAATTATGCATTCATAGGAAAGGGATTAAAAAAGGACTCTCCTAATGTCAAAAGAGGAGAAAGTGTAATGAAACAGGAGAAAATGTCAAAACAGGAGAAAGAAAGAATGCTAGGGGAAGCATTAAAAACAATTTTGTTAAAACAAAAATTTTCTCTTCATTTTGGAGATTTTTTTTTTTAATTTTGTTTGATTGACAGGGATGAAGTTTTTCATATTCACTCCTCTTCTTTGAACTTCTCTGAGATTTAATTCTTTTCTAATGCTTTACTTTTCTGAGATCCAAGGTTTACAGGAAGTTTGGAATGCCTTGGTCTGAGGACGATTTTGACCACAGCTAAAACAAGGAATAGACATACAAAATGTTCAAATTCTAAAATTAGCGTCAACCTCACTTGACATTTAGGTTGTCCCATTCAAAAGATCTCATTGTCCAGAAGAGCTCCACAATGCAGAACCCTACATTCAGACCCAGAATAAGGGTCCCAAATTCCTGATGAACATCTCTAACATCCTCCCTAAGGAGTTTAAGGAGTCATCACATGCCTTAGATTAACAGCTTCCTAGTAGCACAAGGTTGCTAGCAACCTGGTGCATCAAACATAGATTCTTCATTTATGAGGCCAATCAACTCTGTAAGACTGATCATAAAATGCTTTTTTTATGGATAACTAAGTTTTACTACAAGACATACACATGTAAACAGAAATGCACCTAATTATGTCTTGAATTCATTTAAGTCAACAGGAAAACTGTCAGGCAGCAATGGGAACAGGATTTCAGCTGCCACAGAGAGTAAATAACAGTCACAGGACTGGCTCTCCACAAATCTGTGGCATATTCGCCACCACCATAAATCCCATTGTAGGTCTGCTAGGGTAAGAAACACAGTCCACAACAGCAATAATATTTATGTTTACTCACTGAAAATAAGAGAGAAGTCTGCACAAAATAGGTCTGGCTAAAAGTAAGCAAGAACACTTGCTGCCAGAGGGAGGTATCTGAAGTATTCTTAAAGTCTAAAAAGCTACATCAGGAGTACACAGGGACATGTCACTAACCATCAAGCTTCCCATCTCAAATACCCTTCAGGGCAATTAGTTGAATATAGGAGCTACTCTTCATTCTGTAGTGGATCTCTTCTCTTGGCTTGGATACCTTATTTAAGTACAGTACAGAGCACCAGAAAGACAGACAAATCCATTGACAAGTATTTAAAGCAGCTTTTACTCTAAACACATGCTAAGGCAAGCCAGAAATGTAAACCTGGTGTGGCAGATGAAATCTTAGGTGGTGCAAAACGCTGAGTATTGAAAGTATGAGCTGAGCAGACCAAGAGAAAAAAACATGATTGAAGAAACTGCATGGAAGCTTTCACACAACGCAGAGTTATTTGTGTAAAGACTCATCTTTAATCCACTCCAGCCCCACGTTGTCTGACATTTCTCCTCACTGATACTACTGTTTGTGCCAGCACTAGGATGCACAGGCTCTGCCATAAAATATGCTCCACCCCTGGCTGGACTTTAAGAAATCAAAATCCTATGTAAAAAGAAGTTGTGAAAAATTACTCTGGGTTTTGTTGCTGAAACTTTTATTCACTGCTGAAATAATTTTCCATAGTGAAATATGACCAGTCAAAAGTGAGAAAAACAGGACAAGCTAATGAGTGTGAAATATATTTGGTCCAAGACAGCTTTGACTGCCTTTCTTCTTTGAAGGAAAAGAAAAGAAAGAAAATATTAGCCTTTAATTTGAAGAGACTATGGTGTATAGTCAGAGGGGAAGATGGTACTGTTTTATTCTTACCAATCTGTGCTAAGTGAAAATGTGTACTTAAGGAACAGCAAACCACTCATTTTGCCCTGGCACAGTTTTTTAATGACTTGCCCCAGTGCTGTCAGATATATAGGGTGTGTAGCAGCCTGAATAAATAGGCTGTGAATAAATAAATCCTAATTTATTTATGGCTAAATCCAGTTGCATTCACTTGTTTAAACAGACTCTTATGGGACATATTGTAGCTAGCAAGATATTACTAATTGCTAGGATAATCAAGAACTCACAGTTAATTTAAATGTATTTAATGCCTTCTATTTATAGAACCATGCTTAATTCAATGGAAAACTTGGACAAGTTTTTTAGTCCAGTTATTAATGTGAGCAACAAATGCTGGAAATATGTTATCACATATATAATGCACTCTTAATATTCCTTTTTTATGTGAGTCCTGACTGAAGTAGGGACTGGTGTGCAAGATACACTCTGCTGCCTCTTGAAATTTTTCATTCAGGTTGACTTGAAAGTAATAGAACCTAAGAAGGTGTGACAAGTTAACAGTCACACTGACAGTGATTCTTTCAAATGCTTTGGTAGTTTTGGCTGCCATTTCTACCCCAACAGTGACAAAGCTTTTGAAGGAAATGCCTCACTGGGGTCTTTATTCGTCAAGAACAGAAGACCTCAAACAATTTATTGAGCATCCCACTCTCTTGTAATTTAACAGTGGCAGAAATTTCCCCTTTACAAAAAAAGGAAAGTTATATGAGGTTTTTTTGTGGGACATGAACAAATTCAACACATTTCCAAGGATTTCTGGGGAAAACAGTCTGGCAGACATGGCTATCAACTCTTGGTAAATCACCAGGACCTTTCACTTTTATCTCTAAGTTGTGTGGTCTACGCATCCTCTTGTATGCATCCACTGTGATCTCCAGCAGGCCAACATAAAGAGAAGAGACTGACAGGGAGAATGCAGGGTACAGATGTCTCATGTCAAACTCAGCTGTGTCAGCTGTTTTCAGTATTTTATGCTGTCGATGATGAGTGGCATCAACTATATCATCTGTTTAACCAGATTCTGGTTCCAGTCAATGCACTTTTGCCCTGAATAACAGATAATCTTGTTTAGCAGAGCTGCCCTACTATCTCTATGGCTATTTGTCATCTCCTCCCTAAAAAAAGAAATTTGAGGTAATTTTGAGAATTAAGACTGAATGGCATGAATCTGCCTCTCAGGATGTGAATTAGAAGAGAGAAACAGTAAGTCTCCTTTGCTTGAATTTGAGCCATATGTCACTTGAAGGTCCAAAACACATACAGATCACACAGTCTGTATTTTAAGCTCCTCACCATTTGAACAAGAAAAGGCTTCTGTCACATGAGCTCTTATGCCACTGTGATTTAAAAGAGAAAGATAGTCAAGTCTCTTGAGCCATCATCCCATCTCTAAGCTACTGTTCTGGCTCAATATTTTTAGAATTTCACCAAAACAAGAGCTCTCAAGATGCACAAAAGAGTACTTGAAAATGATGCCTCATATTTCCTTGGTTTGTCATTCTGAGTACAGATTTGAATGCTGGAAAGATGGGGGATATAAAGTTCTCTTATGGCTATTCTGCTTAAATATTGGCAGCATGCCCTGAGGATACCTTATCTTGAAAACCAAAAGCACCACCACTGTTACAAAAAATGCATAGAAAAAACAGAAATAGTTTCAAATATTTTACCAGATTAGCTGCTTTTAGATTCACATCTAATACTATTCATTATGCCACGTATTAGGCCAGTGTCTAACAGTCACAGCCACAGATGAAGATTCAGATCTATTTTACATTGATCAAAAAGCTCCCTGGGCAAAACCGCTATAGTACAAATACAGGTGATGATTGGCAGATAGGGGTAGTTGAGGGAAAACTAGGAAACAATACAACAGCATCAGTCAGCAGGAGTAACTGCAGAAAAAATGACAATGTTTACACTAGTTAATAGTTTTCATTTGGAAGATGTAACTTCTAAAAATTGACTCTGCTAAAGAGTTTTTTTATTGTTAGTATGTTACTACTGTTAGCATTGCTATTTATTTTGTCATACTGCCTCCATCAGAGCTTGAAAAATACCTTGCCATCTTGCCTATTGTTTATTGTGAGCTGAGGAGTAGACCAGCCTCCCCATAGCTACAGAAGTTAAATTTTCATTTAACAGGAGGAAAAGGAAAGTTTCTAGCACTTGTGCACGTGAAAGGCTAGTTTTGAAAGCAAACCCGTGGACACTGCCTTTGCCCTGCTGTAAACTGTCTGATGCGACAGCAGAGCCAGCAGTAAATGAGTATCAGGGATTTCCATATTCACTGAAGATGGTGTGAGCTGACTGGGTCACTGTGACACTGACAGAACTAGGTAGGTATCACTGCACTTTTCTTATGCACTTCTAGGGGAAAACCTGAGATAATTAATACCAGAAAGATTTTAAACACACAGCATCAAAATGGACTGATATTCCTGGGGAACGTGTGCCCAGGTGCCAGGAAGCATACAGTGACTATATATGACAACAGAACCCTTGCAGCTGAGAGCTGAAATTAATTGCACTATTAACTGAGAACCTCACCAGCTGGACACATTAGGAAAAAAGGAGTCTTGAAATGCACATAGACACCTACAAGCCAAATGTAGCTAAGAATCAACAATCTGGAAGCTAATAGGGAAGGCTGATCCCTCCCTGAGTGCTATCCAGCTACCTGGCAGGAGTGCCACTGACCTTCATTTTCCCCATAGTACAGACAGGGTGGAGAGTTAGGCTTGGTCCCACTGAAAAACTGCAGGGCTACTGAGTGTGTATCTTTCACCTTTCCTTTTTTTTTTTGTTTGTTTGTTTTAAATACATGTCTGATTGGGTTGTTCAGATGGCAGGACATCTGGTACAGTTTTCAGGCCCTGCTTTAATTTAATGATTTAGGATCTAGTACACAGGCTTGTTTTACCACAGGAATTTTTTGCCTCCCACACTTTTCTTTCTAATTGGAACTATGCAGATCATAGGCTGACAGTGCTATATAAATCACCTCTAGTTTGTCTGCTATTATTTAAATAATAAATTGGAACTTTTTATTTCTAAATGCTACATCCTGGCCATTATAAGTTGCACATATATGATAAATGTGGAGGCTAGCTGCACTCTATTAACTTCATTTATGAAGCACACAAAGAGGGCCTAACAAGACAGGCTTCAATAAGTAATCCTTCTATTGCTGCTGTAAGAGGAGCACAGGGTTACGTACTGCAAGATCTCAAGTCAGTAAAGGCATAAGCTTGAGACATACTGCATAGCAGCCCAGGCATAAGTTCCACAATGCTCCCCAGGTTCAGCCACTGAGCATCAGATAATGGAAGGCACTAAATTAATTAGAAAAGAAAGTGACCTAGCTCCATTCCCAGATGTGTCACTGACTCGTCATGTGCCTTGGAGCAAGCCACTCCCCGCATCTGGGCCTCAGCTCTCTCTGCTTTGTCTGAGTGGTCTCGGCACCCAATTGCAAACATGTCCATTAAGTACTCTAGTGTACCCCAGCCACTTTGCTGTCATAGCATAAATAATATCAACCATACCGATAGGAGTTCATGGGAAAAAACCCACAATATATTTATTGCTGTGTCAGCTGAGCTCACGTATTTTAAATATTAGCATATCCAACATCAAGAAGAAAATAAACCTATTCTTTCTACATGGCAATTATTATTTTAAATGCTACTTTATCTCTGCACTTGAGCTTTTGGTACTCTTTTGACTAGGATCAAGTCAAGTGATATGACAAGTGTCACACAAAGCTGTAGGATTTTTTCATTAAAAGAAAACAACAGTATACAGTAGGTCAAGCTACCTTTAACAAGGGAACTTCTTCATCATAGACATACAACTTAGTAATAAATCGTAAACATCTGTCTGTCTTCTAATTCTTCCATCGGGGATTTTTAAGAGTTTGTGGAGTCGTTTTTAGAATTAAAAGTAGACCTGATCCTTATGTGGAAAACAAGCAAAGTCCTTATCTGGGAATGGAAACACACTCAGAGAGTCCTTAGCCTCATCAGCACTGCTCTTCACTCAGCTTTTATGCTCCCTCTGCTAGAAAAGCAGACACTGTCCGCAGCTCTGCATATATTCATCCACCCTTTCTAGTCGTTACCCTGGCTGTGGGCAGTTTTGATTTGTGTCAAACAGCTTTCTCCTAGTCCCTAGACTTGATTCATGGGTTAGCAAGGGACAGGAAACTTCTCGCACGGACAATGTGGGTGTGGCTTCCACATCTGAAGGAGAGGAAAGCCAAGGTGGGCCAGCATCCCACCTTGGAAAGAAACCTGTTCGTAGCTGTAACACCAGCCAGGGCAGGGAGATGTGGCAATGGTCCCTGTGATGGCAATCCACACAGCCCATAAGATGACAGCTAAACAAATACCTAAAGGGCAAACTTAAACAGATTTTGTCCTTCCCTATCCACACTGGCAGTTGTTTGAGCCCCACCAAAGTTTCAAAGTAGCTGAGCTGAGGATATCTGCCCTGAGCACTCAGCACTATGTTTACTACAATGAGGATGGCAACTTACAAGACTCAAGTTTTCTCACTAACAAGTGCTTCAGGTCCTAAACCTGCACTCAGATTGGGAGGAAAAGAAACCAATGCAGTGCTCTCAGAAGCAGGTTTTAGAGAGTTTAAATGTACTGAAATCAAGCCATTTATGTGGACGTAATTTTAGACTGCAGGAGAAACTGAGTGTGACTCCCCCACAACGTATTTAGAATAAACAAATCATGTCACATAACACCAAGCCAATTGCTAAAAAGGGTAACTCTCTTAATGGGAGACAGCTCTTGGGTCACCCAACTAAATCATCTTCAGGCTAGAGTAGTCCCCCCCAAAAAAGATCAGAAACTGTTCTAGAGACTAGTCTTCAATTTGCTATCAAAGCTTTGTGCACTTGGACTTCAGTTCAAAACCCATGATGGATACTGCTGTTCTACACACAGCATCTCTCACTTTCTCCCAGGGCACCTGAGCAGCTCTGTGTGTGCTGAAGCAGAAAGACCAGCCGAGAGTGCAATCAGCCTTTGTCTGGGGGATAAGCACATCATCTCCGTGCCAGCTCACTTCTGAGGGGAGGCAGAAGGGTGTAAACCTCCTGGCAGGCAGTTGAGAAGAGCACCCCAGAAGTGTCTACTTGCCTCCCAAAATTCACACCCCAAAGGACGAGCTGGTTGAAAGGGTCCTAAAGCCACACAACGTATTTCTTCTTTATTCTTTCCCTCTGCCTTCCAGGCTGCTGCCCAGCCCCCTGTGGGCAGCGCCGGGTGTGTCCCTGCTGCCCACCCTCTCTCCCTCTGCTCTGGCACGGCTTTCCCACGCACTGCCCGGGGGGAAAACGGGTTGAGGTGGGCGAGTGGCTCTGCTTTTACCTGCTCTGGTCCCAGTTGGCAGCAAAAAGGACGAGGATTTTCCTGCCGTAGTGGTCCAGGTTGGCCAGCCCGCCGGGAAAACCATCCTTCAGCGCTTGCTTGATTCCAGGGTCTGTGGCCTTGAAGCTCTTAAACATGTCCAGGTTCTGCTGGCGATATTCAAAGTATTGGGCCAAGAGGCGAAACGCCTCGAAGTGCTGAAACTTCCTGGCCCGCAGAAATCGCAGGATGAAGGCATCGTCGGTGCGGAGGAAGCCGATGTCCGGCCGGGTGATGACCATGTCCCGCACCTCCTGGATGTCCTGGTGCAAGGTGTCGGGGTTCTCGTTCAGCTCCAGACGGGCTTTCTCCAGAGTCTCCGGGGAGAGACCTGCCTGCAAATGAGTCATGGCGCTGCCCTCCTCCTCCTCCTCCCCGGCTCTGCTGCCTGCGCTCCTCAGCCTCCCGGCCGCTCGCCCCCCGGAGGCGGGGTGCCCCGGCACGGCCGGCTGCCGTTCCCCCGCCCCGCCGGGCCTCGCCCCGCCGCTGCCCGGCGCCGCCGCCGCGGCCAGTCCGTCCGCCGAGATGCGAGCGGCTCCCAGGCAGCCGGGTCCCGGGGCGGGGGGGGGAGGCTGGCACCGGCACTGCCCCCGGGCTGCTGGCGGAGACGCGTTATCTCGCTGACATAGCGCCCTCCCCGCCGCGGGGTTCAACGCGCCGCATCATCCCCGCAGCCGGCCCGCGGAGGCGCCGAAACCCGCCGGGAACGGGGCTGCGGGCTGCCCTGCGCTGCTCACCTCCCGCCCCCGCCGTGGCCGCTGCCGTGCGGATGCTCGGGCAGTGGCGGCAGCGAACGACCCGGTCGCTAGCAGGGCGAGCGGCTGCCACGGGGATGCTCCCCTGGCCCGGGATGGCAAGGGGAGATGCCCTCCCCGGAGCAGCACCATTTACGTAAGATCACCCTCGACACCGCTTCAGAACGTCTCCCTGGATTTGAGGTAAGGTTAGAAAGGAAAAAAAAACAAAAAAAAAAAAAACAAAAAAAAAAACAAAAGACCACCACCACCACCAACCTACCAAAAAAGAGCCAGCGAGAGTAGGAAAAGCCGATCCGCAGGTACTTTCGCCGGTACTGCTGCTGCCGAAGCGCCTCAAAAAAACCCCGCTCGCGCCGGCGCGGAGCCCGGAAAGCCAAACGCGCCTCGCCTTATGATGCTCGTGCCCCCCTCCCCTCGCCCTCCGCCGCTCCACTCCCCGGCTCGCAGACGGCAACCAGCCGGCGCGCTGGGGCTCTGCTGCGCGGCCCCGCCTTGAGCGCTATTCCCGGCCCGGGACCCGCTCACCACCTCGGGAGCGCGCCGCCGCGATGCGCCCCCAGCCGCGTAGGCAGCGCCGGGCGGGCGCGCTCTCACGCCGCACCCCGCCGCAGCGCACCCCCCGCAGCGCACCCCGCGCAAGCGCCCTCCCGCGCAGCGCACCCCCCGCGCAGCGCAAACCCCCGCGCAGCGCCCCCCCGCGCAGCGCCCCCGCGTCCGCGCCCCCCGCGTCAGCGCAACCCGACCGGCCGAGCAGGTGGCGGTGGCCCCGTGCGGGGCGGTGGCCCGAGGCTAACGGGGTCAGTGATGCCACGCGTAACGCCCCACGGAGCTCCCGCGGGATCCGGACCAAGCGCCCAGTCCTCGGGTCGCACAGTATCCGATATGTTGTTCATCACGATGTGGTTTTCCGAGCATTCCTCTCTTGTGACTGAATTTCCGACATGAAGTACTGTGAGCTTAAAATCTGGGAATAAAATAAAGCAGCCCTATTTTGTGGCCTCATGTTGGAGACGGTATGTCTTTAGTTGCATTATATTGCAAAGGGCAAAAATATCTTGCTTCCATGTGCAGAATATTTCAGTGAGGAAAAATGTCTTTTTCTTTTTTCAGGCAAGTTTGATGCTGCAGTCTCTTTTGGGGAAAAGTTTCCACTGAAAAGCATTTGACTTTTGTCCGTAGGACCGGACCTTCCCGATGCAAACACACCTGTGAAAATCAAGCTTACACAAAAGGCACAGCAAACATGGGAAAGCCTGCAATATGTACCTCCTCCTCCTGCTCCTTCCCATGGGAAGGGCAGCTCTTTGGTACTGCATTGGACTCCTTTCCCAAGGTGACAAAGCCAGAGCACACAGGCTAAATTACTGAAAAGGCACTGAGGTCACTGATCCGTTCAGAGGATGTATATGGGAATGCACTAGAACCAAGTATAGGATGGGCTCTCAGACAAATAGCAGGGCTCACAGAAACATTTCAGTGATAGCCTGCATGGTCTGCAGGCCATCACCAGGTGCTTGGCAGCCGGAGGGAGCCCTCTGCAATGAGTGAGGTCTAAGCAGTGAGCAATGCTTTGGTGGCAAAATTGTCGTTCTTTTGGAGGCTGAAGAGAGTTCTTTCAGCTTGACTGGATTTTAAATGGATTCCTGTGCTGTGACCAGACTTCCCATATCCTAGTTTAAGGAGAAGCTTTTGGAAGGACCAATCTAATAATGCCCAGTCATTGTGCTCCAGCTCTGTTCAATCTGAATTTCATGATGTGATTTGAGATGTCTCAAAAGAGAAAGATATGCTATCTATCTAAGGGCTGAATCACTCTCTAAAAATGCTTATTTCTCTTTGTCTGATAAAATGACTTTAAATTACCCCCCTTTTGTAGATGTGATTCATCTGAGTTGATACCTTTTTCTTAGAGCAGTTATTGCTCCAGAAATAGTTAGTGCACTTTTTTTATTACTTTCTATTATTCTGAATTCTTAATTTCCCTTTTCTCTTACTATCTTCCTCTACATTACCTCTGCAGAGAGCCTTTCAGAATAGCAGTTTCCATCACCCCTGTGGAACAAACTGCCAGACTTTTCCTGCCATCATTTTCCATTTCTGATGCTTCTGCTCTGCCTTTTCCATTGCAACTAAGCTAATAAAAGAGTAGGTCATGTGACAAGTGCCTTAAATTCACTCAGTGCGAGGCAAGCTGCAGGCATCCAATGTCTGGCAAAATCCAGTCCATAATATATCCTGTCTGTGACCTTGTAGTGAGTTCATGCTGGCTGAATGCCAGACACCCACCAAAGCCACCTCTCTCTCCCTCCACAGCTGGACAGGGGAGAGAAAATATAACAAGGGGTTCATGAGTTAAGGACTAGGAGAGATCACTCATTAGATACTGTCATGGGCAAAACAGGCTTGAATTAGATGTATTAATTGAATTTATTGCTAAGAAAATCAGAGCAGGATAATGAGGAGTAAAATAGGACCTTCTCCGCACCCTTCCCTCCTTCCCAGCTCTACCCCCTCCCCCAGTGGCATAAGGAGACAGGGAGTGGGGGCTATGGTCAGTTCATCACACATTGTTTCTGCCACCACTCAGGGAGAGGAGTCCTTCCCCTGCTGCATCGTGGGGCCCCTCCCACAGGAGACAGTTCTCCATGGAATTCTCCAGTGTGAGCCCATCTCACGGTCAGTAATCCTCCTCAAACTGCTGCAGCGTGGGTCACACTTCCACAGGGTGCATTCCCCCAAGGACAAGCTGCTGCAGCATGGGCTCCTTTCTCCATGGGTCTCCCATGGGGTCACAGCATCCTCTCAGGCATCCCCCTGCTCCAGCCTGTGCCCCTCCATGGCTGCAGGTGGATTTCTGCATCGCTGTGGAGCTCCCTGGGCTGCAGGGGCACAGCTGCCCTACCACGGGCTGCAGAGAAATCCCAGCTCTGTTGCCTGGAGCACCTCCTGCCCCTCCTTCTGCACTGACCTTGGTGTCTGCAGGGCTGTTCCTCCCACCTATTCTCACCCTGCACTTCTCTGGCTGCAAATACAACTGCGCAATAACTTTTTTTCCTCTTGTTTAAATCTGTTATCCCAGAGGTGTTACCATGATTTCTGATGGGTCCAGCCTTGGCAAGTGGCACATCTGTCTTTAGAGCCACCAGGGTCTGGCTCTGCTGGACATGGAGGAAGCTTCTGGCAGCTTCTCACAGAGGCCACCCCTGTAGCTCCCCTGCTACCAAAACCTGGCTGTACAAACCCAATACAGACTTCTAGTAATGCAGTCATTAATCTGCTTTAGTTTCCTTTTGCAAATGGAAACATAACACATATATTAGATTTTCTCCTTTATTCCAGAGCATAAATGCACTAAACTGACAAAAAAGCAAGCTGGCCAAAATTTAAATGTTGATAATTTTGACAGGAAAGGCCATTTCTAAAGGTTCTTAATTTAAAAAAAAACAAAACCAACCAACCAAAAAAAAAAAAAAAACCACAAAAACAAACAAACAAACAAACAAACAACAAACAAAACCATTAAATTTATCTGGAAACTTTCATTATTGTTTCTTTTTTTTTTTTTTCCATTTTGACCATGTTTAAGCTGTACTTCTTGCCCTTAAAAAAGTCCAGAAAAACACAGGGAAAAGTAAGAAGGAATAAGATAAAGGAATATTGAAGCCAAATAAATTAAATTCATCAGCAATTCTCCATTTTCTATACACTTCCTTTTGAAGGAAAGGTTCAGTCTCCATAAAAATGGATTTAATAATTAAACAATTTCTAAATTGTATACTTTCCCTTATTATTAAAATTAGATTCACTGAATTTGAATGACATTTCAAGAAAATCATTTTGGCAATGAATTGTTGAAAGATAGATCAAAACACCTCGTGGAGGGCAGTATGGAGGTGGAAGGAGGTGCTTTAGCCAGCTCCTCCCTGAAGTGAGTAGATTTAGGAGTTGGACACTATGAAAAGCACACATAGCAAGGCAGCCTGAAGGCAGAGTAGGTGAAAGATATTGGTCATGTTTTATCTGAGCCACAGACAATAATAACTTTTTTTTTTCAATATTTTGAGATCTTGCATGTAGCACACAAAAGATCTGGTTTAAATATAAGTAACTCGGTAGAAGCAATAAAAACTCTGTCATCTATAATCAGATTTATCAAACCAATTAAATAGGGTAATGAAAAAATATGTGCTTTCCAACATGCTACCCCACCTAAATCATGAAGGGGAAAATGGAGCTACCAATGCAATTATATGCAACCTACTGATGTCAGAGTATAATTTATTTATTGTGCACATGCACTTTTCCCTCTATAAAACAGTAGGGGTGTCTGACTAAATCCATTATGTAAATCTCAGGATCTTTTCAGTTGCACTTAGAAACTATTCTTTTTCTTTGAGGCTTTATAGTCACGTTTGCCTGAACTTGATACAATTAAAATCCAAGTGCTCTGCAAGTTAGGCACATGATTTGAAATGAAACTTAAACACAAATAAGGTACAGAGATGTTTGTGTAGGCGTTTGATATCAGAGATCCTAATTCATGTTCAGAATTAAATTGTTTAAAATCAGCAATAGACCAGTGTATCCAGGAACAAAAATAGAATGCAGAAATAAAAGTTTAAAAAAATACTGTTGGTGGATAAGAAAATAACTGTATTAAGACCGGCATTGGTACCACACTTTCTCTGATCTAGGTTTAAGATCCTAGACAGTTCTTGCTGTTGTCTTTGATTTAGAGTAATAATGTCCTTAGCATGCTGCTCTGGGCATTCCTCCAGGACAGTTGTTCACTTAGGATAAAATTTCCAAGATAGTTTGTCTTATGTAGCTGTGATATAGCTAAAGAGCTGAGGAATATGTTTGAAAGTACATATAACCAAGACTGTAAATGCTCACATCCATGCTTCTTCAGCAGCATTTTTGTGGGTACGTATTAAATGTTTCCTTGAAGCTTTTGAAAAAGTACTAAATACAACTTTGTCGAAAGCACCTAAACAACATCTAAATCAAAACCAGCTAAATTCAAAGTCTAGGTCCCATTTTCAGAATCAATTTACGAACTTCATTCATGCATTTTTAAGAACATAAGAACAACTATAGGTTGTCTGAACAAGCATCTTTGTCAGTTCATAATGTGCCTCCAGACTGGCTTAATGTGGAAGCCTCAGGAACCATATTAGCTAGTGTTAGGCTCCATGACTCCTGAAATATTTTCTTTGGTATGAGTTAATCTTTGAAGTCTGCTGTGACTTAACAAGTTCCTATATTACAACTGGGACTTAGCAACTGATTATAAAATCATAGAATTAGTTGGGTCAAAAGGTATCTTAAAGATCATTTAGTTCCAAGTCTCATGCCATGGGCAGGGATGCCACTCACCAGATCAAGTTGGTGAAAGCCCTGTCCAAATGGGCCTTGAACACTTCTAGGAATGAGGCATCCACAACAGCTCTGAGCAACAAGTTCCAGTGTCTCATCACCCTCACAGGAGAGGATTTCTTCCTAACATTTAATCTAAACTGCTCTCTTTCAATCTAACACCATTACCCCTTGTTCTATCACTTGTGAAAAGTGATCCCTAACCCCTGTCAGAAATTCCTCTCCAGTTCTTGCAGGCCCCCTTTAGGTACTGGAAGGCTGTTACAAGGTCTTCCCCGAATCTTAATGACCTCATTCATGACCTTGTCTCGCTACAAATAACTAATAAAACGTCCCAGTTTTAATCTCTGGGGAAAAAACATGAACTTGAGGACTAGCTCACCTCTCATTCTGTAACTAGGTGAGTTATAGGAATGCTTCCCTGTGTCTGAGCATGATGGGAGTTCTTTACCTAAGCATATTTGTAGAAAATGTCAGGATGCTTGACCTAGAAAGTCCCATTATATCTGAAACAAAGGAACTTCTAGAACTGAGCTCTGTAGGAAATTTCTTTGCAACTCCAGATGCCAACTGGCTAAAAAATTTGCTTCTGAGAACAAACTAGGCATCTGTCTTTTATTCATCATCATAGGTCTCTAACAACATAAGGATAAATAGCTTTACAGGAGACAAGGCATAGCATCAGACCCTAATCAGAGAAATATTTCAATATGACAAGCCTACTCACAGAATCATAAAAATAATAAAACTGGAAGGTATTTTAAGAGATTGCCTAGTTTATCTATCCCCTATCCTGATGGATCTTTGTCTGAATGGCATTTAAAACCTCCAGCAGATACTCCATAGCTTTTCTACACAGTCTGTCCCAGAGTTCCACTATCCATTCAGTACATTTTTCCCAATGTTGGACCTATCTATCACTTGCTGCAATTTAGCCCCTTATTTTTTTTTTTTTTTTTTTTTTTTTAATCTTATCTACTGTAGACTGACAGATTTGTTTATTTATTTGGAGACTGGTGTAAAGTCTAAGGTAAAATCTTCTTATTTCAGCTGCACAGCCTCTGTTCTGGCCTTTAAAACATTTCAGATGTATAGTGTGAGGGGATGGGTATCAGGAGGGTATTAGCATCATGGGAACAGCATTTGGATGGGCTTTCCTTTCCTATCTACAAGAGGCCTTTATTTATGCAATCCTTACTGTTGGGGCAGATGGACTTCCAGAGGTGTAGTTGTAAGCAGCAATAATTAATCTGTGATTTAGAAAATCCAGCATTTCACAAATAGAGGATACACAAAAGTTTCACCTGGCAATATCGCCAACCAAATATCTTAACTGCTGTATTAATTTGGAAAAAAAGCCAAACAAACAAACCAACCAAACTTAGGCCACTGCAGGACTCTATTGAGCAAGTTCAAACATTAATTTAGTGTTAGTAAAAAAGATATCTGGAAATGTAATGAACTTCATTGTTATATTAATACCACATTAACTGTGAGCAAAGCACTCAGACATATTTCATTGCTATAAAAATTTGCATCACAGAGATATGTAGGGAATAAAAGAAAAGAATTCATAACTGAGCCAATACTTCCAGTGAGCTTAGTCAAATTATGAGTTAGGACACTAAATATTCCATAGTTCTGGTACATAATTATTACAGAAAGCTGAAGAAATCTAGGGTTGGAATAAATGTACATTTTATTAAAAATGTATGAATGCAGTCCTGGAACAAAATTATTCATTACATCATTTTTAATGCTGATATAGGAATGACATAAAAGTCTGAAAAGCTTTCAGTGATGAGCTGTGCCTTGGGTTTCTTGAAGTCAATATTCAGACTTGCATACCAAAGTAGAAGGTGATCAGTTTTGTCTTTGAACAAATCCCAGCACATGCATCAGATAGATGAGAACCACAGCTTTGGATGCAATATAGAATGACAAACCTCAGTTCTTCCATTACACTGGTGTTGCCTATGCCAGGATAACTGCAAATTCATGTCATTGGAAAACCAGGTAATGTTTGGTTTGGCTGCCCAAAGTATGCATGTTTATGTTTTCCATACGTCACTTTCAGTTTACAGTTCAGGAAGCTGAGTACCTTCCAAGATAGTATCAGCTAGCAGAATTTTTTCAAATCCTGATGGGAGAGATTCTGTAGGATGAATTCAGTGCTGTGAAGGTACGAAGAAAACTCCTTTGCCAAATCTTGGGACATGTTTTTTTCTTTTTAAGTGTGGTTGTGGGAAACTTCAGTATCTCCAGCTTTAAAAACTCTCATTGGATTTTCTCTTTAGAGTAAGTTCCAGCTTTCATCTGGCTAGAAATGCTACCTTGTTTTGTTTCGTAAAGAATAGTCTTCTGTTCCTGAAAATCCAGCCTTTGAAAAGTTGTCAGTGGCCTATTACTCTCCTGGCTTACTTTTCTGTCTGTCTATGTGTTTTTTCTAGCTATTTATCTTGTTTAAAGCTCATTTTCTTCCAGACAAGTAAGGATTTCCTATTACATCCTGGCTTCAAGCTCTCATTTCCTGATATTTCTTTATAATATTTTTTAGCTCCTGCTTTGTCTGCATGGTCAGGTAACTCTGCAGTTCCTCACTGAAAGTCTGTTTTACTTGCTGTGTGACATGGATCCCTGCTGGCACACACAGCATTACATATTTTATCTCTAGAGGTGGCACTCCGTACCACATCATACTTCCTGATAAGACACACAGGAATTTTTTTCTCTTTAACATAGTATCTCCTAAAGGAGATGTGGTTTCATAAACAGTTCCATAGTTACTTCTTATTATGGTACAGTATTATTCTTAGTGTTCCCTGGGCAAGCCTAATTCAAGTCACACCCACTGCAATAATGATATATGTCACTCTGCCCATTGCAAGCCAGATACGATGTCTGACATTAATCCTACAATATCACCACACCATTTCTGGCACTGTTTAATCCCCAACATCTAGATGAAATAACAAATCTGTCATTGTTGACTTGGTTACAGCCACTGATCAGAGTACTTGGTACAGCCTGCAGGTGAGCTCTTTGTAAACATTCACATCACCCTTTCACACACAACAGCCTTAAACCACTTCCAATCTGTAGAAGTTGATTATTTTCATCTACTACAAAAATACAGTATGGATAGCAACATCCATTCTGATCTTAAAGGTCATAATTTATATGCTTTTGAATGACTGAGTTTGTGAATTTGGCTTGAATCTGTCAGTTACTTTGAAATATCAGAAACTGCTTGAAAGCAAAGCAATTGAATAAAGCTGAAGTCAGCCTGTTCTCCTGTGGCAGCATTTTCAGCTTGTTCAGCAAAAAGTAGTTGTGCTTCATCACAGTGCAAATACTTCAGTCACAAGATAATGTAACTACCATGGGCTCTCTTTAGTCATATAGTTTCATTAGGATTCTCCAGTTCTCTCCGTTCTTTGAAAACTTGGAACATCATCCATATATTTTGTGACTTTATATTTTGTTTATGGAAAATGTCATGAAGGATGAAGAAGCTTGCTGCCTTTTAAATTTGTCTCCAGCCTCTTTTTTTTTTTTCTTTTAGTTAAAAAATTCAGGCTGTTTGAGAGCTTCATCTATTTACTAAGTCAAAAAAACAGATTGCACCCAAAAGCTATTGAGTGGCAAAATTGCCTTGTGCTGTAACTTGTTTCAAAATAAATGGAGCCATTGAAAGTCATTAAAGTGGAATGGAAAGAAAGGTGGCCTTATTTTCTAAACTTACACACATGAAGAAGTCGTTGTCTCAGCATCTTACAGAGAGTGATGGTAGCAGGCAACAGACGTTCAGTTTTCTTTGAAAACACTGATAGAAACAGCTCAATGCTAACAAGTGTAGACACTTCAGGTTTGGAAATTAGGTTCATTCACCTACTGCTGCAGGTGATTTGATTTTAGTACCTTAAAAATGTCACTTAGGATTCAATTCCGTTGCCAAAGCACAAGCATTTAGAGCTTTTAAGATGCCTTCAGTAATGGCACTTGGTCTTCAGCCCAGCCCTATGCAGGTGCCATCTGTATCTCAGGGAATCTCACTTGGTGTTGAACACCTGCCTTTTTGCTTAAAGTAGATTAAGCTTTATTAAATAGCAACAATGTAGGACTGCATTTTTTGCTTTCAGTCCAGCTTGAACACTTAGCTATCTTTTGGCTGTCAGACTGTTTGTGAGTTATGGAATGGTAGGAGGGGAAAAGGACACCTACACCTACACATGATCTTTTAATTAGAGAGACAAGCAACTCCTTTTAGTTTTGCCTAAGGTCCCTTATCACTGAGCAATTCAAAGAAGCACAAGTACAAAGTTAGATGGCTGCTGAGCACTGTTAATAAACTCCCAAGGTCTTTCCAGGCACTGTTTGATTCACACTAGAGGATAAATAACTGAAGATTCATAGGTTACATGGCTCACCTTTCTTCTCTGCAGTGACTTTGCCCAGAAGACAGGAGCAAAAAAGAGCTGGGGCTACACTGAGGCACACAGACATTTGCAGCAACCCTTTTTGTTGAACTCAGATGATCCAGGGAGAAAGCCCAACATCTTCTACAGTTGTTCTCAGTGACTGAGAGACCACTTGGTAGAAGAGATGCACTTTCATCTGAGATTATCAGAGAACTGAGCATGTTCAGGACTAAGAGAAAATATTGTGAGCTCATTTCTCTGTTGCCAGTTGAAAGTGTAGGAACAAAAATGGACTCAAGAGGTAACACCATGATGTGGCCAGGGTTCAGCAGCCTTACCAAGCCTTTTTTGCTCTAGCAATATTAAATGTGAGGTACCTATCTTCTCTTTCAGTCTCACCAAGTTTACCAAAGAGCCTAGAGAGGACCCAAGCTCTAACCCAAAAGGTTTTGTAAATAAAAATAAGATATGATCTGCATTTTACCTGTATCTTGTATAGCCATAGACTGCCCTCAAGCCCTTTTCCACCTCTGTAAGTTCTTTTGAACACAGGTATTCTTTTCTGACCTTTAGCTTTCAGCATGTTTCAGTGGATTATCATAGTTGAGGTGATAGCAGCAAATCTGGAACTAATTTACTTGTCTTCACACATCAGTGCAATAAAAATGCCATACCAACATGAAGTCTTGGTCCACAAAGTCAGAGGGACTTGTCATGCTGCGTTTGAGAAGTAAGGGAATTTACTCAGTTCTTAAACTTCTCTAGGAATGCTTCGTGCAACACAGCAGCCCCTGTCACCTCAAAAATATATGGTTCTCTAAAGTATAATGCCTTACTGTTGATTGTAAAATAAAAACCAATTATATATATACACCACAGTGCTAAGAAACCTACTGCTAATGAGTTGGTAAAATTCAGAGAAAGCTGAATTATCAGATGAAATAAGTGTCTTCTCGTAGTCTGAATATTTTGCCAGAAGTTCATAGAAAATGCATCTGAATGAATGGAAAATGCTGCTGATGAAGCAGCAGGTGTATTTCCACAGGTTCTTTGCCTTTCAAGAAAATGGGCATTGTATCATGTAAAAAGGCACTTTGTTTATTGGACAAAAGGCATTTGATATTCTAGCACCATAGAAATGTTAAGTAAATCTTTGAATACCTCAAATCAGAACACCATCAGATTTTAAACTATCAGGACCACACAAAATGAGTCCAGGATATGCCCATGCCTGTTGTAAGAGAACTTTGCAAAATTAATTCTGAAAGGACATTTGGCATCAGCAGCATCTCTGACTTCCCTCATACAGTTTCATAGTCTGTGGCATAGAAATTTCAGTTTAGCACAAAAGCATTCAGTTTCTTATCTGCCACAAATGTTAATGAGAATCTTTTGGCTAAACCTCTTCCTGCAAAAGGAAAGTTTACATTTAAAGGTCAGAAGGTTTCCATGGCATTTGAAGACAATGAAACATACTCCCAGGGCACTCTTTATTCTGCCACAGAAAATCGAGTTGCTGAGACTCAAAAAGCCTTCCAGTTGCATTTGTTATGGTTTATGAAGAACAGAAAAATACATTGCTTGTTAAAATATCAAGATATCAATCCAATCAATCCAGATTCTCCTGCACTTTACTCTGGAAATAACCAAAAAACCAAACTGATTCTGTATCAAAAATGAGTGATTCAGAAGTATTTCTAAGCTTGCAAGTTTGGGTGAGGTACACAGGTGGTTTTGAACAAGTTTCTACCTGCCACATTTGTTTCAACCTTGAAGCAATGGCAAAACCAACAAAAAAAAAAGTTAAGGAACTCATGTACACTCTAATGCTGTTACATACATATTAGCCAAAGAAATAAAGTGGACAGCCCCTAAGTGGGCTTGAGATTTTTGTGGGGGGTTTTATGAAAGTCATTGTTTAAACCTCCAAAACAATCTGAGGTAGACTGTTGTGGAGAAAAGGATGACACAAAAGTCTCTCTGCTCTCAGGGGCTGAATGTGTCCTATAATTTGAATATGGCCATTTATCTGGTTCTGTAGGATTTTTGGCAATGGGCTTTAGAAGAGTGTGAAAGGCACACAAAAGTTTCCTCTTCAGAGAAACAACTACTTTATGACAGGTAGCTCTCATTTCTTAACATCTAATACACAGAAACCCTCCTAAGATGCAGTGATTGGTCCAAAAGGATTGGAACGAGAAATGCAATAGCATCTTCTCTATTACTTTTTCACAACGTTACCCCACAGAATCTGTCCAGGCACAGATTTAAAGTTGTTTTCTTCAGATAGCTGCAGCAGCAAATTGGTTCTGATTTCATAACTTTATGAAAAAGAGTTACAAAAATATAATTCTTCTAAAGGTGCCCTATCATCATCTGTATTGTATGGCCACATGTGTATTAAAAATTCTAATGTTTCCTGAAGAAGCAAGAAAGAAAAGTAGATAATTGGATTTTCTTCTGCTTGTCAGGAACATACCACTCAACACCAGGCACTGAATGGAAGAGATACCACTGTTTAGTAAGTCATGGTAATTGAACAGCTGACCTAAAAGGTCATTTGACAGCAAATAGTAATCTGTTAAGGGTTTATCACTGCTCCTGATTATATTATCAAAGTCTTGCTTAGAAAAAGTCACAAATGCTTAAGAGGAGCAAGCACTTTCTTCTGTTATCTGGATTTTTATTCATGTAACTACATTAACCTTAGAGGAATTATCTGTGATTTAAAGTTACCTGAGATAAGAATCAAAACAGAGATTGTTTCTTTAAAGGAGATATGTGTCCCATCTATTTCATAGAGCTATTTCAAACTACATGTAATAAAACTGGATAGGTTCTGTTTAGGCATAAATACAGACTAAAGAGAAACCAGAACATGTTCTTGATGAAAATTGACACAAGAGAAGATGAACTGCATTAACTGAATGTCTAAGGTAATAAATGGTGGACAATGCTGAAAATACTCCTTCATCAGCCAGGCAAATCACAAGTGTAAGAAATCGTGTTCTATCCGCTACCATTCTTTTACAGATTCTTTTGTTAAAGTTTGGATACTGAGAAAATTACCTTAATAGAAGGCAGAGTCCATTCACCAGCAACCCTGTACTCATGATGAAGAACTTGGAAAAGAAACGTTTTTTTCTGTTCTTTGCATTCTGTTGATGTAAAATTAGGCACTTTTTTTTATTATTTCTTTGTAATAATTGCAATAGTTTCTACTGTGCCTTTTATTGAAATGTGTTAATTTTGAAATGTGCTGTTTTCATGTTTCATATTTTCTTTTATTTGTTCCTATAATTTTATCCCAAACTCCTTTCTTTTCTGTGTACCTAACTCTCACCCCCTTCATCCCTTTTCTTTATTGTCAGTTAGACTGCATAGGAAAAGAGGGAATGAAGGTGAAGGAAAATTAAAAGAATGAGAAAAGGAAAATTGGGAAGAAAGAAAAAGATAATGCACGAGTCAATATTATAAAGGAAGTTAAATTAGGAGAAAAAAATCCTTTTAAATAAAGTGCCTAATCTACTCAAAGTTTTGTCAGCTGTATTTTCTGAGGTTATTTAACCCCAGTTTCTCTGCTGTGTGTGTCACTATAGTTAGTAAGTATCATGACTAACAACTCCAAAGGGCAGAAAGTCCTGGGTTAGAAAAACAGGACAGACCTGTCACTAACTGGGCTAAGGGTCCCATTCCTTCTTGGCAGCACATCCCACACTGAACCCACTACACCATGTAAGAGGACTCCCAGTTTATGACAATTGCCAACATGGAGATGGCTGTACTGAAGCCAGTGGCCACAAGGAAGTGTCCCAGAGCCCCTGATCATCACCCTGAGTGGGTGGCACCATTTGCTTTCAGGCATCCTTAGAGCTGAGTGCTTTTCTAAGTGATCCTCTCCTTTTCAAAGTGATCAGTCACTTAGTCAAAGCCAGTGCCGAAATTCTTGCATGGAATCTGAGCCACTGCACTCTTTCCTCCCTTGTGCAGTTCCTTCCACAAATCTTATATAATAAAAATATTAAACTGCCAAATAACATTAGACACATTAGCATTATTCCCACTGAGAATATGTGCCCACTCTTGGTTACTTAGGAAAGATCCCATTTAAGAATGTTGTGGCCACTCGAGACAGCTGCTTCTGACTCCCAGGTTATGCTAGCTCTTTTACCCAGTAAAGACTATAATTTTCCCAATTTTACTCTGAATTTGTATCTTCAGTACTGCAAGTTATTTATATGACAAGTTTGCTCAAGTGTATTTGATTTGCCATTGAAGTGTTGAAAACAAACTTACAGAAGTTTGGAAAATTAAACTTCACCTTTCAAACCTGTAGAACATCATACTTTATACTACAACTCCTTGCCATGTAAGCTTCAGCTGCTGATGATGAGTAAGCAGAGATAACATCAAATAATTTAACACAACGTTCACAGAAACATCATTGTTTCTTTATTGACATCTACTATTATTTCAGGGTTTTTTTCTCTATGACATATCTGCATAGACAGCTGACATATCCACATCAGCCTTTGTGACAAATGGCAGCGAAGGTAAGGTGCCATGATAGGAATGTCAAATGGCATGGACATAGATACAGAATGTCAGCTTTCCAGTTCTGAAGCGGAGAATCTCTGCTTTAAAATTAAACCCATTCAGACTGACAAAAATTCAAAGGGATATGTTAGCTAAATGCTACAGTTTGATTTAGTTTTTATCAAAGTCAGTGGTTTATCTTTGGATAGTTACCCTTTTTCAGAGTCTGCTGATCTGTTAGTTCCTTTGAGTATTACTGCTTGGACTTAATTGGCAATATAACTGAATGATCAGGGTTAGTCATGCCAGCAAACATTTTCTTCAGAAGAACAACATAAAGCACTTGGATCAGTAACAGTAGAAATGACATCATCAGAAAACTGACAAAAATAAAATCTTCTTTTATTATTATTTTATAAGAGCACATATATTCATGCTCTACTGATCTTGTGTTTCCAGTACAAAACTTCAGAATGTCCCTTGTACAACCCATTGTAGTGGAATGATGGGTTTTGTATCAATCCTTTAAAAATGTGTATTACAGAACTCTCATGATGGAAACCAGAGTCATCCTTCAGCCCACTGAAGTCAAAATAAAGATTCTAATTGACTTCAGTGAACACTTTATTGTATCCTAAATACACATATTTCTCAGCATAGCTGTGAAAATACTTATTTATTTATTATTATAAATTTTATTTATATTTAAATCAATTAAACTTATCAAGAGTTGAGGAGCTAACTACCTGCTTTTCCATGATTTCTCTTTACAGTTTATATAGTAGTGGGAGGTCATGAGATAGACTTGACACTTGGCATTTTCTTTTCCTTCTCCATGTCTTTGCAGAATTATGCTTGACACCCTCAGGCTGTCGCTGAGTTGTCTGCAGAGAGCAAAGCAGAAGAAATGCACACAGGAAAAATGAAAGGTGATTCTGGCAGACAACGGACTCCTGTTAGTCTGTCAAAAGAATTTGTGCTTTAGGTATTTTTGCCACCATTCTTGTCAGCTTCAGGTTGGCATCTTGGGAGTTTACAGAAGTCCTTGTCAGAATAATACAAGCAGAATTATAGAAAGAGAAATGAAGGAGACAACGCAAAAGGAGAGACTTAAGTTTAATTGCAAAACTGCACTTTTCCATTCCAATGTTTTTCTGCTAGCTGGTCTCAAGTTGACACTTGACTCTTGTAGGTGTCCTTTAGCACAGCTAGGTTACAGAAGTAGAGGGAAAACTGAGGGAGGAGAATTTCTTGGGCAGGAGGAGGAGTTAGGCTTTTTCTCTATACAGAGAAATTAATCTCTTTGGAAAATCCTCCCCAAAAGGATACAGGCTAGTTAACTGTTTTGGGGTTTTGTTTGTTTTGGTTTTGTGAGGGTGGTTTTTTTTATTTTTTAGTACTTCTTGACTTTTAAATTATCTATCTAGTTGATGTCCTCTAATGTGCTTTAAATCTTTCCCTTTTAGTATTGTTGCAGTATACAGTAGGCAAACTGTGAAGGTTATCCTAAGCTCCAGAACATTTGGAAAGGACCAATAGTAACATTCTTAATTTGTGTAGGATTCTTGGGATTTTTCTCAGCACACACCATTTTAAAGGCAGTACATCTTGCAAGGACAAGGGGCTGACACAGCTCATAATCAAGTTTCTTAACTCTCTTCTCAAGGTAAATAAGCTCTCATGCAATCAGAGGAGAATGAATGCATAGTGTGAAAGTGATTGCAACAATGCTTCCCCCATGTTCCTCAAAAGTTTTTGTCCTAAACTAGACAGTGAAGCTTTAAATTGGATGTACTTCAATCTTTTTCAGGCAATATTTGGAACACATTCTATGATTTTGATCAATCTAGAACGTGTTTATCCTTTATGTGGATATGTAACATAATAGGTAACATTTTATATGCTCAAAGTGGCTCAAGGATACCATTCTAGACTGTAGTGTAGTGCAAGAACATTGAGGAAATAAGTTCTATGCAAGGAGACAGAGGTGGGGTTTTTATCAGGAATTAGAATTTCACCTGGAGTCAAAACCTCCGGGTGGCAGAGGCTCCTCTCTCTCTTACTTCTTGTCAATATTGGTCAGTTTGCAAACACCAGGATACTGAAATGTCCAAAATACCACTGTAGGACAAGAAGGAGAAACTATATTTAAATTGTACTTACTAGAAATGCACCAGTCAAAAATGTTTCTGTCTACAGTCCCATTTCAAATGCCTGTGACTTGTTGGGAAAAGAGGTGTACAAAGGCCATTAGTGTCCTCTTCATTTGGGAAGGGAAGATTTCATCTTATTACACAGCAAGTTACTTCACATTAAACACTCGTCATTTCTAGGAAGGAACTTCCATTTGGGAGAGTTTTACTGGCCAGAACAGGGCTCTGGCAGACATGAGAGGCTGCTACCAAGGTGCCTTATGATCTTTAAAAAGAAATGGAGCAGTATATTTCACCTATGCATCACAGAAATAAATGGTAATATAGTAATATAGTGAGAAAGGATAAGGTGGAATGGGTAGGTGTATAAAACAGATATCGCAAAGACAATGCTGAAAGTTTTTTTCAAGAGGGGTTGAAGTTTCTTTTTTCAAGTCAATAGTGTGGTACCATGGTGTAGTGAACAGTGGCACTCAATGAGACAAAGCATAATTCACCAAAACATTTTCAGTAAGATGAATAAACACACTTACATGACTAGTGGCAAATAATCAAGAAATTTTTATAGATTGGTCGAGGAAGTCACCAAATGGCATTGAACAATTAGTTCAAGTTTATTAATTCTGCTCAGATGTCCAAGAAATTAAATGCCTCATCATCCTGTCATTTAAGTATTTGCCTCTAGCTGAGACCATGACCCTGATTTTTTTTCTCAAACTAGGCCAATTTGATATAACTTTTTTGGCCATTTCTTTTATCAAAAACGTAGACATGCACCTAACTCGTGTCTTATTAACCCACTTCTAAAACTTGTGGGGAAAATACTAAGTTATTTTTCCTGTTTTCAGTATTTTTCTTTCTTTTTTTTATCAGTCTAGTCTACATGTTTGAATATGACGATGTTATCTGTAACCCATGCCACCCCACGGGCTGAAAACCTGTGTCAGAATGGGCTAAATATGCACACTATTGCAATAAGAGCTATTAGGTTCAAGCAAAGCATATCTCTGATCCAGCTGAACAGTGCCAGAATCAAAATTATCTTGTTCCTGAGGTAAAAAAAGGGAGAACTGCTCTTGATGGAAGAGGACCAGATTAGGGAACATTTGAACATACTGAACATGTGCAAGTCCATTCTCCCATGAACACTCAGGAAGGTGGCAGATGTCACCAAGAGGCCACTGTGAAAGCCATAGCAACTGGGAGAGGCTTCCTGAGAAGTGGAAGACAGAAAATGTCTCTTCTGTCTTCAACTGGAGCAAGAAGGAGGATTATGGGAATTAAAGGGGTTTTAGCATCACCCCTCACCCAGGGAAGGTGCTGGAGCAACTAATCCTGAAATCATTTCTAAATATATTGAAGGTGATTGGGCATAGTCAGCAGGAATTTATAAAGGAGTCCTGAGCATTGCGGTCTATCCAGTCCTGTTCTGAGCCAAGGGGTTGGTGTAGATAATATCCAAAGGTCCCTTCCAATCTCAGTTATTCTGTGATCCTGTGATCTTTGCTTTAGGATAATATTAATTCCCACAAGTTCTACTCCCTAAGGAGAATCATAAAATTTACTGTTCTAGTCTTGTCTTGAAAATTGAAGGGATAATCCTCAGGAGTTATTTCACCTGAGTAAACTTTAGTTAAATTTTTCAAAGAAAGTATATTGCATAGCTCTGTCAAAAGAGATGTAGTCAAATATATTCTTTTAACAACTTCAATAAAGACCCTCCACAAAACCAAATATGAATAGGGAAGAAAATCAGAAGGTAATCAGCAGTTCCACAGAATTCAAGGAAATAAAGACATCCTCTAACCCAGTCTAAAATTTCATTATGTCAGGAAATCTCAGAAGATACTCAAATGTCATTAAGGGTGAGACAGCTTGCTGAAATCTACAGATCAGTTTTCTCAGACATGATTTTTATTCTTCTTCATGGAATTTTTGGAAGGAAGTGTAATTTCTACCTATGACTGTTCTCACATTGCCCAGAGACACTATTTTAGTGAGCACAATATTGGAGACATTCTTTACATACTACTGAGAGAGCAGACTTTCATTAGTTCAGTCTTATTTCCCTCTAGGTTGCCCTTGGACTGCATCCATCTCTCCACCCAGTGAGACTTAATATTCCAGCTTTTGCAACAATATCTAGAATTACATTGTGATGACCCCACAGTCTTATAGCAACCTTGTTCATTCCATTCTATCTCCTCCTGCTCCTCTGAATTGATATTTGTCTCTGGAGGAAATGGAAGTTGAACATTACTTTCCTGAAGGCAAGAGGTCTTTAATACATTTTTAAACTGATCACAATGGTTATATTATTACTTAAACATTCAAAGAATGTAATAACAATCCCCCTCTGAGATTCATAGCTACTGCTGCCCCTTCTCTCCCCATTCTTCCTGCTATCAAAGAGATGATACAGGCAGGAACTCCAGGCACTTGGATATGAGTGAAATATGGATTCTTGCATAAGCTGGATGCTTATAAAAAGATACATCTGAGAGAGCTCACAAAACTGGAGATGAAAGTGTGCATTGCCCATGGCCCTCAAGCTAGAAGCTGAGAAGTCTAAGAATACATAATTTTCTATGGGGCACTAATGCTCCCTGTTCAGATGTAACTTCTCTACCTTTTCAAATGTACTTTTTCTATGCCCTTTTCAAACCTAGCATGACTATGGCACTACTGAAGTCGTCAGAGATGCCCTTTGAAGTATCAAGCAATGGACTGAGTGATCGAGCTATAAAATATTTCACCAATTGTATGATATAAGGTGATATGGTTGGTATCAGCTCTAGGTCCTTCACAACACTGCTGTCCACAGATCCAGATACAAAGGTGGCCCAGAACACAACAACTTCATGGACCAGCCAGAGCACCTGGCTGTGGGTTCTCAGGACAGACCCTACCCCTGTGGTCTCTGACAGCTGAAAAACCCCAGCCAAAATGCAAGTAGCTTGTTGGAGTCCAGCTGCTGCTTGTTCACTACCCAAATATACATTCCATGGGAGACTCCCTGCTTACACCTTTACCCTGTCTAAGGCATAAAACCCACAAAATTTTAATCAGCCTTTGTGCAGTCTCCCCTTGTCTTTAGTTTTTATTGCTTCTTTGTTCCTTTGCCTTACCAGTTGCTGGTGATCATTCCCAACCATTATCCCATCCATCAAACAGCTGTGCAGTACATTTTCTGCTCTCCCACTCTCTGATCCAGGTATTCATCAGTCGCCCCTTTACCTAATTTCATCTGCCAGCACAGAACAATGGAAAGTAAATTCAATTTCCCAGGATTTCAGTTTACCACATTGGACTGCCTGCAACATGGGACTGATTATCTGGAATTCTGTCCTATCATAGTGAATGGCAAAATCAACCTTGAGTGCACCACAGTAAACCTAAGAGAGGATCACACCTATTCAAAAATGAAACAGATGGGCTTTTTTGAGAACAAAAAAAAGGGAATACTATTGCTCTAATGCTTTGTATCCTTTGTATTAGTTGCAAAATGCTTTCAGGCTTTCAGAGATCTTATTAGAGCAGATGACAGGATATATTTATGTGTTACTTAGAAAGAGGAATGTTTACTTTTATAGACAAGTTTTCTGTATCTTTTGACACCTGCAAGCATAATTTGCCTGGCTCCACACATCATAATATTTTTTTGCTTCCTCTTAAGCCTTTATCTGCATAAAAACACACTACATAATCCAACTAAGAAGCTAAATAAATTTAAGAATCAATATTATTATTTTATTCCCTATAATTTTAATTTTAAAAAACTGGTGAAGTGCAAGAATAGTTTTTAAATATTGTGTAAGCAATAATAGAACCAAAATCCTAGAATCATTGAGGTCAGAAAAGATCTCTAAAATCTTCAAGTCCAACCATTAATCCAGTCCTACCGAGACCACCACTACACCATGTCCCTAAGCATCACATCTATGCATCTTTTAAATACCCCTAGGGCTAGTGGCTCAACTACTACCCTTAGCTGCCTGTTCCAATGCTTGACAACCCTTTATGTGAAGAAATTTTCCCTAATACCAAACCTAAACCTTCCCTAGCACAACTTGAAGCTATTTCCACTCATCCCATTTTTGTTACTGGGGAGAAGAGGCCAACCTTGCTGCATCCCCCTTTGAGAACGTTGTAGGAGAATGAATGGCACAAATGCATAGTACAAAAAGTTACTATGATAGAAAACACAGCAAAATGTGTTATGCTGTTTAGACAGATACCCCTGGGATTCAATTTATTTAACTTTAGCCAATCAGAAATTTAAATCTTGCCTAGAATAGCAGTCTAATCACAGGGGGAAAAAGAGGCACTTCCAGGAAATTTACCCATTCTGTGCTGAGATGGATGTCTAAGGTATGTAGGACAGATCACCTTTTGGAGAAGGTTCTCTCTTGCTGCCTTTCCTGCTGATAAGAAGGAGACCAGACAATGAGTTTAGGTGAGATATTGACCTTTTAGAATACTAACATTAGGTGAAATTAACCCCTCTCTACATAAAGCCACATCTTTCCCAGGGTTTTCATGTTGTTCATGTGATAGTCATTGTGCATGTAAGTACAATATGGAGGCCAAATGCTAACAACTTTTTACATGGGATTCCTCCCAGAGATTGCCTGGGATTTCCACCAAAATCATTAGGAAAGAGGCCACTGACTCTGAAAGCACACTCACTGTAGTTCTATTCACTATTCAGCTCCCCTAAGAGCAGCAGCCTCAGGTTCTGAACCTTCCCATTGTGCATCAATCCCAGCTAACTTCTTGTCCTTGGTCTTCCATGACTACCAAAATAGCTGTCAGGGTGTTTCACTTCTGGTTATGAACACGCAGCTTCAATAGCAGCCATACAAATATATTCAAACCCCAAATCCTTATTGATCCCTTTAGATATTGCAAACACTAATGATTTTTGTTTGTAGCAAGTGCTTCTTTGAAAAGAAGCTTCAGGGAAAAATATGGTGCATTTACATACAGACAAGTAAGTTGCCTTTACTTGAGAAAAGCTGCTTCTCTGTATGTCAGGAAAAGGGAGCTGAATGAGCTACTTTTATGCTAGAAAAAGTAATTATTGTTCCCTGAGCCAAAGAGGATCTCTCTGGCCTTGCTTGCGGCAAAGCTGGACACTGAAAACAGTGCTCAGTCTTTAAGTGCTTGCTTTAAGCATGAGAAGGTCCTGGAAAGAACAAACAAGCATCTTTTCTTAGAGACATGTGCTTTTTGTCCCAGCTAGTGCTCTTTAGTCCTGTAGGTTATTAAAGGAGATCCTGGGAGTTCAAGGGTGGTTTGGCTTGGCCAGCCTGCAGGTCAGTATGCCAGCAGCATGTTCTCCTTTGAATTCCCCAGATTTCGCTGAAAACTTAACACAACCGACAGCTTGGCTTTAAAAGCAATGCTCCAAGGTACTTGCCCTTGGCTCTTTCAGTCTCATCCAATTCACCAGCACTTGCTCCTACTGTGTTTTGTTCATAAAGAAAGTCACTTCACTCTGACTCTGATTTTTGTTCGCAGCTGTCAGACAGGCTGATGTTTTGAGCCTTGCAAAGACATTCAACATTTCGATGCAAAGATCAATGGAAAAAGCTGTCAATGGCTTAAATATTCTTGTAGGCTTTGGTTGTCACCATGTGCAAAAGAGAGACTGAAAAAGAACAGTGAAGATGCTTTGCACATAGATCTGGAAAAAAATAATCTTAAAAAATCCCAAGGTAATCTAAAATTGTATTATTCCAAGAAGAGGGCAGCACAAGATACTTGTCAATAAAATTAAAATACAAGCTAATGGAGGCTGTTACTGTGGGTTCAGCAAAGGCAGTTGTTGACATTGTCAGAGCAAATGAGAGATGACAAATAGGGTACACTTTTAGGGGACTGGCTACAAAGATGAGTAATGTAAGCCTGACACACAAGAAAAGAATTAGAACAGCACATGATTTTGTCTAAAGCAAAAATTAAATACACAAAATACTGTGGTGATACACTGGGTAATTGTTTTCTTTGACCTCATTTAAAGGCTGATATTCTGTCAAGTAAAAAAGAATTAGCAAAGATATTAAAAAAAATCATAAGTTAAAAAGTTAAGCCAATTGTGGATATGGCATACACAAGTGTATCCCAATATCATTTGTATCTCAGCATTACCTGCAGTTCCAGGGACATGAAAGACAGTAATTAGAAGGTAGTGCTGTTAATCTTCCTTCTGAAGCATTGTATAAAAGTACAAGTGGTTTTAAAATGGAAGTTACAAAGTAATACTTAACTTTTCTTTTTTCTTTACCATGAAGTCCATGAATCCTGAAAATGAGGGACATCACAAAAGATATACTGCAAAAGGAAAGCTATTGCATTCAGTATTTGAACTGTCTTATTTCTCAGTACTGTATGTGAACCAGGAGAGCGTGGAATTTTTGCCATAGAGCAAAACAGAAAAATAGCTCATGCATCTTTTCCTTCATTTGAAAAAGGGTTCACGTTCATCTGTGTCTTAATTCACCATTCCAAATCAAAATCATAATACTAAAGAAATCCAGATCTGTAGAGATAAATTTCCTTCTAAAGTTAAGAAAAAGTCTGAAAATGGTGCAACATTTGTCTTTTTCTTCACTAAGTTAGATAGTGAAAGAAGGCACAGAAATTTAGAGCATATCAAATTACAGTAGCTCTCTCTGAATCCAATGACATACTATGAAAAAAACCATGACCTCCATTTGTAATTTGATTACAGGAAAACGTAGAGAAAGCAGTTTGTCATAAGTGGCAGTTGATACCCTGCAACAAAATGCTTGGTAGGTTGATTTTTTTTTAGATTACAAATGTCCGTTTTGCACTCTGTGTGGGGGGAGTTCATTAAAAATGGATGTCCAAATGTTTGTATAAAATCCATATTTATAAGGTATTTTATGCATATGAAGGTGCAAATCTATTAGTTTTTACAAAATTACCCAGAGTTGCTTGTCAGTGGTTTTGAAAATATTACAATGTCCACCACAGTACTATCAATGAAACTGCATTGTTTTGACTGTGTTTAAATTCATGTCATGGTTTTTGTTGAAAATCATAATTTATAATTAGGATTTCATATGAAAAGTCCTTCTCATGAACAAGTTCACATATTGGTACACTAGGCAGTGTTATGTTTTTACTTAGGGAGATCTTTTTCATGCAGCTACAGCTTTCCAGCTCACAATTATAACAATAGGAAATATTCTTTTACATACATAAAGTTCAAAATACAGATATTTGAGGGGTTTTTTTTGAATGCCTCTAAACATTATAAAGTGAAATGAGTACCATGACATATTCAAGTTACATTCTCTTTTTTACATTTCCTAAAGAACAGTGAGTGCCTGACAATTTTTTATCTTTATTATGTCTCAGCCATGAAGCTTCAGTTAAATTATAGTTTGAGACATAAGCATTAATATGTTAATTGCTTGAACATCACTTTTTACATATATGTCTGACAGCTACTGAATAGTACAAACTATGTGTGTATACTAATGCACCTTTTCTCAGATTCCTGTGTTCTTCTAATCTTGTGAATGTATTTGAACAGAAACTGTTTTATTTTTAGGCAGAACATGTTCTTCTACAGGTCCTTCTTGTTTAGGAAGGTATTGATGAAAATGGAACTTGGAGTCCTTTCAAAGAGGTTTAATCAGAGATATTTTAGAATTTCATGTATACTACTCTCTAGGTTAAAGTTATGTTCATTATAAAATAAAGATTTGTGCACTGATTGACAAAACTCCTTGTGAACTCTGGCAACTTGTACATGGGTTTAATTGAACTTTGCTTTTATATCTGTGCTGAACAGCTTCTAACCCTATCAATGCTTTGTGCATCCCATGTGGGTTAAAATATTCTGTAGATATTTTACCAAAAAGCATTGCTGCAGTTAATGGACTTGTCTTTTCTCTGTTGTCTTCTCCTCTGCAAATCTGCTCCTTCTTTCCCGCTCTTTCACCCATACAGATCCTCTACTCTTCATCTTTCTCACATTAGAACTGCTCCCTGCACACAGAGAAAGAACATTGAAAATAAGAATTCTTTCCTGCCCAATAATGACATAGCTCTGGTTCTTGGACCAAGGCAAGAATTACCTTTTTTTCACCATCTCCATGAAAGCTTAACTTTGGACAAGGAAAGAATAATTTTTTTTCTTATACTTGGTGACAGAGAAATAAAAGAGTTATCTCCCCCTGCTGCGCATCTCCAAATATTAGACTGGGAGAGAAAATAACTCATTTTCAATATCCAGTGCTTCAAGTTAAAACACCTGGGACAAAACAACCACACTGACACAAACACAATATGATTTATTACCACTATGTAGGAAAGAGATGCTGTGTCACAGTATAGCATTGTGAATGTCATCTCTGCTCAGCAGCAGTCAAAAAATCCACAAATATGAGGATCACAGTTTATGACAGCCTCACATCTTGAACACTGGGTACACCCCAGATATACAATATAATAAAAATGTGTAGTTGGCTTTTAAAAGGGGACAAAAAGAGAGGCAAAAAACATCATGGGAAGAGCAGGAGAGCTGTTTAGGGGAGGAAGTTATGAAAAGTGACCACACAGACAATGAGCACACAGTCTAGAAAAAGGCAAGTGAAATAAAGCCTTTTTTCTGTAAGACTGGAAAAACAGCCATTGAATCTTTCCACATAACAGCCAAGAACACACAATCTACTGATTAGACAACAGCTGCATTCCATGCATAACTAAACTGGGGAAATCACTTCCAGTGTCAAAAATAATAATGGGCTTAAAAGTAGAGGAATAATGGAGGGCTGAGTTAATTTTTAGTTGTTAAATGTAATGGTCTTAATAAAACCTCAAGAAAACCCTTTGCCACAAACTGCTGGGAACTGGAAGAAGACCAAGGGGAGGAACCCTGAACATTTCCTCAGCTCCAGAGCATCAGATTCATGGCATTGCAGGAGGCAGGACTTGCAGCTGGATAGAGCTTTGATCTAAAGGAGCCGGGCAAATGCTGCACTCTTGTGATAACCCATAACTAAGTAAGTGCTTCTGCTGAGACTTGTTTAAATTCAAAACAGTATGTAAAGCAGCCACCTGCTTCCCTTTTCACCATAATGGTTCTGGTGACAATTGGAAGACTCCAAATGAGCCAGATTATATTTTATGCCTTCCCCCAGAGGCCCTTCCTTCTCAGTGCAATCGTACTCTGCAGCCTATTATGATGTTCCCATCTGTCTCAGTCATCGTGCAGCCAAGCTACTTGTATTTAGCTCCTTAACCTTTCCTCATGAATCAATTTCTCTAACTCGGTAATCAACACTGTCTGACAGAGAATGAAAGTAAATCTTGGATTTAAAAATAGGGCTTCAGACAGCAACTCCTGAAGCAAGAGATGCAGAAATTCTTAAGGTCTCAAAGGCACTACCTTTGTTTGGATAAATTTGGATACTTAGGGGGGGAACAATGATGCAAAAAGGATTGACTGTGTTTGGGAAAAAACCCTGGGCTCTGGGTAGGAAAACACACAGAAAAGTCTAACAGCAAAAGGCAGGATTATGATGTGTTTTACTCCTTCCTGCTGTATTACATAAAAGCATCCGTCCATCCATCCATCCATCCATCCATCCATCCATCCATCCATCCATCC
>CM031859.1:49302428-49438219 GCA_018697195.1 Certhia americana | reverse complement strand
CCATCCATCCATCCATCCATCCATCCATCCATCCATCCATCCATCCACCCATCCATCCTCCATCCTTCTATTCTTGTTCCTAACATCCTGTTACTAACTTTGATTTTGACTTTGACCTAACCAAAAGTATAGCGGTAACATTCAATTAATGTTCATTCAGTGAATGTGTACAGTCTAATCAGTTATAAGGGTTATCCTGTACTGTCTCTTGTTTAGCACTGTGCTGCCAAAACCCATGAGCGACAGCTTTCAAGAAAATTTTGGAAATTAGTTGAAAGCCAAAGATATGCAAATGAACTAAAAAGTGTCTGTCACTGCCCAGTAGTGAGAGCAGCCGTTTTTGAAGCACTAATGAAACTCAGTAGCTGCTACAGTTGCTTCTGACTTTCCCAAGCAACAATTTTCCGCATTCCCATTCTTAGCAGTTCTCTGTTGAGGACTGCTTTTTTAAAAAAATCAAGTAAAAAAACTTTACCCTGTTCAATTCCATAATTAATTAAATAGCAAAAAATTGCTCTGAAGCAATTGCTTGTGTTTGAAGCAAGTTTGCCTTGCCATGGACTGTTTGTCTAGGTTATAATCATGGTTGTCTCAGCAGTTAATGTAACAAGACCTTATGGAAGGAGAAGTGATATCTATCACAGCTGGCACTTGTTCTTCTCAAAACAAAACACTCACAAGAATCAAGAGGAATGTGTCAAGAGGAAGGTTTATGTTTAGTATTCCTGGTGTGCAGCCCAGGGGGAAAGAAACAACAGCTACTGTTCTTTTGCTTCTTCTTGAAAAGCAATGACAGGTGTGGTGGTTGTCCACACCTTTTCAGGCTCCCTTTAGGAGCCAAACAATTATTATTGTGGGGGTCATTCATCTCATAGCATTACTGTCTTCATCCTCCATAAATCTTGGACAAGGTTGCCAGGCTCTGCCTTTGGTTGCTTCTTCTGGATATCTTTTCAGCTACCATCTGCCTTTTGCTTTGGAAGGGGAGAGCACAAGCAATGTGAGCCTGTGTGTAAAATTTGTTCACTGAACAAGTTCAGCCAAAAAACATTACATAAACATCTCAGCAGAATGAAGACTAAACAGCACAAGCCCATGCAGGGGGTCTTCTCTGCTTCTATAAATTGATCATCACATTACTGGGATTGAGACTCTACAGAAAAACTTACTAGGTGTCATGCTATGTTCATTACCCCCAACTGAAACAGGAATGTAGGAGACTTCATGCTGTGTTTTACTGTCTCTCTGACTCCCTCACTCAGAAACTGATGATATTAAAGATAGATATGTAGATATCTATATCTATATCTATATTTTTTTTTAAAAATAGCCCAAGAGGAATCCATCCTTATTTATGGACTCTTTCACTCAGACTACAAAGAAGGATTTGATCCCACGTCACACAGATGTCTCATCCTTCTGGAACAGGCAAAAGTTCTTATATTCTGAAATGAAAAAATATTTTATTCTCAAACTTCTCACTCTCCAAAGAAATCAAAAGGGTGTCTTGAATGACCAAGACATAAAATCCATTTCAATGATAGAATTGACTGGGTTTGGGGATGTGAAAACTGGCTTTTCTTCACAACATACTATGCTGAAGAGACAGTTGGTATCTGCACATAAATCAATGCTGCGACTGATGCTGGTCTGGTCTGCCTCCATCTCTTATAATAGCAGGATCACTGCCATAATCTTGGCAATTTTACCTGGATATTACTGGCATAATTAGTTCTTTTTAAATGCACAGAATGAATTTGGAAATTAATACCTATTACTAGGAAGCATCTGTGGACAGAGGTAATTTAGCTTAATACAGCCTTCCTGAACTGTATTTTCTGGTCATTTCTTGTGAAATAAGCTGCTCAATAGCTGAAATTCATTTATTTCAATCTTAAGAAATTTTGCCATTAATAATGGTAAGTCTGATAGGAAGAAAAGATGATTATATGAAGACCAGAAGGGAAATAAAGCAATAATTTCTTGATGATAAAACCAAAATTTAAATCATAATAAAATTTGATGGCATTTTGTGCATAACAAAGGAGGAGAAAAATGTGTATCCTAGCTCAACATGCAAGGGGAGGGGGAATTTTAATAAATACAGCTTTATAAAATAACAGTTTAGTAATTCAACTTGTGAAATATTACAGCTTTTAAAATTTCTCAATATTCTGCCTCAGTTGCATTATTTGAATTTTCATTTGCTACTCAGCAAACAATAATGCATTAATGGACACATAAATCGTTTTTCAGAATTATTTCAAGACATAAGGATAAGAAAAATCATTAAGTATTTGATGACAGTTGCAATATATGCCTGATTTAGAAGCAGATCTATTCCCAGGAAAATACAGAGAGGATCGTAAAAAGACAATCAATATAAGTCTGCTTATTAGTATCATATGAAAGAAAATAAAATGAAGGTAAGCTAGATTCAATGGCTTCATAAATTAAACTGCAGGTAGAATATAATTTGTTTATTTCTCTCACATTTTTGTTACACTGAAAGAACAAAACCAAATTAATTAAAAACATTCTAAAATAAAAAATTTACCCACCAAAGTCCAAGGGCATTTTATCACTGCCTTCAGCTGTGATGGATTATCATTTATTCTCAGCTCTTGCTATAGCTAGATCTTTCTCTCTGTGGATGTAAAAAAATTGTTGACACAATACAATTCGCTTACAGATCTCCCAAAAAGTTTTCAGTCATTTAGCCCATGTTTAGAATAGAAAGTTCTGTAGAATACTTCACCTCCTTTGCAGTGGCAGAGCAGCAGACAATGAAAATGGCACTATGGGTGGGATAAAGACATCTGTTGTTGCTTCATGTTGTTCTACCTATGTAGCTAGGTTAGATCAAAATTATTTTAGTGAGAGATGCATGTGCTTCAAATCTATTGCCATTAAGCCTTACACTTTATTTATTCCAGTTTTACTGATAGTAAAACCTGAGGTAGGAAAGTGGTGTGACACAGAGCAAATTAGAGCTGGGAAGGAATCAGAAGTTGGTTTCCTCCTCTATGGCAAACCCAAGCTGCACAGCTGTTTCATACATCAGGGCCCCAAGACACCATTTTCTGAGCGATGCTGATTTGTTGCTTGGGGTTTTTTAATTTGCCTTAGGAAACGTGTTTGTAGTGCATGGCTTGAAATGCTACACAATAACTGGCCTATGAAATTTTCTGGTTGCACATTTTCTTCCTCTCTGCTTCCATTTCTCTTTATTTAACTGACCCTTCTTCAACAGAATATCTGAGCATCTTCTTACAAACAACCTGTGTCACAAACTAAATTTGTTTCCTACCTCTTAAAAGTAGCAAGATTCTCTTCTTTCTTGAGCATACAAGAAATTTAATTTCTTTTTCAAGTTCAGGGCAATTTCATTTGGCTGCTTTGGTTCTCAGATAGCTCATAATTGACTTGGAAAAAAGTCAAATTCAGCTTGGATCTAATCCATATCACAAGAAGCAAAATCACAGCTGACACTCTTGTTAGCACAGTCAGCAGAGAAACCCAGAGCCTGCTTCTATAAACATTACTCAAGCAGAACTTATATTCTGAGTAATTTATTGTTAAGAATTTTGCTAGCATGAGGACACTCGTGAAATTGAGACATTGTTCCCTTGAATGAGACCCTATTTCCAAAATTACACCAGTTTAACAAAACAAAACAAAACAAAAAAGTTTTTGTTCATTGCTTATGTAAATGTTGAAAGATTTTCTGGTTGAATTAGGATTTCTTCTACTTAAGAAATAAACATAAATTAAATGTTTGAAATAATCTGCTTTCCACCTGAGTAAAAATATTCACAGTGGTTCTTGTATTGAACTTTAGTTGTAAATAAAAGTAACCCACTTAGGTAAGCTTAGTCAGAACTACTTCTTCACCAGAAAGGTTAATTGTGCCAGGGAAAGGACAATGCTCGGCCTTGTGTCTAATCAAGGTGCTGATAAGCTCTCATTACTCTTACTTAACCTGCAGGAGAAACTGGAAAGCCAAAGTTTGTAGTGTGCCCAGGTTGCTTTCCTTTCCTTGTCTGGTGCCTGGGTCTCCTGTGCTCAGTCTCACAAACGGAGCCCCATCAGATGCCACAGGAGCGTATGTGCAGCACCAGCTGGTGCTGATGCAGTGGGCTTAAGCTCCTTTCCTCCCTTCAATCCATGCTGCATGTTTTATCATTCACACTTACTCCTTTTGAAATGTAAAATAAAAAGTCCTTTTTCCAGTACTATTTCTTCTTTCCTTCTCTCTGCCAGTTTTATTGCTGTGTCCCTTAATTTCTGTCTTTCACTAAAGATTTCCAGGTTTCATCATGCCAGTAAATAAATTATTTCCATTTATAACTCCAAGTAGTCTGTTCATAGCTTTCAATGGCTAATATATTCATTCATATCCTGAAAGGGCCCACACCAAAACCTAATTAACATTTACTGAGCAGAAAAAAATTCTATAGAAGAAGCAGTTCTATCAAGCCCGTATAATACATGCTTGCTCATTTTTCCTTTCCTGGTTTTGTGTCCTTTACCCATATCCAAATGGATTTGTTCTAACTCTTTTGCTTTATGCATGGCACATACAGACCCCTGTCCCCACCCCAGAAGCTTGTGAAAGGCATTCTCCTGAGAGCAGTGAGCATCCTAGCAGCATGGGAAGGCTTCCTACAGGTCTCAAAGTTCATTGTGAGCCAACATGTAAAGCCATGACCAAAGCTACATTTCTGTCTGCTCCCAAGCTGTATTCCTGCACTGCTCTTCCTTCTCTCACAGTCATATGTTTAAGGGAGAAATTTAGTAGATCAATCTTCGTAGTTTAAAATTAAGATCTCATTTAATAGAAGAGGAACACCTTCTTTGGTGGTTCAGACCATTTGAAACTGTCTTAATTCCATTCTGAGGGGCATCCCTCTCTCTCTACTGCAACAGGTATTCTTTGTCTCCCCTAGCAGTGGCCAGTAAACAACCTAATATCGCATTGTAAGCATCCCAGAGATACAGAGATGTGTCCCACATTGTAAATGCATCAATAATCAGCATGCCCCCTGCCATTCAGCTGAGACCTTCCCCACCTGCACAGGTTCTCTGCTTGCCGTCACAGCAGCTGGAAACTTGGCCTGTCCCCACTCCCACCCCTCCCTAAATCTAACCCTAATACGAAAAATTCTCTTAGCATTTAATAGGGCAACAGTGCAGCTGAGTCTTCAATGATTTGGCAATAATTTGATAGCAACTCTCTGCTGGAGGGGTCTTGACTTTCTATTGTGAGAAAAGCTTTCCCACTTTGTTCTCCTGCCAGATTTTCTGTTTGTATTTAATTTTTGAGAGTGGTTTACCCAGAAGAATTGGTATGTACACACACCCACTTTGCTCTTTCACAGGCAGAATTTGTCCGCATGAGTGTGAGAAAACTCAGTGATCTCTATTCAGTTTCCAGCACCAGAATTACTTTGGCTGAACATTGTGGAGGCAGAGCCTACAGAGAACCTGCTCACTGTCCAGGGAGACCTTAAAGCAGCCTTACAGTTCCTAAGGGGTCTGCAGTAGAGCTGGAGAGGGACTTTTCCCAAGGATATGCAGTGATGGGACAAGGGGGAATGGCCTCAAACTGAAAGAGATTGGATTTAGATTAGATACTAGAAAGAAATTCTTTGCTGTGAGGGTGGTGAGGCCCTGGAACAGGCTGCCCAGAGAAACTGTGGATGTCCCATCCCTGGGAGTGTTTGGAGTCAAGTTCAGTGGGGCTCTGAGCAATGTGGTCTAGTAGGTGTCCCTGACCATGGCAGTGGAGGTTAGAACCAGATGATCTCCAGTGTCTATTTCAACCCAAACCATTCTGTGATTCTATGAAATTAAGCTCTTTCTGTGAGCTTCAAAACTGAAACTGGTATGCACAAGAGAGACAAAATATTTTTTACTGAAGCAAGTTAATGCCCTTTGGAATAAGATAATTATTGTATATATTTTAATTCTAGTAGAAGAAGCTATATTAATAAAAGAATTTCCTTATTATTTTGCCATTTAAAGATATCATTATCTTGTCTTGCTTCAGATTGGAGGGCACAATATATGACTGCAAACAACAGATAAAAAGTTCATTCTTTCTTTTCAGTGACACTGATAATTGAGTTGTCATAAATCTGTGAAGTGCAGCTCTACTTTCTTTATGAACCTTGGAACTATTGTTTCTGTGGTACCATTATTTAGTTATTAATTCACATAGAAAAAAGAAAAAAATAATAAAAGTGCTTGCAGATGAATTTTGTCATTCAAAGATCTAATCCCAGAGTGATTCTTTTTGTAATTGTTTAGAAATTAACTACTTGGCTATTTTGAAGATGCAAGAGTAAAGAAATTTTTAACTTAAAATATTTTGTCAGATTTTTTTTTGTAAAATAATACTAAACCAAATGTTACAGGCAGTTTTTTAAAATTTTTGATTTTACTACTGTAATGTAGTGAAAGGGTTCTGTTCAAACAGATACTTACACAAAAAAATTTATTTCTCATGCTGTATTTAAACAACTCATAGCCATAACTCTAGCCACCTCAGGCCAGAATCATCAGTGCTGGCCATCAGGTGTACCCTGTCTTGGGGAGAGTGTTGGAACAGGTGTTACTCAGGCTTCTGTTGCCTGGTTTAGAATAGAAACCCACTGGTTTAATTTGCAAGCTTGAACACCCTTCTGCTAATAAAGCCTTTATACTACAAGAGCAGAAAGACACTCTCTCACAGAAACAGGGCAATACCTCAATGCCCTACAAACAAAAGTTCAGTATGAAGCATTGTGAAGCCAACAAAAAATTATTTTAAAATTACACATTTTTCTTTTCCTAAGTGTATGTTTACAATAACAGTTTACGTATTTCCTTGAAGGCTTAAATTTCAATAGCACACTTAGTTCAAGAAAATTGTATCAAATGGATTTCAGGGAGGGGGTTAAGGTACTGAGGCAGAAGGGAATAAGGCACTTGGGAAAACTCTGGACAAACTGATAAAAGCAGGGATCCATTTTCCCTACTTCGTAAGGTATGAACCAAACTGGTTGTCTAGATTTCCTGTGTATGGAAGGAATACCCAGAGGGCAATTCATCACAATTTACTTAGGTGTTTATCTTAGACTGAGGCAAAATAAATGTGCTCTGAAGGTACCCTTTCTCTCCACTAACTATAGGAGAACTAAAAGATGTGGTTTAAATTAGATATATAGGGTTTAGCCAGCAAAGTGAGGTGAGATATATGGCTTGCAAAGTAAAAATGGGAGCAACATCAACAGTTGAGATATAAAAGGAAACTGCGAAGGGCTTTTGGGGTAATAGGAAAAATGAGGAAGATGGGAAATAGCATAATTAGGTAATCAAGTGGGGTCACACAAAAGGATTTGAAGAGCATGAGAAAATGGTTTCACAGCAACCAGGTGAATCTGACCGCGCTGTCATGCAGTATAAAAGAAAATAAAGTGATTAGGGAAAAGGTTTGCTATAATCGCTGCAAAAAGTTGCTCAATGCACAGATACAAGAGTCTCCTGTATGGATGCAAAAGAATTGCCAATCTTTGGGATATTGTAAAAATACAAAGGGTATTCAACCGCAGTATCTTCAAAAGATGGGAAAGGCACTGAAGGTGAAAATGGGCTGCATTTTTACTGTAGTGGAGATAAAAAATATGATATGCCAAACTGAGTGAGAAAAGATTTTTTTGTCTTTGAACCAGATCTAAGAGAAAGAGAAAAAGTCCATTGCATGTTAATATGGATTTTTTCTAGCTGCCTGTTGAGGCAGAATTGCTGGCTGAGATAGACATAAAAGAAACATTTACGTGGAAAATCTTAAATCATAGGTTATAAAAAGAAATCTATTTCATTGAAAAAATAAATAAAATTTACATGATTAAATAAAGAAATAAACTCCTTGGTTATACATTATTCCACCTAGTCTTTACAGCCTGACTACACATTTAATAATCTCAGTCTGTAATATAACAATAAGTGTTACATAACCCAGACAAGAAAGAGAAGATTATTTGATTCAACCAAATCAGAATAATGAACTTAATGATAAATATCAAGTGACTGCAAAATGGTTTCCAAGGCTGGCTCATTTGGACATTTTGGGAAATTGTATTATAAAAGCCTGTGGTGATCATCAATAACCTGTGTTATCTGAAAACAATCACATGAAAACTGAAGGCACTTTTGGAGAAAATCACTGCTTTGTGACTCATATTTAAATTAAATATTTTTATATTTTCCTTGCCCATTTTCCCAGCTCAAATTCTGAGATGTACTTCTTTCCGTTTTTCTACGAATTCATCTAGGACTCCTATTTTTCTCTGTGATGTTTTGACTGCATTTTAAGCATAAATATTATGAATCCTTCCCTGTCAACTTTTGATTTACCAAACATTTGGCCAAGTCAACGAACACATTAAGCTCACTACATAATACCAGATGGCTTTACGGGCTTGTGTCCTCTCCTGGGCAAATCCTGCTGTCATCTCTGAGCATCTGCACAGAGCCACAAGGGATGTGTGCACTTTCCATTCATTCAGCTGGGTCGCCCATCATTAATATTCGGAGGAGGAAAGGAGGTGTCAGACAAGAGAATTGGTTCTGGCTTCTGTTAGCACATTGACATGTCAATCATCCACCCTAGAGGCTGCCAGGCCCAATTTAGAACAAAAGTAACTGCTGGGCTGAGCACAACACAAAAGGAGACGAGATTTCTTTGTGTTAACCAGTCCCCACACAGCGTGGAAACGTAATTAGAGTCTTCCTCACAACCAGTAACACATGAAACCCAGTCACTAGGGGGACATACTTTGAGATGAAATCTCTGACCCCAATCACGTTATGAATGATTCTGCTGCAATCATGGGGTGTTCTCAAACCAAAATTGTATTTTAAGTGCCTCTCTCAGGAAAGTGGTCCAACCCAGCATGGTGATAACTGGAATATGTTAAATTCTCTGCAATTTCTTACATGACAGCTTTGATCATAAAAGGTACTGTTGTTTTCTAGATTAATACAGACACCTTTAAAAGACAAAACACCAGAAACAAATTAATCCTCAAGCCGTTTGATCTCAGTGCATATCCCCAGCAGCTGCATGTGCAATAGCCTCCTAGTGCTCCCTACTGGAGTCCATCCAGAATGCCTCCTGCTTCCACAGGCAACTTTAAGGGAAGAAGGCGGGTATGATAGCAAAACCCACATGGGCTGAGTTACTTGGACTAAGAAACAGGAATTCCTGCTCCATGAACCCTTCAGCCTTGTCTTCCAAAATATTGATCTGTTTTTGGAACCTTGAGATAGTCTAAACAAATGTAAGCATCAGTAATGAGAGCATTTGCTTTCACAGTTCATAGCTGCATATCATCAAGGGGCAAAAGTTTCATTTTTCTATGGTCAGTGGTTTCTCTCTCAGCAGATGAGCTAACATAAGACAGCTTTCAAGTGACTGCCTTTATAATAGCAGATTCAAACCCCTCAGACACTGGGACCTGAATGTCAAAGTTAGCTTCTTCTCTGGCCTAAGTTGAACTAATATCCAGGCTGCAAATATTCTGATGAAGGTTAAATATTTATTGTACTGATCAGCTCTATCTCTGTGTGTAAAATCTCCTACTACCCATTGATACTTAGAGAAATATTTTCTCAGGACAAGCCACATGTAGACCAGTAAATCTCTGTCAGAATCAATAGACGGACACCTTTCTATACCAGCTGAAGAACTGCTTTTTTAGTTTTAATATAAGGTTGCCAAATAAATGTTCTTTTCCCTTATGCTTGCAGCCATCTGCTGTTTACTACATGTGACACAAGCAATCCACCCTGAACTTCTGCCCTGGTCTGAATGTGGGAAATTTCTCATAACAGATAGCCATTATTTCATATACTTAATTTATTTCCTCAGGAAAAGAAATGGAAAAAAATGTATTTCAGTGTCTTTAATTCTCTTATCTCCTTCAGCCCCACTGACCGTATCTGACTGCATTATGAAAGATGCATTCTAAGGGTGGCCTGGTTTCTCAGTGAAGTTTTATGGCCTGCTATATTTAACCCACAGTATGAAGCCCACACCTCTATTTCAGATCCTGTAAAACAAACACATAACATCAGCAGCCAAAGGTTGTAGCTAAACTGCAGGAGTAGCAAACAGTGACAGCAGGAAACAATAAACCACTTCTCCTTAACTCTCACAGCTATATATTACTAATGCTGTTTAGTGAGAAATGTGCTTGAATGGCTGCTACTCACAAGCAGGTGAGAAGGAAGCCTGACTTCCCTACTTATGTAGCCACCCTGGGTACAAGGAATGAAATATGACAATATATTTGTCTTTGGCTCTTACTTAGACTGGTACTTTATCTGTACAGATATTTTGATATTCAAGTAACTATAGACATTGTCGTATGACTGACTACACAAATTATTTTGCATCTCAATAATACGGCCATGCCCACAGAAGAGTAAAAAGACAGTGATCTGATGAACTTTTAGGTGTGCATTTTGATTATCAGCATAAGACCATTTACTTCCCTTTTATAGTCTAAGAGACCAAATAGGCAGCACTTTTGCATGCCTTAATAAATGCTGCTATTATGTAAATCTGATTATTTCTACCATTAATATCACCTTCAAATAACATGTTCTTGCCTATTTCATGTAGTGTTGCAGTTTACTGAAAGGATATGGCACACAAACTCTGGCCAGAATATCAACATCAGTGAAGTATATGTCATGGCTAAAGAAAGAGATGCAGAGGAGCTTTCATGCTCTCTCACAAATTGCCAAATCATTATGTGTGAGTCCTACATCCCTTCTGAAGCTGTCTTCTCTAAATGATGTGAGGGACCAAGGAACTACCATTCACACCTTTTTTTTTTTTTAAGGTGTATCTTCAGCAAAATGCTGATCCTTCAATACTTCAGACAAAAATACTGTGCAGAGAAAAAACAGATATCTCTGTGGAGAGAAAAAAATATATATTTTAGGTCAACCTTGAGCCAAATTTCCCCATTGCCTGTCACAACATAAAAAAAGGAGGCTAATTCAGTTCTGAATGAGTGCCAACACTGATGATGTAAACATTTGTATGACAAGCAACTCAGGGTGCAGTTATGTCAATACATGTCAATACTATGTTACAAATACACACGTTCAGATAGCACATCAGAGAGAAAGAGCACAACCTGGACAGGAGCTCTGTTTGCTCAGCAGAGTTGCTGTGTTGATTTGTCCTCTTCTGTTCTTCATCTCTAAAACTGAGATGAATGCATTTTTTTACACATTAGGGAGACGTATGAAGTCCTAAGGAACAATATGAATAGCACTGGTATAAATATAATGTTTTTGTTGAAATTGTTTTTCCACAAGGAATGTTGCTGTTTCAGGATAAAGATGCTCCAACTTTCAACAGGCTGACAGCATTAGTAACATTGTATTTTCTTCCCCTTGTTTCCATCAACATGATTTTTACATAAGGCAGAACTGGTCCCTCTGTAATTCATCTCCATTTCTACACACAACTTTATGAATTCAGAGATAAATAGTTTGAGAAGGCCGTCTGCTTTCATTTGCATCATGCTCCATGTGCTCTCTGATCTGAGGTTAAGCTTAGCAGCTGCCTAATACACAGTCCCAAGACTGAATTATCTCTGTTACTTGTGAGGACAAGAACTCTTCTCATTATGAAATATTCAATCTGTTGCAGAAGAGTGGCAGATATACACAAGATGGAGGGATGAGCCAGCATTATTGTTCACTCACAGTTTTAGGGAGTTTTTTTCCAATTTAAAAAAAAAAAAAAATTCACGTGAAAAGAAACTGTACCAGAGTACTGAAATAGTCAAGATTTCTGAGTTGAATTTTAAACAATGACCTATGAAAACTCACACCAAAGCATCCAAGAGAGTATGCAGCATTTATTTAATGCTGAAGACAAGTTTAAGAACATGTCCAATGCAGACAACCAAACAGAGCTCATGTTGAGAAAGCAAGGACATAAAGTTAATAAATTGAAGAAAATGTATACAGTACTTTAATTTTCACAGATTAAAATCTGACTAAAATCCCTATATTACAATAATATTGAAAATAAAATGTTTCTTGCTAAAATCAGCTAAAAGTCATTTATAGAACTAATAAAAAACCAGCTTCTTTCAGTGGGGGTTTAAGAGAAAACTGTCTCTGAGAAGACTATGGCTCTTGATTTTTGATTGAAGACAGTCACAGCAACCTACATCTTCATAACTTCCAGGGTGGATCAATGCTCCTCATTATACTGCTTAATGCACACACTGAGATTAAAAAGTTCTTCTGCTGGTGCAATCCCTTGCAATGGCAGCAGCCTTGAAGAAATGATCCCCCAGCACTTTGCTCCCTAGCACAATTCCAAAGCAAAGAAGCCAATCAGCCTTCTGAGGGACAGTGGTCTTGGACATCTGCAGGTGGTCCAAGAGCTCCTTGTTAGAACAGCTGTTAACCACAACTCGAGGCTATATTCTCAAAGAGATTTGAGGCTGAAAATTCCTCTTCGGGTTCTTAAGTTGTTTGACTTAAGTACCAGCAACACTCACAGCTGTGGTTACCACTAGGTCTGAGACCATGAAGCCCCACAGATGATTCTTGTAAAAGGAAGGGAGGAAGGAAGAAAGAGAGAAAGAGAGAGAGAGAGAGAAAGAGAAAGAGAAAGAGAAAGAGAAAGAGAAAGAGAAAGAGAAAGAGAAAGAGAAAGAGAAAGAGAAAGAGAAAGAGAAAGAGAAAGAGAAAGAGAAAGAGAAAGAGATGGCAGCTCCTGGACAAAACCCAGGGGAGTGGCAACTGTCAGAACAGGGAGTGACTTTCTGGAGGCCAGGCTGAAAGAAACAGCTTTAGAGAGAAGAGATGACAAAGACTGGAACAGAAGAAAGAAACAAAGCACAAGGCAAAGCTCAAAAGATCAAAGCTCTAAGCTGAGTACAGGAAATGTTCCCATGAACAGCATCTGCGAAAGAAGCAGATCATGGAGAAGGATACTACAGACCTGAACCATAATCTGCTCAGATACAAGGCTTCATGGGGCTTTTGAGAAAAGGTCTTTGAAAGAAACTGAAGAGAAGAAGAGACAGGAGCGGATCCAGCACAGAGACAAGACACAGGCACCTGAAGTGAGTTAATCACCAGGTCAAAGCTGATGAGCTTTAGCAAAAGATTTGCTACAGAACAAAAGCTTCAAAGATCTCAAAAAATCCTGGATCAGCTGATGGAGGAATGGATTAGGGAATCAAAATGAAAAAGCTTTAAAGGAAGAAGAAATTCTATAGCAAAATTTAGAGCAAAAGACAATGAGGATGAGAAGACATATAAGGGTGCTGCTAAATATAGCTGAGAGGAGAATTCAGCAAGCCCCAGAAATTCTGGCCAAAACTACCCAACAGAAAGTAAAATACATCAAGGAAATTGTTTGGAGGAAAGAAACTACTCCTCTCAAAGACAAAACTTGGTGGTGGAAAATGGCATTTACAGACGACAGAAGAAACACCCAGAAGAAGAGATCAGAGAAGTGATTTGTTGATAAGAGTTTTGAAATCTGTTGGAGAAAAAGTTAGAAAAAATACCCAAATAACACTGTATGGCCTGAGTCAAAAGGAGAAAGAAATAATGAATAAGCAAACAACTGGATGTCTTCTAATACCTCCTATAGTACAGATAATCTTAAAACTTAAAGAAAGATTACAGGTAGTTTTGTGTCCAAAAGACAGCTTGCAATTCATTCTTCTCAAGAATTTTTTTGGCAAGAGCTCTGGATTGTACTGAACTAAAATGGTTTCATTTTAACCTAGCTGCATCCAATGAATATGCCCATCAACATCTCTCCTGGCAGCCTGGCCTACCTCCTTGCTGCTCTGATGTCCTTAGGTGGCAAAACACTTGAAACACCTGCTAAATATACCTAATTAATACACATTTCATATATATTTAATTAAATTTTACTACATAACTTTATTTATGCATGTAAAAAAATAGAAATCGCTTCACAAGAAATGTTTACCCTTCATTAACTATTGCAGCTTTGAGGAGAAAGAATTGCTTATATCTGTTCTGCAGTTGCTTTTGCCTCAGGAATGCAAAATACAGAAATAAAATACATAAAATACAAAAAATTTTCAAAGTTCAGAAATGAAAAGAGCTATTAGTCCTAAAACAAGGATACTATTATATTTAATCTAACACATGAATAGCTAGTTTGCATTTCTGATGTTGAATATATCATTAGCCAATAACTTGGGACAAGCAACAGTGCCACCTGAAAAAGAGCTTAGCTTTCTTTCCCAGAAAAGGAAGGCTGAAACAAAGTTCATGGCATTAGGCTCTCTACCTTTGTGAGGAAGAGCAGAGGAGCATTCCAAAGAGCTGGGAGTTTCAGCTGATGGCAACTCCACAAATGGTGAATGATGAACAGGAAACTGACCTCATTTGAGAGCAAGTCTTGTTCTGGATGTTATCAAAGACCTCTAGGGGTTTCTGTCTTGTGAAACTAAGTTTGGGTTTTCCCAAGCATGTGGTTCAAAAATAATGTCTCTCTTCTAGAAGAGCAAAATTCTGAGCAAAGCAGAAAAATCTAGCAACTGAGAGAGAATAACCCTTTCACAACCACTGCTGAACATCAGTATATTAGTTTTGTTCAAGTTCCTGTGTGAAATTTTCTAGTTTCAGGCTACAGCCCAACAAGTCAAAAGCACTTCTTGACAGAAAACAAAGTAAAGCTGCATTTTGCCAATATAAATCAACTACAATTTGAAAACTTGTTCCTGCTAAAAATTCAAAGAGATTGTAGAAGCAGGATAGCCTAAGAACCCTACAGTTGGAAATACACGTTCCCAGTAGAATTGAGGAATCTAATTTGTAAATCGTAACGGCAAGATATTTGCATACTTAGAAATCTACATTTTCTACACTGCCTTCCAATACATCATAGTCATCTGCTGAGAGATTCTGGTTAATCTTTCCTGCTTTTCAGATGGAGTAGGAAAGTATAATGGCTGTGATTCTGATTTATGTGTGATGAGACTGGTGAGGCACAGGCAATGGACTGGTTTGATGCTTGCCATGCTCTTACCCAGCAGTATAGAAACTTACTCCAGCTCGATAAGGAATGCTAATACTACACAATTCATATTATTTCTGGATAAATATAGAATTGTAAACAATTTCTCTTTCAAAGAAAAGATAATGTTACGTCTTTCTGGCCTGAGCAGAGACACAAGAATCTGGGGTTTTGTGAGTTATTTCAAATGCAGGAGAAACTGCCAGAGACCAGCATATCTCGGATATAAATTAGCTTATTACAAAAAATGTTGAAAGCCACCTTTCCTCAGTGCAAGAGAGAATAAACAACAAGGGCAGGTTTCTCAGCAAACAGGTAAAGGTTGTCCCTTTTGAACAGCACTTAGAATTCTCTCTCTGTTTTCACCCATGCCTCCTTATAATTGTCTATTGTAGACTTTTCTCTTCATTATTTCTGTCATTCTGCATCCCACAGATTTGAACATCATCATACTGCAAAGCCCATTTGTGCTCTGTCTTTTTTATATAGAAACTATTTTTGTTTCAGTTTTCTGAATACCTACAGAAGGATAATCTTTTCTTACCTTTATCCCTCACAAAAACCTTTTGTTAAACCTAGAAGTATTTAATGACATCTAGCCAACTCTAACATCCTGGTTTGGAACACTTAGCAACAGCTACAGAATTTCCCATTGCTGCAAACAGCAGCCATCTCTAGCCCTGTGCCCCAGCATCTATTTCAGCAAAAGGCAGATAAAGATAAATTACCCTGGTATTTGAAGATAAAGAAACAGCAGCATAATAGTTCTCATATGTTTTAGTGCTTCAGCTTCAAAGAGGTGCAGTGACAGAAAAGGAATTGACTCAGGAGTCACTATGGATGGACAGCAGAACAGGATAAGCTGGGTGGAGAAGGAGGGAGAGATCACAATGGTGCTGCCTTTGGAAATCTTGTCAGTGGGCGAATGCTGTAAAATATACAACATCCAAACAATAGTATGGATTCATGCTTATCAAGACCTTTAAACATGGTCTTACTTGTCTTTCATGCTGCATTTCTGGAATACTATTTTTGATTTGTAATAACACACCCCTCCCTTTTCCTAATTAGCCATATCTGAGAAGAGAATCCACTCTTCCTTTTAGTTTTGAACCATGGGCAGACATCTATCTAGATGTTTGGGAGAATGTCAGCAGTGCATGTAAAGGTCTTGAAGCCTTAATCCTAAAGTGAACTCTATACACCAAAAAAACAAGCTTTTTGTTGGATTTCACCTGAAACACACAATATTTACAAAAACAGTCACAAAACTATTTTTAAATTTAAAATAAAATCCATAAGGGATTTCAAAGCAATGTTTATAATTGATTTGGATAAGCTCAGCTTTTGGGATTACTTCCTGCTACTTTTTAAAATAACTGGATTATCTGGAAGATGAAGAAATCTTTGACCTATATATTCCAGTTGCTGTCTCTTTCTTTCATTTATTTGGTTTTAAAGCATATTAAGACAAGCTAACCCATATAAGTGTCTTGTGGGACATTAGATCCAATTTTAGTCATGCAAAAAGTACCTGTGTACCACAGGAAGACAGATGGACAGACTCTTATTTTAGCACATATTGCATGGCAGAAGGAAACTGGTGGAAAGCAGGACTTGAATTTCTCTCTACCCCAGAAAATTACAATCACAGAATTAACCCAGAAAATTATAATGAAAATAAGATAAAACAAAACAAACAACAACAACAGAACACCCAACAAACAAACAAACCAACTCCACAAAATCCACTAAACAACCTTCATGCTGCTTGTATTAATAATTCTCATATCAGTGTAGGTTACATACTCACCAAAGCTACAAAAGCTACACATTATCAAGGAGAAAGAACAGATAGGAATGTAGCAACTTAATTTGTCAGTGAATTACTATTCCTGAAGGGAGGATGTGACAGGCATAGATGAGAGAGTAACGTTAGGGGAAACTGTTCTCTACTAGGAAGGAAATGAGATAGATATTGCGTAAGGAAATACTATAGAAACCCTGGTCCAAGGGTGTGAAGCAACAATCCTTCTCCAAGCAAGGACCCCAGCTATTTCAGGTAACATCTCCCAAAAGTCCAAGGAAATCTGAGTCTCTTGACTGTGAATCAAACCTTCTTGCTCTTGCATGCGACTGGCATAGAGTAGCACACAGTGAGGCTGCAGGGGTGTGGTACTGGGGCAGAGAGGCTGTGTGGCCCTGACTTTCCACAGGGCCAGTTAAGCCATCTAAAAGTATGGATGAGATGAGTCCTGCATCTGCAGACACACTAGATAATTGACTTCATTCTCCTGTACACTGGCTCCACCTTTATATTCTTTCTCTCAGCAATGTGTTGATTTATATAGCACACACAGCACACCTGTCCTCCCTTTCATCCAGGAGAAATGCACACAATGTTCAAAGCTAAATGACCCATGTGGAATAATATCTGACTGACCTAGAGAGCGGTAAGTTTTACTATTAACTTTTTTTTTTTCCACTTGCATCTCTGACATACTTCACTGAGAAGTCAGCATCATTATGACCCCTGGAAAACAGTATGTTAAACAAAAACATGGAATGCAGTCCTTTTGTTTCTTGTTCTCTGAATAAATGAAATGCCCCCTTCCCCACTTTTAAGACAAACAGATTGATTTGAGAGATAAAAGAGACAACAGTAACATTTCAATTTAGTAATAAAGTCACAATATTATTTTCTTAACCATATTTAAACAGTTTCCCTGCCAAACAGGCATTTCCTCACTGGGACAGGGGAGGGCACTAAAGAGTTATAGATCCGAAAGCTGAAGCAATGCTTTGTCCAACATGCAAATTGGCTCGACAATGATTTCAGGCTCAGCATGTACACTCCTTAAATGACAAAAAAAAAAAAAAAAAAAACAAAAGGCTTGATACAGCCTATTTTAGTTGCTTGAACCACTCCCTTAATCGTTGGGAAAAGCTGCTGAAACTGAGCTTTGCTTTTGTACTTTATTTAATGTTTCAGCCAAGTAAGGAAAAATACATCCCTGTCAATAGTTTTCTATGAATATGTTTGACTCTGAGAGAAGTAGACATGGTTTGAACAAGATTAGTGCTTAGGCATTGGTTTTATTTGTCTCTATTCAATAAAATTAAGTTTTAGGATTAAAAAAAATTATAATTGGTTATAAGTTCCTTGTTCTACCTGGGCTAATACCACTACAGAACAGACACAGTTCTTGGATAGTGTCAGTTTGGACAGTCGACTGTGACCATTACTGCACTTTCAAGAAATCTCCTGCAAGACTATTTGCAAACTTACTGTACTTGTTAGCTCCTTATGGGAACCAATGATTCATCTTCATATGCATGTGCGTTTTGTCAACAGAAATGAACAACACACAACTATTTACATAATTAATTACCATCAAGCTCAGAGTAGCTTATGAAGCTGAGACAATTCTTCTCATTTTCTGCCTGTCAGAGTCCACTGTCACAGCTCAGAACATGAACTGAGGTCTTTCTTTGTGCAAGCACATCTGAATGAAGACTCTTTTTAATTATAGCAACTTCTTTTTAATTAATGGGTAATTCTGTAACCAGTAGTAACATTTGTCATAGTGCAGGGCTATAATCAGATTTCATGCACTGGTGGATGAATTTATCACGGCAGAGATCAGGAAGGCTTTATGAAAAGCATTCAATAGTTCAACAAAGTACAAGTTCTATACTTTTCTAGAGACCTTTTTTTTTTCTATTTTTCATACTATGCAACATGTAATAAAGCAGGAGTAAACCTGGGTGTGTTGTTTAGTCACAGGAGAGTTATGAAGCAATGGTATACAGTGCACATGAGGAAAAGAAATGCTAACAGAGATGGAGAGGCATGAATGCCACTTTACAGGTCACTGATACAGTTCTGGCCCACTGTTCTGGTCAATCCTGATCAAAACCATAAAATTTAAAAAATGGAGCAGATATATCAGAGGAAGACTGCTGTCTGAAAGCTTTTGAGTTGATGGATGTCTAGTATGCAATGAACACATATGTAACACATCCTAGGGTTTGATTTTGATATACATCCAAATCTGCATCACAGTTTTCATTTAGCAACTCCAACAGATGCTTTAGGGTAAAAGGGGTTCCTCTAGCCATCTGGATGACATCGTCCTATTGGCATTTTAGGAGTATCACATGCAGCAGAAACGGAACTAGGGAACAAAGAGAGGCATGGAGGAGAATGCCTGCCTGGGGGAGAATGCCTGCCTGGAGGGTCCTAGAAAAGAGCCCATGCAGAGGTGTGGTGGAAAAGTCCAACAGCAGAAGTCCTCCAAGTGCTCACCACATGGCCAAGCTCTGCTATGATTTCCAGAGAACGAGCTTGGTGCCCGCCTTCATGGTACAGAGAGACAATTCCCATAACGGCTCACAAAACTTGTTTTTCTCACCATGATCACAGTTTCCCATGACAACTGTGTTTTTTCTCCATAGGGATACTGTGCCTGGTTGCCAAGACATGGACTTTTGTGAGAAACAGAATTTTCACAGAAGCTGGACCTGTCCCCAACAGATGGAAATAGTTCAGGTGCTTATGGTGTCCAAAGTACATACAACGTGAATTCATTTTTCCACCTCTGAAAGAAGCAACAATGAAAACCACATTGCAAACAGAAAAATTAAACTTCTTTTGAATTTCAAAACAGAGCAAAGAAGGAATCACTTTCTCTTAAGAAAATACCAGGAGCTTGCAAAAACAAGGACGAGCTGTGCAAATGTACCCATCTTGACTTTGTGGGTGTAATAGAAATCTGGAGTCATAAATGCACACCATGTGTTAGAATATTTTTTTTTTGAAAGAGATCTGGCTGCTGTGCTAGCATATTGACACAGACTCCAAATCAATTGTTAGGGCATTGCCATGAAAAACAGGATAACGGGAAGCGCTTGGTCTTCCCAGGAGCCGCAGCGGGCTGTGCGCTGGGGTTACTAGAGGTTATTTCCTCCGCACACTGCGCTGCCTTCGCTCCGTCCTTCCGATTACACACCCTGCTTTTGTGCGTCCCGGCTTGCCGGGGGAGAGAGCTCCGTGTGTTTGCGGTTTTGTTCCCTTCATTACCATGCAGACAATATTCGGCTGTTCTCAAGGAAGGTCTGGGATCCCTGCTCTTTTCCCAGGCTTTCTTCTTGTCCATGAAAAGAGGGGAAAAACAACGAGGAGCCTGTTAGGCTGCGTCTGGCCGAGCCATGGGCTGATGGTGATGTAAGAAGAAGCCCGGCGGTGAGTGGCTGCAGCCAAACTGGTCATGCTCCGTCCAGGCATGGCGTGGCCATCGCCTGGCAGCCGCCTCACACCTCAGCCCCCGCCGCAGCACAAAGGCTCCGAGGGGGGAGCATTCAGCGGCCAACAAAGCGCCAGCCGAGCGTGAAGTGTCAGGGGATCTCCCCTCGGCACAGGGATGGCTCCCAGCTCCCAGCTCCCACACGAACGCCTGCCCGGAGCTCGCACGATTCCTGGCTCACCCAGGGGAGCCCGCCTGCGGCTGCGGATATCATGGTGATGGCGATCATTATTAGCTGGTGGAACGGGTTTTGTCAAAGTGGGGCTTGGCTGGGGGAGTAAGCGCAGAAGGAAGAAAAACAAATTTGTTTTCGTTTCGCAGATCTCAACGGTTGTAAATCAGCACAGCCTCATTGCCTCCAGCGGCAGACACATTCACACAGTGATCAGCACAAAAGCCGGTCTCTGATATCAGATAACCGAAGGCAGTTTGTCTCTACAACTTGTTGCACAGTTCCTTGTTGGGCAATTAGTAAGCTAAATGTCTGCTAGCGTACATTTAAACAGAAACATTAAGGCAGGAGTTTAAAACCAGTCTGCATTTTTTTTTTTTTCATTTTTGAAATTTAATTTTGCCTAAAAAAATATTTATTCTCAATGGGGAAAAAAATTAAAATCCTTAGTCAATCCTTTGGTGATTGCTTGTCAACTTTCCAGTCTTAATTTTGAAAATTAGTTACATTATTGCAACTAGAGATAGGTTGCCTCAGAAAGACCATGAATAATTCTCAGGCTTGTTGTGTCATCTTGCCAGACACCGAACACAGAATGCAAACCCCCAAGTATTTGGGGTTTCTTCACAGAAGAAATTAGTAAATACAGGATTTATCCTTGCTAACAAACTTGTTGACCAGCTCTAGTTTTTCAGTCTTCGTTCTGCCTGCTAAAGACTGACTCCTGGGGTGACACATTCAAACACTTGTGTCTCACAATACTTAAAGCCTCTTGGCAGATTCCTGGGGAATGAAAAGCAATGGAAGTTTGCAGCTTGTTTTCAGAGGGGCAAGACCCTGAAAGCATATAGCAATTTTTTTCTGAGAAAATATTAGACCTAAGTGGAAGAGGAGGAGGATGAGTGGGAGGAATTAAGTATTCCATGTTATCTGAGACATCTCTCACCGTAAAATTGGATCAACTTCCAAAGTACCAGTCCATGTACTTTTCAGATGCAACTTCCCAGGACATTGTGGTATCATTTAAACTTGCATAAGGGGTGTCAGACAACATGCATGTTTTACATGCTTCCAGAGCCTTGCATTTAGAACGTGCTGTATTTAAATTCAGCCAAATTATAGGTTACAGATTAATTAACTGTTAATTGTAATGAAAATAAATGACCAGGTAGCTAACCTGCATGTCTTTATAATAATTAAAACACAAAGAAAAAATAAACAGTAAAGCCCTGGTTATCACCCAGCAACACAAATAAAAAGAGCCCTCCCCTCAAGTTTGTCATCGGAGTTTTTAAATGCTTCACAATACATTTGCAATTTTCTATCTGCTACATCCATTTCTTAAGAGTGTGCAGGTGCTGCCTGTTTCTGCAGCTCAATGACATACAGTGCATGCGCAAAAAGTGTAATGAACATTTTCATTTCGGAGATCAGAAGCTGTCGTGTGGGCAGTTCAGTCTCTCATTGGCATTTAGAAACTGACACATAAAAATGATGGTGCCAAAACTGAGATTTACAGCAAAGCCAGGCACCCACTAGGACAATCAGGGTCTCTGTCTCTTTACCTTGCTGTATCTCATACATGCACACACACAGATGTTTAAGACAGCAGGAAATATGTGCAGTAGAGGGGCTACAATTGCACTAGTAAAATCAGAAATTAGAAGTGCTTGGAAATTGGAAAGGATTTCTGTATTAAAAAGTAAAATTAACAATAGCTGGTGAATTCCCTGAGCCTGCCACTGTATGTTTCTACAGAAAACAGAGGTGAGGAGAGGAGTATTTGGGGTTGATTTGTTATTGAAAGAAAAAAAAACCCCACAACTAAACAAGTCACAACCTAGAAAATGTCAGTCTTCCCCCAAGCAGTTTTCTTTGCTAATTAATTTGTCTTCATAATTAGACTTTTTTCTTTTCCACTAATAAGAAGCTGTGTTGAATGACCTCACCCTTTTTCTTCATGGCACTTTTCATCTCAGTGCTCTACTCTCTAGCAAAGACTACAATTCACACAAGGTGTTACTTGCAGTCCTGTGCTGTTAAGATTCTCATTATGACCTGGCAATTCAGAGTTCAGCCTGATTTTCTCTCACTGCCAGTAATTCCTTCCCAAAGCCAGCTTTCAAACATGAAACCTGAAAAAACCTAACAACAGTGGTTTCTTAAAGGTTACTCCTGTTCTGGATGTTATCCAAAGCAATAGCTTCTGGATGTGGATGTCCCATCCCAGGCAGTGTTCAAGGCTGGCTTGGATGGGGTTTTGAGCAACCTGATCTAGAGGAAGGCATCCCTGCCCACTGTAGAGGGGTGGAACTAACGATCTTCAAGGTTTCTTGCAAGACAAACCATTCAGTGGTTCTATAATCCCTTGTATTTCTACAACCACTTCCCGGTTTTTAACTGGGTCCTCTAAGCAAAGTCAAGAATTGCTTGAGCTATAATTTTTAACATCTAAACATTTCAAATGACATACAGAAAATAGAAAGAGGAAGGTGAGGTCTGCGAACAAAGCATGTTGCTTTGGTTTTATTTGCTTTGTTATCATGCTTAGAATTGTATTGCAACAGGTTTTCCTAGGCAAAAAACTACCCAGTGTTGATACTGGTAGTGACTGAAATGCAGCAGAACAAACAGAAGGTAGTGAAAATATTCAAACGAACCACAAAAGATAACTAGGGCACTTGAGAATCATAGATTACTTTGGTAAAATACATAAATTACGTTAAAAAAATTTTTAAAAAATATGAAACCTACATAGGCCTTCAGAGGGAAAAAAAAAAAAAAAAAACATGTATCTGTACTTATATAAATATGTGCTTGGTTAATTTCGACTACAATGAGCTCCGTTGTAGGGAATAAACATTTCCAGTTCCAGAGGGGAAACCTTCACACTTCAGAAGGGCAGAAAGCAGAAGAGGCTTTTCATTCTGCTGTGAGATGCTGGGTTTTGTACTTGTTATGTGTATGGGGACCCAAGCTTTCATGCTCATGGGGAAGTAAAATAGTTCTTTATGGAGTATTTTATAAAGGACCATCAATCACTCCAGTATGAGTCTGAAGCAGAGGGGAAGCAAAGGAGAGGCCATGCACAAAAATGGTTGTGTATCAAGCCATGCAATGAAAGATTTGACTGTGGGAAAGCAGATTCACATTCATGCAGACCCTGAACTTGGCCTTGCAGAGCGGATAAGTGCTGCTTGTGCCTGCAGTATCCTCTCGCTGAGGTTTACGACCTATAAAATAAATCCTGTAATGAAAGCAGATCACCTCATAATGCAGTCCTGGAAGGGGCTGATTCATCCAATATCTCTTGCTTACAAATGTACCACGGGGTTACCATAGTTCAGTCAGCCTCATTAAAAGCAGTGCAAAACACACAGAGTCTGAATGGAGATGAAATAAAAGCCCTATAGATGGTTGTTACACATAATCCATTTGTTACTATGCTTCGGGCAAACAAAGGAGCACATTGTTTATAGAGCTGCTTTCTGCCAGCAGCAGAACAAATTCTTATATGATTCTAGTGAATATTTTACAACATTCAACAAAACGAAGAGTGTGCCTCCTTCATAATGCTAGTAATTCATAACTGGGAGAGGGATGAAGGCAGAATAGAGAGTGTGAGAGTAAAACAGTGAGATCAGGTAATTTGTAACAGCTGTACAAGGAAACCAAAATTATTACTGATTCTGAGCACCTGAAGACCTGCACTGGAAAAGAGATGGAATTTTTCATTCTTTTATATGCATTGCATATAGTATGTATAAAGTTTAGAATCTATTCCCTAACCAGTAAATTCAATGGTCTATCATTTTGCATACCAATGGGTGAAAATGTCTAAGTTCAGAAGGGCAAAAATAAAGGGATAGTCTTGAAATAAAAGTTGGCCAGACACTAAAAACCACAATTGAAAGGATTGAATGAAGCAACAAATTTAACAAGTATAGGTCCTGTCTAGTTACACAATAATAAAATTTAAAATATAATTGCTATTTCTAGTTCTATTTTTGGCATGTATGTCGAAGGCTTTTTTTCACCTGAAAAATTATTTAAAGCCATAGTTTGAAGTCTACGTATTATTTGCTTTCTCATATCCTGGGTTAAATTATGTAGATGATGCAGATGCAGACTTCATCCTGACCTCACTGGAGTTGCACCAGACTCAACATGCCAACCTAGGTGTCAGCCTAACCAATTAGCACTGTTTAATTCACATTTTTCATCACTCCTTACTTTGTTTTTCAAACTGTCTTCAGGAGTACACTGTCATAGTTCATGAATGTGAACAAACAAAAATTCCCGAAGTTGGATTTCTAAATGGAGGCTAAACACTCCTTAGGCTGGCATAAGCTGAGAGTTGGGCCTTAGACATAAACAACAGAAATGTGTGATTATTCTTCAAGCTGAACATGCAATACACTACACAACAGAGCTAGCCTTTTGCAATTTAAGCACAGGACACTGGTCACCACACCTACAGACAAAGTATTAAGAAAAAATTACCACTTGTGAAAAAAACAAACTAAGTAAAGGGGTAAGAGAGACAAAACCCAAAATCCCCCAAACCAATTAAGTTTTATTTAGCAGCAGTATGATAACAGTTGTGCAACTGCAGCTGAAGCAAGAGATTTTATCTCACTCCAGATAATATCCAGACCACCTCCCCTGGTCATGATATGACTTACCCTGGCTTAGAGAAGAAGGGGCAGGTCTCTCTCAAATGGCCTTAGCTCTCCTTTGGGAGGGAAAGCAAAGCAAAGAGACCCTGAATTAGGGGCCTCAAAAGGGAATATAACGTATCTGCAAGGAAATGGCACACCATGAGGCCCTGGCTGTTAATACTATCTTTGTCCTGTGAAGAGAAGTGACTGGCAAAACACGGCCTGGTGAAAAGACGTGAAGACAGCACTAGGGCAGATATGCAAATTTCTGTGGGAAAACATCCCCTCGGAGGCATTGAGAAGCACTGACATGTTTTCACATAAATCATTAGGCAAGACAGGATCCTATTTTCCATCCCAAAGGCACTCCAGAAGCTGAGGGCCACCCCTCTTCCATGCACAAACAACTACTCTATCCAGCTGCTCACACAGCAATTGCTTTTCTTTATCACTATATGAAAGTAGCAAATACGATAGAGAAGGGTTGTAAGGAGTTTATTGTTTGTGTATGTGTGGTAAATAATGATAAATTGGGATACAGGAAGAGCCCTGTTCAGATTTTCCAATTGCTGATTTTCTGGATTCTAAGTTTCCAAAATCATTCAAGGCACTATAACACTGTTTGTGTCAGTGCAGCTAATATATTCAATACAAACTCCAGTGGGATGGATTTCTGCTGCAGCTGTAAGGTCTTATGGACTAAGTAAGCAAGTAAACGCAGTGAGTGAAAGGGAATTTTTTGACTGTTTCAATGGATCAAATCTTAATTGCAGGTGTATTCTGAATGCTGGACTCCCCTGAAAACTTGAACTGATACTATGAAAAAAAAAAAAAACCCTTACAAGTAATTGCTGACATTTAGCAATTAAATAAAAGGGTGACAGAGAAGATTGCTGAGAGAAGCTGTGGATACCCCATCCCTGGAATTGTTCAAGCCCAGACTGGATGGGGGTTTGAGTCACCTGGTCTAGTAGAAGGTGTCCCAGACCATGACAGGGGGTTTGGAACTAGATGATCTTCATGCTTCCAGCTAAACCATCCCATGATTCTACGACAGGAAAAACCTGAGGCCTTAGAGAAGTGACGTTAAAATCCTGGGTAAAGGGATGGGTCTGGGAGCTGGGGGGAGGCTGCACAGGGAGCTGCTGAGGGTAGGGAGCTCATGTTACTGCCATGAGCAGTAGCACCCATTGAGCAGCACCTGCACCCGATGGAGAGCCGCTGAACAAATGCCCTGATGAGCCTAGTGAGAGTGTTCTGCTCTGCCCCGCTGCCACATCGGCATGCCTCTGACCCACTCCACAGACAAACTCCCTGCTCCTAATCCTCCTTCCCCTGACCAGACTAAAGGGAAACCCCCCATTTCCTGCTGATGGAAACCCCTCCATCTATCCCCAGAGTCTTATACACTCCACTTCCTCCCGTGGGTCACTTTGAAGGGAGCTCTTCACCCATACAAATATTTAGCAACAGTTTTCAGAAGAAAATTCCCAGCATCACACTGGATGAGACTGTGGGCTTGGGGCAGTGTAGTGATTAATGGGTGCTCTGCAGAACAAAACCTCCTCAGCTCTGTCACAAGATAGTTGCTATGGTTTTTTGACATTGCTTAGCAGAAATTTAGTTTGGCCAGGGGATTGGAGAAGGGGAAATATAAAAAAAAAAAAAATGCTATAGAAAAGCCCTCCATTGTACACTGGCAACTATTCTGACCAAGTCCTGTGCCTGTCTGGAATTTCAAGCTCTGTATAAATACTTTCAATTAGATTTAAAAAACAAAACCAGAAACAACAAATGAAGAGACTTTGTTAAGACAGACAGCTTGAAACATGTCTTGTTAGCTATCAACAAAGTCTGTTAGAAATGCTGGAAGGTTTCAGCTAGGTTGATGTAAAACAACATCAAATATCCTGTGAGTGACTAAGTTAAATGTTCTTTGCAATGACTCAGTTAAGGATAGATAAGAATGAACACTTCATTGCAATCAGCTGCAACAACCTCAGAATCTTTTAGCAGGATATTTTACCAGGGTCTCAAATTTCAGCTGGCTCTGTGGCAGATGGCAGCTTTCATAGGTCTAAAATGTTCTGATATAGCAGACAAGTTCTGCCTAAAACATCCAACAAAATAGGAATGAGAAGTTGGCCAGGGAATGTTTTTGAATGTGTTTAAAAATGGATGCTTCCCATTTTATACAGCATAAAAAGGCCAGAGCAGCATGCAAGAGTTTTAAGGCACTTTACCCATCTGGAAGAGGAGTCTTTTTGCGTATATTTTGAGTGACACAACGACAGGCTTGTATCACCACCTCCACTTGAAGGAAAATCCTGCTAGACTGAATACTGGAGATTTGGGTTTCAAAGCTTATATAAGATCATAGAGAAACTGCTATACTTCAGTAGCCTGAGGCATGCCTAAATTGTCTTGTAAACTCCAATCCACAAGATGCAGAGTGCCCACCTCCTTAGAAACACTGTATTAAGGTGTTCCATCTATAGTCAACAAACATCAAACCAGAGCATCTGGGACCACAATTCATTTGTGTTTGTACACTTAAGTCTGTTAGTATGTACCTGCATGTCATAAATCAGTGTTATACAGGAAAACATCCAGGGTAACTTGGAAAGGAGAGCAGGACAGCTGTGTTATCTTGTCACTCTGGGCTACAAGGGGAATTATTCCAGGAAAAGCAGAATACTGATACAGATACTCTGCTACTGCTACTGCTACCTGACTCTGCTTATTCAGTTCCAGGAAGGACTGCATTATGTTACACAGAAATACTTTTTAGGTGTATTTGAAAACCCATTCCCGAATCTCAAGTACAATTATTCATATCTTTATTAATTTATTACTTTATTAATTTATTACTTTATTAATTTCAGTAGTCTGAAGTCAGTATTTGCCATCTGATCATCTGAACTGCATAAAATATCAAAAATCATAGATTACTCAGGACTAATAAAGCTGCTGCAGCTTTATTGGCATCCATTGGCATGTACTCTGTTAGACAGGCAAGGTGTCAAACATTATAGCATGTGGGAATTTGAGAATTGCTTAACAGTTTCAGTGGAAAATGCTACATCACTATGAGAATATTTTATGTAAACATAACAGTCCCAATGGAGATTTTAATTTTAAAAGTTTTTTAGTCCTAGGGTAGAATGAGAAAGCATGGTCAACTGAAAATGCACAGCAAATGCTTGAGGGGGAAAGTGACAGGCTCAGGTGCAAATCCACACTTTGGATTTCTCCCTGCCTAAAACCTTGACACAGTCTTGGTTTCATTCCAGTGGGGAATGCTGAAATCTCAGGATACTTTTCAGGATGGGAGAAACTTTTTCTGCCCAGGTCCACATTTGCAACCTCTCCAGCTCAATTATTCCTGATGTCTGAGTGGTTGCTTTCAAATCTACCAAAGAGTTTATAGCGTAGTAGAACAGCGTCCAATTTTCTTAACCAGTGCAAGCTAGAAGGCATGATGGGGAGTAATTAGCTGTAACATATTTAATCTGGTAGATCCAGATAAAATTTGATTAAATTTGACAAAAATGCACATAATAGAAGCAATTTTCTAGATGTTCTGTAAGTACAGCTCTATCACTTGAAGGCAATGTAAGTTGGATTTGAAAAGCTGCAATTTGGCCACAACTGCTTCACTAAGTCTTTGTGGCTGAAATTGCCACATTTCCAGTAGTTTTCCCTTCAGCAATTTTCCAGTGGATTCCTTTGTTATATTTTCAGTCATCTACCAATTCACTGCATGTTCCATCCTACATGTGGCCATGCTCCTGATACCTGGTTTGGCAGGAAGTCATATACGGTGATCAGTAGGACAATAGCAGTGTTTAGTACAATGCCTTCACTATTCCCACAACCACCAGAAATTAAGCATACATAGGGTACTTTAAATTGTTGCTTACTTTTTCTCTACATGTTGTTGTTTTGTTTTTCTTTTTTGAGTTCCTACAGTTGTGATATTCCACATACGGTATGAAAACAACATTCACCTTACACTAGGGTTCTTTGCAGACCAGGAAACAACTTAACTGGTGGAATTCCTAGGTAGGATGTTCCTCCAGCAGAACAAGAAACCTAGGGCTGCAGATAAGAAATTAATTACCTCAAGCAGTATTTTCTTGTTGAAAGATCTCGAAGTAAGCATACAGAACCTAGTCTTCAGATTCTGGAAAATAAGCAAGAAAAGCAATCTTGAAAGTTCCTTTCTTTATTGACATTGTCATAGTTCCTTTGGCTGGGCATGAGAGGGACTTCCACGAGTTTATTTTATTCTTAGACCAATGTAACAATGCACCTTCTTGAGATGGCTTTTCCATGGAGGGAACTTAGATACAACATTAAACTAGACACTTATCCTCATGCTGTGTGCTTATCATTTGTCCATTTCATCACAAAAGGATACATGTACTTAGTTACCTACTTCTGGCTTTAGACCCGTCAATTTTATTAACAATACGTTACTCACATATTTTCCAGTCCCATCTCCTTCAGTCATTCCGTGTCTTCAGGCTGACAGTTAAAACAATAGAAGCGATGAGATCACATCCAGACACTAATGAATGCAATCTAAAACAATTAACATGTCCATCCGGATGCACCTTCACTTTGGTTTGGATCAGAAACACACCTTTGAACACAGTTTAGTGATCATCCTCACTTAGTGTGCCTTTATTCATGTTGCAGAGTGCTCTTGGAGAGTGCTCTTTCAGATGTAACTGCAGCTGTCAGCTGTCAGCTGCATTTCAAGGGTACATCTAACATCCTTCAACTGCTACTGAAATGTGCAGCAGTCAGATCAGCTTCTCAGCACCAACCCTCCTGTTAACGAAGGCTACTAGACTGCAGCTCCTGTTAATGTAGACATAAGCTTCCACAGGATTCCTTGTGGAATGCCACTCAGTTCTTCCCTGGATAGGGGCTGAGACCTGTACCTACTGCAGGGTTCAGGGTCCATCGAGTGGCATGGCCTCTAGAAGCCAGCGACATTTAATACCCAGAAGTGCAACATGGCAGTACTGCTCCAAAGAAGTAGAAGTACTTCCTTTGAAATCTAGTTACCTTCAAAAGCTAGGAGTAAAATCCTAGAATATTTGAGAAATGCTTCTTTATATGCCTCTAGCTCAACTGCAGATACATTAAAACCTTTTTACTCCACTAGGTGGTGTAATTTGTCTTTCTGGCAAATGTAGCCTTACAAATATTCCCCCTAATTCTTAATTTCAATTTGGGGCCATAAAAAATATAATCTGAAAAGTGAAGTGGGAATCTGGTGTACAAGGATCAGCTAATTTATCAGGTCATGCTTCTTTGAAGTCTTCTATGATTCTTTAGAAAAGCTCTGTCAGTACAGGATAACTTTCTTGTAGAATATTCCTAAATCCATGAAGGAATACAGTAGGAACACAAAACAAAAACATCACGGTCTCACTCTATTTCCCCTTACACCCAGGCATGCTGCCTGGGTATCTAAGCTATTCATGTGATTTATGCAATGTATTTTCAACTGCAACATTTCTGGAAGCTCTCTCCTTAGTTTACCTCCAAGTTACAAGATGATGTAGTCAAGCATATAGCTGGATCTTTCTTGTCCAGTTATGCTTGCACTTCCATGGCTATAGTTACATACAGAAAAAGCAGAGAATGTCAGCCTGAACAAGAGGATGTATCTTGGGGGATATACCCTGGTTAAATGTAAACCTGGTGGCTATAACCCTCTGTCCAAAATAAAAAAAACCGCCTTGGCTGGTGCCATTGAACTCTTGGCTTCATTTGAAGTCCATATTAAAAAAAAAAAAAAAGGTATGCCTGGATCATAGCTTGCTAATTAGACATTTGGAGACATTAATTTATTCATGTTCATTAAACATCTACTGACGCACAGAAACCCCCCAAAAAAAAAAAAAGTACTGTAGTAAGTAGGATGCCCAACATTTCATCAGCAGTGTATCCTTCTTCTTAGAATTCTGTAGCTGTTTAATCATTACATGGTCCAGCTCTCCCTAAAGTTTAGCAATAAAGAAGCCTGTAATGGAAGAATACAACTAGATAATTTTTATAGCGTTTCCTGGATGTCTTGTAGGTATTAAGTTTAAACAGAAACCACAGGACTCAGAAACAAACCAGCATGGTTGAAAGCTCAAGACTGAACTGAACAAAATCCATCTGTCAAATTGGAGGAAGCTCAGCTATCCTACCAGCTCCAATTGCCCTTATGCTATCCACCCACAACTCTGCTTGCTTCCCTTGGATAATAGGTAGTGGTAACAGGAATTCTTTAAAATTAGCACACTCATGAGTATCACAACCAAGGGACACATACAACACACAGGGATTCATGAGCTTTCAGAAAGGAAACTTTAAGGCACTTCCTCACAGTCTGTACACTCAGTCTGTACAGTGCCCACGTTAATTTAGGTTATTTACATATCCAGATCCATTTGAGGCCAGGCAGAACAGATAGCTCTAGATTTTATGTGCTCACCATATCTTCTCCAAGCATTGAATTTAAAATACAGGACTGCCTGCTGTGCACTGGAGGTTTTGTTTCAGAATGCAAATTGAACAAACCAACCATTTCCTCTGTGGATGATTGATGATTGAGAAATATGAGGTATCTGCAGCTACAATTGTGATGCTACAGACTCCAAAAAATTTATCTGAAAATTTTCTGCTGAATATTTCAAGCTTGAGTAGAAACAAACCCAGGAAGTTCCACAACAGCTGCAGTAAAGGCTTTAATCTCATTATAAAAAACCCATCTATTGAGTTTATTACATAGCCACTTCTACAGCTCTCCTTATGCAGGGATAATATGGTGCAGCGTCTGTTGTTGTATTACATTTACCAAAGTTTCCAAAAGTATAGCTCTTTATGTGGCAGAAAAATGGGTAAAGCTCCTTCTTGGTTATACACACACCAAATAAAGGACCATCTTAATAGCATCATCTTGTGCACGTGTTTAGCCATAAGAACAGGAAGAAGCAATCTCTGCAATTGTAAATTTGAACATGTGATGATCTTCACATTAAGTAAACTAGATTGCTCTCAGAAAAAAAGGAAACCTAGGAAATAGCATGACAAGTAAATGTCTACCCATGCCACACAGAGAAATGTATATGCTGTGTCCAGTTACTGATGTTGATCAATTTAAACTTGATATATTGTTTGCTGCAAAATCTCATATCAGGACATATGAGCTGTATCAATGTACCTAGTTCTATTGTAAGAAAAAAGCACTCTGTGCTGGGCAAACATATTCTGAAAAAGTAGATTAAGCATTTACAGGATCAATATTTGTGTTCCACTAAGTCATTTTTATGCCATTATTAGAAAATGCCCCTAAGAAGTGTGTTTGAGGGATTAACAAGGAAAACTTGGCACAGAGAGGTATGTAATACTGGCATTGCATCAACAACATAACTGCATTCAAGTCTCAGCAAATGCAGGTTTTGCCAACTTCAGTTTACAAATTTTGACAGCCGATGGTTGAAACCTGCCCCCATAAAACTTCCATGCCTGAAATGGCATTGCCAATGTTTACACATCCTGAGAAATATGACTTGGATTTACAAAGACCTGAGTGAGTAACTTCCCACACACTGGGATACTTGTTAGAGAGGGTACAGGACACTTGAGACAACAGCAAAGTATCTGGCCACTATTACATAGCAAATAAATTTTTATTTAGATGATAAAGGAGAACATATTTGCAAGAAGAAAGATCGAGGGAGTTTTACTCCTCCCCTGAAATGTAGAGAAGTCCCACAGGCTTCCTGTTGGCATGTCAGCGCTTGAGCGAAAGAACAAGCAGGTTCCTTAAATCACAGACTAAAGTCACTATCTGCATTAACTGCACGGAGATTTCATCTCCACATTTCCTCCTGATTGATGCAATCTGTGTATGAGGAGTAATCTAAATATCGGATTGCACATATTTGGCAGGTCTTGCACCCCTCTTCACAGAGAATAGTTTTATCATAACTCACAATGTAGTTACTGTAATATTGCTCAAACAGTGTGCTGTGTGGCATGGACAACTGCTTGGCCATTTCATATAGGCTTTCTGGCTTCAAGTTTTCAATGCCATAAGTTTTAGTCAGGATGTATTCTAATTTCCAGTTCGATTCATTTTTCTCATTGGCATCTCTGAGGTCCAAGTAAAACTGCCAAAGATCCTACAGTTAAAAAAAAAAAAAAAAAAAAAAAAAAAAGAAAGAAGACAGAAAAAACAGGCACTGCTGTATTGCTTTCTTCCCTGCTTCATTAAGTCTCTGGAGTGATATATTGATTAGGAAGCTGTCACTCCTCATTATTCACATGTGAATAGAAGGTCACGTCCCACCCCAAGAGCTGGGCTTACACCCAAAGCTGGTACTTGCAGAGCAGTAATGGTGGGGGGATGGGGAGGAGGAGAAAAAGGAGCCACAAAGGCAGCATGGCAGTGTTAGAGGTCTTTCCTGTCCTAACTTCTACAACGCTCATATCTGCCTTAGGAGTGGGGCAAAGGATGAGAGCTAGAAGTTTCCTTTCTGTGGGCACTACTTGAGGAGCAGAATGGACAGAAAAAGAATGGCCTAGGGAGATGTCAAGGAAAAGAAGGGATGTCGATGCAGGAGTGAAATCTGCACTAAAAAGGAGCAGCCTGAATTAGCAAAGGTCTCTAGAGAGAAACTCCAATCCCAATCAAGCTGCAGGGTGCATTGACACTAAACTCGGCAGGGTCAAGATTTTATCCTGAATTGCAGAGAGAAAGTCTAAATGATTCACAGCCAAAATAATTACACAGGATTCACTTTATCTCCAAAAATCACCTGAAACTACAAAGTAGAAACCTTCTACTTTTTATTTTCCTCCTAAATTTATCTAACATTTTCTATTAAAACTCTATATAGGAAGGTGCATGATTACAAAAGACATTATATGGTTAAAAGTGCTTTCTTTATCAGCCCTTTTACACCCTTTAGAAACATTTCATGGGCTGCATCCCAGAACTCAGGCTATCACCGGCAAACAAGATTGGTCTGTAAGCATGGCCGGGGTTTAGGTGAACCTCTTTTACCCTTACAGAGCTCCCTGCAAATAGTTTTAGGATTTTGCCCAGAAAAATTCTGTCTTTGATCCTACATCATAAGAATATTCAATACAGAGCAGAAAGTACTGGGTAGTTCTGCAGGCACAGAAAGACTAACCAAGTTTTCTTTCAGATTTCCTTTCCTTTGCCCAGGAAGAAAAACTAAGAGTAGGCACCAAAGTTCCATCACCACCAGCCATTATACTACAAAGGTTGATATCTCACTGTAATTTTTACTGATACTATATAAAGTCTTAAACAATGCTTTAGAAACCTTACTTACCAGCAAGCTATAGTCAAAAAGATCATATTGATACAATCTGACACCAGGGTTATTGGACTCCATTTGCCATACATCCTTCACTGGGGTTACAGCAGGTGCCACAAACAAGGAATTGACTGGCTTTTCTGCAGAATGGGAGAAGTTGAGGAGACAGTTTCCTTTCAGTCATTTCTTTTTCAAACAAATGTTTTTGTAGAGTACCAACACAGCAAAAACAAGAGTTGCAGGCTTAAAGGCATTAGAAATTTTTTCACAATAGTTAGCTGTATCACTGTGAACTGCCATACTTCCAATGGATAGACACTACAGTGTGTGCCACTTAATCCTGTCTGTACTAGGGGCTTCCCAACCAATTCAACTGCCTGTGCAAAATTGCAAAATGGTCTTGCTTATATGTGAAGTCTCCGTATTTTGTGTATTTCTACTAAAGAATTATTAGAAAACTCTAGTTGCTGTTTCCATACCATATTTTACATGTTGCTTTATGTATTCATGATGTTATTAGAAACAGCAGGGTCTGTTTCATCACCTGACTCTGAGTATCACAGCACCTACTGTGCTACTGAACATCGACCTTTACAGCAACCAAAACATAAGGATGTATGTGAGTTTTATTGAGACAGAATGTGCAGGTGAGTACATTGAGAAGTTTTCTGTGGAACAACAGGGAAGCCCTAACTATTCCCATCTCTGACAGCATCACAGCTGTGAAATCACAAGGTCAGTCTTCACATATAGGCAGAAGTTTTCAAAGTTTGGAAATCAGTAGATTCTTCTAGAGAAAATACAGCTATGTCAGTACACTGGTGTTGGCTGCAATATTTCATTTATCTTGAATCCTCTGGAATTTTGTCAAGAGGAAAATGTCCTGAATAGAAGACAGTCTAAAACTGCACAGTCAAACACAATGTGTATTTGATTACTATTGAAATTTTGTCAAAAGATGCAAAATTACTAAAATAATTGGGAAGTAGTTACTTGCACACACACAATTTAACGAAACAAACACCAAGATCACTCTGTTCCCAGTGAAATTTGCAGTAGAGATGATGATTTCATGAACAAATGGGACAGTGTAAAAAAATATAGGCATAAGACTGCATTGAGCATCATTAGGAAAAAAGAAAAAAAAAAAAAGAAGCCAGTTCTTTCACTGGGCTGGATTCTTTTTTTTACTAGAGATTAACACCACATAAAAAGGAAAAAAAAATTGGAATAGTATTACCTAGTCAGATTTTGGTCATTGCTCATATGAGTTTATATAAATCATAGATGAAGAGCCATTTAACATTCGGGTATTTTACATAAATCAAAGCAATTAAGCTCAGACTGTTCTATGGTGAAGACAAAACTTGTTAGAGTTCTTCTGTTAGAGATGGTACAAGTGCTCCATGTGGCCATGCCCATGCTTAGAATTAAGGGATTTCAAAGCAATAAACAAAAATTTCAACGTGGGTGATTTTCTTGAAGGGAAATTAGCTGATCTAAGAGATGCAACAGGCAGAGACTTTCTTTCCCCTACCTCCTGCTTACCCTTATCTTAATTAACTTTGAAGCAGCAGGGAACTCAGCAGAGAGGCACAGTAATGATGCAGGAAATACAAGAACATAGAGCATGTCTAGCTGGCCTGAGAACATTCCCTTTGACACATTACACAATAGCAACTGGCTGGTATAATTTGCCCATGTCACTGAGAGAGCAGAGAGGAAAGACTAGAAATTCTTGTCTAGGCATAAGCATTCATTAAAAAAAAAAAAAAAAAAAAAAAAAAAAAAGGGAAGCTTAGGGAGTCTCTGCTGACATCAACAAAAAAAAAAAAAGACAGTCAACCTTGCTAGGTTCTCTTTGGAAATAGAATTGGAGTGTGAGAGACTCTTGCAGATAAGTAACAGTATTTCCCACTTTCCTCTTTTCAATTATTTGTAACACAGGCTGACTAGAAAGAACATGCAAGAAAGTATTTGCTTTTAATCAGGAAGAAAAAGTTCAGGAGTCAACAAGCATCATTACCTTCTTCATCCAGGAGGACCATGATACTATCTCTATGTGTATGTCCAAAAAACTGGCCCGCAATAACACTACTGTATTTGCGAAAAATCTTTACCAGTCTCTCATTGTAATACTCCCTGATAGCTGTAGTATTCCTTGCATATGGCAAGTATCCTACTGGGACATGACCTATTATATACACCTAAGGAATTAAATACAGAAAGCACAATTAGCACCTTTATTTGAAACTTAAAATCTTAGCTGTATCCTAGAAGTGGTTACCACATTTTCATAATAATGCTGCCTTTTAAAATGGCATTCTAAAAGCTGTAAATCATGACAGTTTGGGGGTTTTTTAATACAAAATGCCAACAGTAAGATCATTTAAATTCATAATATCAATTTAGTATCTTATTGGGGAGAAAAAAATGTTCTGATAAATCTATGCATGATTTTAGGCTTAAGGAAAATGTTATAAATTACTTCAAATAAAAAAAAAAAAAGTTACTAGGGCAAAGCTTATAATTTGGGATCTCGAGGGTACAGAAGAAAAAAATTATGTTTGAGTATTACAGAATCTGCACCATAGAGTCAGAGAGTCACCAGAAACATGGATAACTGGTTAAAACCCCTCTGTCTGAGGTAGAGAATTAGTGCCAACTGCACACACCAACTAACATGCTGCAGGGGTTCCCGAGGAAGGGAAATCTCTCCTTTCTCCTGACTGCAATATGATATTCTAAAATATCAGATATTTTAGAGATATTACACTAGCAAAATGTAAACATGTTTCAAATTAAACACTGTTGCTCAGATGATGATCCAATCCACACACCAATCAGTCAATTTATCAGGAGTCAACAATTTAAACCTTCACTTCAAAACCTGCGTATTATAAGATATTATAACACTCAAATCATAGCAATTACTGCAGCTTGGCTAAGTTTTGTGGCTGATAAACTCTATAAACTCTTTTCTAATTTCTATTTTTGATACCTTAAATTACATTACAATGCAAATAAAACATACTAGCTTTTGTCTTAGGTCAAGAGCATATGTTTTAAAATTAAAGCCTATATGTAAAAAGACCAGAAACTGACTTCTGCAGTATTTTATAAGGTAGGGGAAAAAAACGTATTTGACTGTATAATTTGAAAAACTTCATTCAACTAGTTTATTAATTTTTTCAATAAAATGTCCATATTAAAGGAAGAATTATTAAAAAATAAAAATTTGACTTTGTAGTATCTTTGGCAGCATTATTATTTTTCTAGAAACATGTTTATACTTTTATTATCTCTACTCCTTCCTTTTTTTTTTTTTTTTTTTTTTAATTTGAAGCAAATAATGACAGCTTCTGTTCCTGATACCTACCTTTTCCTTCTTTTGTGAAGAGGTTTCAAGTATGTCCTCCAGCCAGGCAAACTGGTTGGCTGGGTCAGTTATATTCACAGTTACCTTGTTGGGGCTGTAATATAAATTTGTGTTCAGACTGATTATCCTGAGTGGTTGATGGCTCTTACTGGATTCAAACAGCTGTGTGTAGAAGCCACCTGTGAAAATAAGACCAACACCATATGACAAATTAAAGGCTTCAAAGCACAACTTTACAATCAAAGTACACCACTGACAAAATACCCAACCTTCCTCTTTCTAATACAATATCATGCTTATTCAAGCCACAGTCACCTTATCACAACAGAACATGTCAACAATGTTTTCAGCCACATTTTACTAGAAGTTGATGCTGAATTATTTATGTATTCTTGCCTGTATTATCTTTGTGTTTATTTGACAGTATTTAGATGCAGTTATCCAACTGACATGTAAGAAGTGCCCTGTAAGCCTTCTTCCACATTGACAGATACAGTTGTTAAAGGTCCATACTTCTTGAAGTACAGCAAACATACAGGCTCCTTCAGGAAGAATAGTTTTAGTATTCTTGAACTTTGAAAGTCATTTCAACTTCACACTGATGATATGATGAAAAGTAAGGATCATATTTTTCAATCCTTGCCCTCAAAATTCTCAATGGCATGCTGAGCTTCTTCAATAAGTATAACTTCATAGTTCATGGACTTCAATGGAGCCATGGCAACAGAAGCATAACAATGTAAGTTAACTTAAGGTCTGTGTCTTTGAGTTTTATTATCCTTATTCTTCTTCTACTCTTATCCAGAGTTTGCTCTTGTTCAGAACACAAAAACACAAAATTAAACTTCCAAATCCCTAATGTTTGAGTGGATTGGAAATTGGGTTGAACTTTTCAGTCCTTTGCTAAAAAGAAAAAAATCTAATTAGGATATAATTATTCTGCCAGTTTAGTAAGTTGCACACAAATATTAATAGCATAATCACCACAGCTATGTGCTATCATAACGTGAATAAAAATGCACCTATTCAGTATCCTCTGAAACACATATATCATTAAAACAGAAACAACATTTTAACAGGGTTTTTTTCCCATCAAGTAAAGTTTCTGTGACTCATACACTCTCATCTAAAAAGTTTTGTGAGGTCTCAAAAGCAGAAAGATATTTCACATGCATTAGTACAAAGTAAATAACACTAAACGTTACAAGAAGTGATAAATATTGCATCAGAAAGTAATAAATGTATTCTGTAACTGCCATTCAGAAAGAAAAGTAACTTCTTCCAGGAGAAGCATTACAGATAATCCATTGTTCTGACTCATCCTATGAGACTTAGCTAAACAAACAGGACAAATCCACAGAAACATTAATTCTCTAAGCCCTAGCTTCACAATGTATTACTGCCATACTTTACCTTTTTTGAAGGTATCGATTGCTTCATCACTTAGCCAAGGTTTCCAGAAATCTGCTACAGCATTGTAAACTTCACTGGTAGTTACAGGAAGCTGGTCCTGTGAGAGAGGAGTACCTGCCTAAATCTTAGTGTTCAGACACACAGACAAAAAACCCACTAAATTATCCTGCCTGACCTCTTGCATAACATGTAAGTATATCTAGTCATTGCCAAGAGGAATTCAAGAAAAGAAAAAAAACAATATCTGAATATCCATTATTGCTGCTCAGGAACAAATGCCTAAACTTAAAATTGATTGCATGGCCTTGTTAATGCATTATCAAACTAATGCCAGACATATATCAAGCCTTAAGAATACAGCAGAATGGAAAACCATACATTCTGCGAAATACATAAATATATCAACTGGCAAGTCAAATTCTAAAAATGAAGTCTTTTAGATGAATGTAAGTTTCTTTTTCAAGTAACTTGGGTTTCATAGCAGCTCCCTAAAACTCCACTTCGGCCCTCAGAAACATACTGGTGAAATTCACAAATGTTTTCATTATGTCCTTCTTTTCTCATAAGAAAGCATTTTAAAATGTACAAGAGAAAGTTTTGTCAGTGTTCTCCCCCACTGGCTCTAATTAGGACTGTAGCACTCTTCAGTATGAGCCACAGCCTGATGAGACCCATGCTCTGATCTAATGCTGTCAGGAAGATACCAGCCTGTCCTTGCCTTTCCTAAAAAATATAGAGTCTTGGTGCTAGAAGGAAAAAAACGGGTTGAAAAAATTGCAGTGCATGTTTTCTTAAACATAAAATTTGACCTTTCTAAGATCTTTGAAACTTAGCCTATGTTATTAGAGGTTTAGGCAGTAAGTCTCTGTCTAGGAGCAGAGCAATCAGGCATCTGTTGAGATGTTTGTTGATTGCAGTGCCCAGACATGAGTTGTTAGGACAGAGCTAACAGATGCAGCAAAAACCTGATTCCAGATAAGAGGCCATGTTATGGACTGAAGGTTCTTTGGGCCCAGGCAAGTCACTGTTCTCTGAACTGCTAGAAGCAGTTTGGGGAATTGTTTTAAGCAGGAGCAAGGGTGTGTAACAAGTAAGACTTTGCAGAAAGGCCGAGGTCACAACATATGATCTGAAAGGTGTCCTAAATGCTTGATTAATCTGAGTAGTATTTTTAACATGTTCTGCAAGAAAAAACACCCTGGATCGTTCAGTTATTAATACAGACAGCTTAGAACAGAAGAGATCAATAAAATTCTGTGGTTCATAGTGAGTGCACAGCTTTTACACTTGCTTTGGAACAGCCTGCAGTGTGTGGCTTGCTCCATATTGCTTCCAGTCTACAGGACATTTCCCAAGTCTATCCATATGAAAAAGGAAAAAAAGAAATGTCATAAAGAGAAAAAAACAAACATTAAAAAAATCAAACAAGTTATAATGACCCCATAGTGGAGATTATCTGATCCCATGTCTTTTTCAAACAATAACTGAAATCCAAGCTAGTTGTGCACACTGGGTGAAGCATGTCATTTCAAAGTATCACAGAAACACTCCTGAGTGGCTTTGTGCAGGGAGAACTAACAACAATCACCAGTTATTCCAATCACCAGCTTGTTTCAGTTTTCTATTTGCTGGCCATCTGCCCCTCCTGAGCATGTTTTCTTTCTGTCTTCAGATTTAATTTCACAAAGAAAATTCATCAAAAATTTGTTGAAAAAGTCCCTACATTATTTACAAGGTTTCTGTAGGGCTTTTTTTTCCTCTATCAAAGGAGATTGCTGAATGACAACAATTCTCTGCTAAGACATCTTAAAAAATGAAACAAAGTGAACACAAAACACTGTGTGACACTCCAGTTAAGGTGTTATTTATTTAAATACTTTCCCAGTGCTTTCTAGTGAATCAACCTGTCCCCATGTCAGTACATATGAAAAGCCAAAGTTTACTACCACAGTAAGAACACAAAGGACTGAAGACACAGTTTGGCTTGTGCACTCACACTTCCAATATACACCTAGCTGTTATTTTGTCTCTCACACTTCCTTTTCCCTGTCTCTCAGCATCTCTGCTACGCCCATATTTGGAAAACACTAACTCCAGCAATGACACTGGACAATCACACAATCACCTGCTGCCCCAACCTACACCCTGACAGGCCTAATAAATACCACAGAAAGCTGGAATACAAGCCTTGAGGGTGTGAAGGGGTGTTACTGAATTCCCATGAGGAATTTCAAACAAAATACTTCAGTTGACCTGCTTCACATCCCTTCTGATCCCCTCCCATCCAATGACAGCATTTGCTTCTGGTCCAGTGTGCTGCCAGATCGACCCACAACACACTTTAAAGGGCAAATGAAGCAACTGTTTGCTTTTGAGTATGCCAAGAACAATATTCAGCACAGTCAAAGTGAAAAAGCACCATCCTCAGCTGCACATAACTAGTGAATCATCAATGTGATTATTTCTAAAAGTGCAATGAGGAAAGAAAAGTACACATATTTTTAATAGTAGTGGCAAAACTATGGGAACTTTACAAAAATTCTGCCATTACCTTAGCCAAAAAACAGCAACAAAAAAAACTAGTGATGCCAGCTGACAGATTTCCAGTCGGCCTTTTGGTAGGCTTTGGAACTTACCACAGGCTCACAGGTCCATTAAGAATGTAATTTCTGCTAGATTAAGTTACTATGTAGACATGCATGACATACACAGTAAGGAAAAGTATGTGTGTATTAACTGCATTGAGGAGTGGTGGTTCTAAGCCATGAGGAATGATTAGCAATAAATTTGTATGACCTCAAGCCATGTACAGATTCTGCCTGGCATCAATGTTTCCTTAGGTAAGAGCACAGAGAGTGATGTAGTTTCTGCTCTAGAGTGCAGCTATTTATAATATTAAATGCTAACTAAAGAGATGGAGAATTCTGTTTCCAGAATAACAGTTACACATAATTAACTCTTATTTTTCAGATGTGCTTTCTCTGGAGTTAGGAACACACTCAATATGATGTATGAACAAATTTCTAACTTGTTTTACCTGTGGCCAGTAGTCATGATTGCCTAAGGCTGGGAAAACCTGAAGATCTGGAAAGAAATTACGAATTGTGGAACTCAGATTACCAATGATGCTGATGACCAACTTTGTGGAGAGCTCTTTTACAGGAACATGAGGAGGGCTATCTCTGAAAAAGGAAAAGGCTTGATTAACAAAGGTTTGTTAAAAACACAAGGAAGAGAAAAAAGTCTGCAAACACATCTACATTCTAGCATGTAACACAATTATATACTTTAATTACAATCACTGAGTCAAAGGCCCTCTGCAAAGGCTTTTGTTTAAAAAAACCATGAACAAGTAGACTTGTTTAGGCAATGTCTATCCCATGATTCATATTTATCATGATGAAGATTTCTTAGAAATTAAAGTCATCATTTTGAGCTACTGTGCAGTTTGTGTTATACATCTTTCATCACCTGCACATTATTGCTAGTTTCTTTTTCCCCTTTTAACAATATCCCGTTGAAAATTAAGTACAATACGGTAAATGAAATAAATTCAACACTTGCCTTCATATGTTTCTTAACACTATTTCCCAGCAAAAGTAAGAGATACAACATAAACAAACTAGTTCTCACACTCAAAAATATTAATCTATTTGATAAATGATCCATTGATGTACGCCTTTAAAAATTGTATGATGGTAGAATTGAGAGTTCTGCTATGGCAGAAGGGTAAATCAATGCTATCTTTTACAAATACCTAGAAAGAAACAAGGCACAGTACTATGCCTTGATAGCATAGTATGAAGCTATCCCTTTCACACTTTGTCTGGTCCCACTGCTAAGGCACACAAAGCCTCACAGGTAACATCTCTATGAGACAGTATTATTAAGCCCATTCTATAATACTGAAGACTGGAACAGGAAAGGTAAATGTTCTTATTCAGCAGAGGCTTGCAATGCGTCAGTTACTGCCCTGACCTTTCTTTTTGCTTTTTCTACTTCCCACCCTCCCTGCACCATTTCTATTAACTCACACTAATATAGCCATATGCTAAATATCACAACGAACAGTCCAGCAGTTACTACAGAGATCAAAGTCTGTTCCTGAGGCCTTATATTCTCACTCAGTCTTCCACTTAGTAGCCATTTGGACAACTAAAGGGACACTAGCATTTGTGAGAGACTGAATTCTGTTGGTGCAAATACAAACTTGTGAGTTGCCACACTATCTGGCTATCCAGCTTTACCTGCAGAGCGACTCGAGCACTTACCCTGTCCAAATCATGAATGAAACCTGCTCTTTTGAATCCTTCATGAATGTAAATGCTGACAAAATAAGTTGATAAGGAGAATCACACAAGAAGTCTCCAAAAGGGCCTGGGTTGGAGGCATTGGCTCCTTTGGAAGAAGAACAAACTTTGGTGCGATCAGGGGTAATGTGGTAAGTCGGATCTAAATGTAGGTCAGATACATGCCAGAACTGCCCTGTTTTCAGAAAACAAAGATTAAAGGAAATGCATTATTTGCATTTGAACTGGATATACTGGGGTAATGCCAAGTTTACTCCAGTTTATCTACTGCTACTCCTATTTAAAGTTAACAAATTGTTGATTAACTTATCTGATAAATGTAGGCAAGTTCTTCCTGAGAAATCTTTCATGTAGATTGCTTAGAAAAAATGAAAACAGAAGCAGAGGCATGGATTTATGCTATTCACCAAAAATTATATGGAGATTAGAAGGAACTGAAAAATCAGCTCCTTTTCATTAATAGCAATCTGGAAACCGGATAGTAGAGGAGGCAATAGAAGGACTTCTACACTCCATTTGAAAAGAAAGGGAGCTGCATTTTAATTATTTTTCCAGACCTTCCCTGGCTGGAAGCTACTGTTAAAGATGACAAGAAACATGTCTCAAAAGAAAGACAAGAAACAGCATGTGTGCAGAGACTGGGCTTCTCACCATGGAGCAGTGTGTCAGCCTTACCTACTCACTACTTTCCAAGCTCTCAGCCACTGTTACATAGCAATGCATGGATAAAGGAGCTGAGAAGTATAGGAAAATGATGACTAAGATGAATTAAATCTGTTTTAAGACTATCAGCCTTCAAGCTTCATGTAAATAAGAGTAATTTCTTTCTGTCAGTTTCAAAGCACCTGGTAAAGGCACACTTGTATCTGGGGCAGTGGTTGTGAAATAGGGATAGATATAAATTGATTTTTCACGAGGTCACACGCTCACTCTATAGCTGAGCAGGCACCACACGACTGTACCCTATGGAGTTTTATTTCAGGAATCAAAGACCAGAGGTGATCTTCAAAATCTGTCAAATTGTGATGCCTGTCAACTGGAGACAAGACAAACGCCGGGACACTGCTGCGTGCTTGTTCTGAGGCAAGTGTGAGTAACACGGCATGAGAATTCTGTGGGAAACCATTTCGGAGGACTCACCTGCACGCACGCCCCGAGCGGGGATCAGGCCAGGCAGAGCTTGTGTTTGCTGCCAGCACGGCACGGCACAGCACGGCACAGCTCAGCCCCCAAACGCGGTGTTTGCAGTGCGTGCCTCGGGACACCGCGCCAGAGGCAGGGCAGGGCTCACCTCACTTCACCCGCCGGCCTTCCCGGACAACTAAATATAAACCCCGTGTAACCCCCCCGTACCTGAAAAGAGCCTTGTCTGATCTAGCAGCACGTGTGGCCGAAGCCAGTTGGGATAGGGAATGCCACGGCAGCAGGTTATGTGCGGGCAGGGGGAGGGCAAGGAGCCGCAAACGAGGACCGCGGAGCCCGCCCCCCCTCCCCGCCGCCGGGCTGGCAGCAGCCCCCGGCCGGGCCTCCCTCGCCAGGCCGCCCTTCACCCGCCTCCCCCGCCCTCCACGGCGGCCCCGGCCGGGCCCCTCAGCCGCTGAGCCCCGTCCGACTCACCCACGGCGGAGCGGGGTCGCTGCGGGCCGGCCGGCGCCGCCTCCAGCGCGGAGCAGAGCAGCGCCAGCCCGAGCGCCACCCGCAGCTCCATGCCGGCCGTGTGGGAGCGCCCGGCCTGCCGACGGCTCTAGTCGTGCGGCCGCCCCGGCGGCCGGGAAAGAGGCGAGCCCCGGCCGGCTTGTGCAAGCCCCGAGCCTCCGTGGGGCCGCCGGAAACCACGGCGCCCCGCCCGCACCGCTCGGGGTCAGAAGCCGCCCCACGCCGTGACTCCGCTGTCGGCCGGCGGCTCGGGCTGTCGCCTTGAGCCGGCCGTGCCCGGGGTGACCTTCAGGAGGTGCCAGCCCCGGGTCAGCGCTGAGGAGCTCGCAGGAGCCAAGCCGGGCCGCGGGCAGGGCTGAGAAAGTCGGGGCGCCGGCTGATGGGAGGCTGTGCTCGACACCCCACACCAGTCTCAGGCATCTCTTGGAAGAGAGGTTTCTCATGGCATACATGTAAAAAGGGATCCCGATTTTAAGGGTTTAAAAAAACTAAACAACCCAAAACCACACAACTTGATGAAAAACATCAAGTACACCTTTAATACAGCTTAAGGCGAGTGATGAGGTATATTGTAAATACAAGTGTCCACTGCCAAGGCTTTTGGAACTGCTGTTTATTGAAGTCAGAGTAGTTCCCGGTAAAGGAAGAAGAGTTGGTGCCACTTTTAGGAGATTACAATAATAATGCCATGGATCCTGTGACTACCCTGAAATGGCCATAGCTCACTGTGCTGTTCCTGTCAGGGCTCTGCAAAGCTATGGCAGCAGCAGCTGGAAGTCCCATATGTCAGTATATTCCTCTTTTCCACTCCTCTGAGCAGTGTCAGTTACTTCACAGACACCACTTCTCCACTTTTCTCTCCCTCATGCAATTTGACACTAATATTGTTTTTATTTAGAAATAGCTTTTTTTTAAAGGGCTACTTTTCTTCTTTGTTTAAAGTGACTGTAATGAAAAATATTTACCATTTACCATACTTTCCATAAACCAAGGCTTAACAATTTGCCTCTGCATTCATTTCCTAGTATTTAAGAATACAACCTAGGGTTTTTAATTCATAACCCCACAAATAATTTTTTGTGTAGATAAATAGCAGGATTGGGAAAACAAGTCTGTTTACTCCAGTGAAGAGGGAAAAGCAGATATTCCCAGGTGGCTAGCAAGGACAGCCATGTGGCAAATACACCCACAGGCAAGCAGGCAGCAGGAGAGGGGAGGCAGATGAAGGCTGTATTAGGTACTGAAGCTGAGGATTAAATGGATCGATAAAACCAAATGGCAGAAGATTTTGCTTAAAAATAACTTGCACTATACCAGTGAAACAGCCCAAAGTTTGAGATACTGTGTTCAGGCAAAGGTTTCAATTTGTCATTTAGGAAGAATTTTATTTTAAATTGCTCACAGTGCAAATTGTTATCTCTTGTACATATTAGCTATGAAACAACAGCTCTGAGGGGGAAGTGCAGTAGGTTCATGGTGTACTGTTTTCCTCTCATTCCTGTGGAGACTGATGTAAGGGAGTTAATCATGTTGACCCTTTCCTCCCACCCTGTGAAAGACTTCACTATCTGTGTATTAGCAAAAAAAAAAAAAAAAAAAACCAAAAAAACCCCACAAAAACCAACAACCCCAACCCTATCAAAAGAAATTAAAATCTCTTTTAACTATTAAAACCAAAACTCCACAAACTCTGCAACATCATCTGTCAAGCTACTGACCTTAACCTGCACTTATTACTCAGTTCCCAGTGAAGCACTGAAACTTATGTTAACATCTCACTTCTCTGTCTACATCAATACAGTTAAGTTTAGATTTCTCCAGCAAAAAGCCACAAAAGTCAATTTTTCATTTCCCCAAGCACTCTACAAGGCATAGAAAGGCTGCTACATCATTGTGTACTACATGCTTTTATGGTCTTTAACTCAGAAAAAGGAACTTTGAACATCTCCCTTCAGGACACCGGAATAGTAGCTGATTAAATACAAAAGGAGAACAGGTTTAAAAAATGTTTTAATGTGTTTTATCTGCATTCCAAAACAATTCAAATATTTCCCATTCACTGTAAAAAAAGAGAGCCAAGTGTTTCAGAAATTTAATGTCAAGTTTAACCTGTTTCACTATACAGCACAAGCATGCCAATTTGATGGCATTACTTTTTTTATAAAAAAAAAACTTCCCCCCCCAAAAAAAACCCCAAACAACACCTCTTTATTAACCTTTCATGCCAGAAATGTGCATTTTAGCTACAATCAATCATGGACAGGACATTAATCCATCCAGCAGAAGTAACATCTGGACAGAAGTCAGGTATACTCTATGCTTTCTCATAGTGGCGAACAGCAACCACATCACCAAAGGTGAGAGTCTGCAAGTCCAAGGAAAAGACAGACATGTTAGAGACTGGACCATTTTCTGTAATGGTTTAACACATTATGAAGTCCATGCTAGGTCAAGGTTGGTTTACATTATGCAACATATAGAAAAACAAATAGCTCTAGATTATTGGCATTTTACATGAACAAGAAGCCAAGCCTTAGCTATGGTTCCCATAAGAAATGATAGTTTCTCCTTGCTGCTTTCACACCTAAGAAACACATAATGCACATTTACAAGGCAGCTGTTAAAAATTAAACTTACTGTTTAAATTTTTTAATATAGCAGTGTTTTAATACAGACTGAACACTTATTTTCCAAGAGCTTATCCCACTAAGATATGCAATCTAAAATTCCAATGCCTCTATACTATTATGCATACATATAAACTCTAGGAGAACTTTGTCTTAAAAAAAAAAAAATGCATTCTGTACCCTGTGTAGCTGGAACTAACAAATACTCTAGTCACTGCAGTTCTGCAGAACACCAACTACAGTGTGCATGCTGGAGGTATTTCCTGAAGTAGAACAGGGCACCTCATTGTATGCAAATTGCAAAGGACAAGATTTTCTGTATTTTTGTGATTTGTGCATAGCTGCTTCGAAAAGCAGTGTGTTTTCCCTTGAAACACTTGCCACTTTGTGTTTCAGTATACTTTAAAGTTCCTATTATTTGCAAGCCTTCAACCACAGATACTCTTTGAAGTAATTAGGAAACAGTAACTGGTCTTCTCCAACAACCAAGTCTAATAGATTAGTATAGCTGAAGTAATTTTATTTTTGAAAGCTACAACTCCGTGCCATGAAAAGTGCTATCCTAGACACTAGCTTTAGTAACTTACAACATTTATTCATCCTATAGTCTTGCTTCTAAAAGTCAGGAAAAGCAGGTTAATTTAAACTCAGACTTTTCTCCACACAATTGTTGTTTATCATAGTTTTTAACAAGATAGGAGGACTAAAAACTTTATTATCAAATATGAAACTGCTATTGCTCCTGCAATATTGTAATTTTATTCTCCCAGGAAACTACTTGTTCTGTGTAAGCAAATATTATTTATGTGTGCATACATAAAACAAGTTTTTGAAGAAGTCTGACTTACCACTCACAACAGATTATTTCCTATATAATCAAGAACTTTGTATCATTACAAGCTCACCAGGACTTTTTTTCTCAGGTATTTATAAAAAAAGTCTAGAAAGAGAACATATGAACTCTGGAAATCCACAGGCTGGCCTGCCTAAAGCCACTAGCAAACTTTTAATTGTCAGTTAAAGAAGACACAAACCAAACCAAAATAACTATTTTTTTTTTTTTTTTTTTAAATCCCTGTTAGCTTTCCCCACCAATTAGTTTAAGCATTTGTGCCCAAGTCACACTGTTCCCAACGCTTGAGATAAGGGTAAGCTGGGAGTGTTTGCAGTGCATACAAATGCTCAGTGTGCTCTTTACTTACCATTACCATTTTGCCGTCCTTTATTTCTCTCACAAAGTTTGTCTCTTTGCCATCCCATTTCTGTACGTGCACTAGCTTCTCTCCATCCAGGGTCACAACTGACTGTGAGATACCAAGAAACACAAAGATATGCCTTTATTTAGGGTACTTGGGATTCTGCTCACACACTCAGCATGCACTGTTCTATTGAATTCTCTTCAATAGATGGATGTGGATCTAGAATGATAAAGTAGTCCTCGCCATTTTAAAGCCAAGGCTATGAATCATCCTCATTTTAAGCATGAAATCCACACAACTCTCGTTTGTGTCAAAGGATGAAAAAGTTGTTTCCTTTGAGTTCCAGCCTCACAAGAACCTGCTTCAGATGCGCCTTGGAATAACGTTTGACGTTAAGCCTCCAAAGGTGCAGGAAAAGAAGCATCTCGGTATCTTTGATTGTGAAAAGTTACACCAAATGATATTTGGCTAGTGAGAAAAGCGGGCAACTAACGCAATCAATTGACGCTGGAAGACAGGGAGCTGGCAACGTGATACGTTCAGAAAAGGCATGGTGAAAGCAGGCAGGGCAAGCAAGACTCAGGCTTGCCATTTTTTTCCTGTCCTTTGCGATGTTACAACTAGTAGCAGCAGAAGTTACACCTTTTTTTTTAACCCCTACCAATGGCAGAACCTGGGGGGTGGGGAAGGAAGAAAAAGAGAGATGCAACTGCAGCCCCGGAGTTCACTTACTTTGCAGTTTCTATCATCGGGGGTAGTTTCATCAAATTCCTCTCCGAGTTTAAAGCTGATTTCTGTGTTTTTGAAAGTGCTTTGAGTTCTGATCACTACTTTGTCCCCCTCGCTGCTGATAATCACAGTGGGTTTAGTCACATTCCCCACCTGCCGTGTTGCAAACCCCACTCCTAGACCATTCAAGGGAAAAGAGAAATACATCAAACTTCGGGATTGTTACTTTTTTTTTCCCTCACCACGTATCCAAGTACAGAGATATTTCGCCCCGCTCTGCAGCTGTAAGTTAACCTTGTGAAACGCTGCTTTCTGTTTCCCTCGTGCCCTTGTACCGAGAGTATCCATCGCTACTGTCCGCCCAGCCGCAGCTCCGCGCCCTCCCTCGCCGCCGAGCACGGCAGCACCGCACTCCGGCCGCAGCCACACGCACGGCCGCGATCGCTCCCGCGGCTCAGAATTTCAATTCCTTATCACTCCGGCATAATGACTTCTTTTTCGCTTGTTTGTTTCAAACTTATCCTCAGGCAGCACGTGCTCGCCTTTCACACGCTTCCCTTAGCCCCGGGGCATTTCCCAGAGCCTCTCCCACACAAACACACCCGGCCCCCCAGCTGCATGACTCGCACCGAATTAGCTCTATGGATAGATAGAAGCACAGCCGCCAAAATCAACCCCTTCATCACCACCACTGCTGCCAGTATCTCACTTACACCTCTGGCAATGGCGGAGAGCCTTTTCAATTTTTTTTTTTTTTTTTTTTTTTTTTTTTTTTTTTCAGATGGTGAAAAATTCCAAGGTTTCCTAAGGTGCCGCCGTCCGGCCGTACCTACCCAGTGCCTTCATGTACTCGTCGAAGTTGTGGCTGTCTACCAACTTCCAGGTGGCACAGAAAGCCTCGACCATGGCGGCCGGCTGTGTGTTCCGAGCACGGTGCCGGGGGTGGCAGGAGCGCCGGTATCGCCGCGCCGCCCCGCATTTAAAGCCGGCGCCCGGCGGGGGGCCGGAGGCGGGGGACGGCCGCGGTCCGCCCCCGACGGCCCCGGGGACACGCCCGCACCGCCGGGGAGGGGGCGCGGGGTGCCCGGTCGGGCACTCGACTGGACGTGGAGGGGGCAGGGAGAGGGGTTGCCTCCGCCTGCCGCCCCGCTCCTCGCTGAGCCGCCCCGGGGGCAGCCCCGTCCGCCCGCCTCGCTGTTAAAGGAACGAGAAGCGGGCAAAACGAGAAGCGGGCCCCCAACGCGAAAGGCTACTGAATGAAAACACAGGATCGTAATGCCGCTGCAGAACACCAAAAGTTTTCCCGTGAAGATTTGCAAACCCGTTTTGGTGCCGGCCAAGTGCAGATTCCTTTACCCACAGTGGCATCTGTATGGATGCTGTCTGAATTTGATATTTGCTGTTCCGGGCTCGAAACAGCATCTTGGCTCCACAACTGTCATTATTTGGAGATTAAGAAAGAAGAAAAAGGAAAGAGCTTAAACCGTTTATTTTTCTTTTCTTTTTCTTCTTTCTCTTTTTTCTTTTCTTTGAGAGAGGGTGTCTTCCTTCTTGTTCTTTGAAATTTGTTGAAGGCATTAGGTGGTCATCTTGTGTCATCTTGAGTGCTTTTCAGAAACCAGCCTGTCTCTGTGGGACATCTCACAATGTCAGCTTTTCCTGACCTATGGCTTGGATGGATTCCAGAATAGTGAATCAAGCACTTCAGCTCTTGCAACAAAACTCAGGGACTGAGCAAAAGAGAATATATGTGATTTAGGAACAAAACCTCAACAATTTTCCATCTAGTTCAACCATACAGAATATAAATAATTAGGAATTCTTTTCTAGTATTTTTAAATTAGATTTTGAGATTTTGAACAACTTTTTTTTTTTTTTTTTTTTCCTTAAACCAGCATTTCTTTCAGGCTCTTGTAGTATGGCACATTCTTTGAGTGTAGGGCCACTACACCAGAAATGATGTTTCTGATAAGATTTCAATTTAAGCATTCCAGGTTGGATGGGGCATTGAACATCCTGGACTACTAGAATAGTCCCTGACCATGGCAGGGCCTTGGAATTGGATGATCCCTTCCAACCCAAATCATTCTATGATTCTGTGATATTAAATTCTAAATTATTTTAGCAATATCCTCATGAACTGGCAGTGTCTCCTCTCCCAGCACTGAGAAGAAAAAGTTCTCTGCTCATACAGAATTTGTTTGAGTAGCTCTGGAGCCTCTGTTTATTATTCTGGTGCAGATGTGTGCACAGAGCCTGGGAGACCTCATGCTGTTCTTGCTCACTGGGGCTTGTGTACAACCAGCCTCACAGACTTTGTGATATAAAACTCTTGAAAATGATTCAGTGACATTCCTGGTAGCTGGACTCCTCAAGGACACTTCTGCCTTGCACCTTCTTCCAGACAGTACTGCAAGCCTGGCCCTTGGGAGGCAGCCTCTTTAGAATCCATCATAATTCAAACAGTCATACCTACTGATGGGACAGCTCTATTCTGGCAGGATTTCTCAAATAATTTTTAAAATAAGACAAATACTTAATGTGATGACCCACACTTAAGGGGAAGGAAGCACATAATAATTTCTTAAGAAAAATACATTCTTTAACACTTTTCATCATGCTTCAAATATAAAACAGGGTCTGTTAAAATGTTCACATTTCTTCTTAAGTGAATAGATTGCCAGAGTCCTCACAGCGTGTTTTATGATGGTGAAATCCAACCTGTCTGTGTTAGTGATGATTTGAGACCAGGGTAAATCAACAGTAGGAAATGTTACATTATTGACTCCTTTGTGCGGTGACAAGTGACAGTTCAAAATGTTTTCCATAGCATCTTATGCCCTGTGTTTGATTGTGGACCCTTATGCAAGCATTATGCTAACATGAAAATCTAGTACAAGTAATCTTGATCAATATAAATGCTTTGCTCTGTCTGAAACAGAGATCACGGTGTGAAATACACTGACCTGGTGTGCATCTTCAGTTGCTGCACAAGAGACCAGCTTGGAGTTTCTTTTGTGCTGTCAGCACTTGGATGGTTTTAACAGACTGTGTATTCCAGTGACAAATAGTATCTCTGGAGATTCTGAACAGCCAGGGATTCATTCTCCTTTACACTAAACCCTTTGTACCACCTGAGCAGTGTTAAGTAGGCAAATTTGCATTCCCTGTACAAGGTCTGCTTAAAAGATGAAAATTCTGCAGCAAGATATCCCTGTGTAATGAGTAATCCTTGCTTCCAAAGGCCATTTGGTGAGACTGCTCTAACCTTCAGCCTTCAAATACAGAACAGACAACCTGTTTTCGGTTATTTCCCCGTGTTATATCCCTGCTTCACATGCCCTCAGACATTCAGAGAATAAGGCTGTCAGCCTCATTTAGCCTTCATTCTGTACTTGAAAGAAAAAAAAAATTACTTCTTCAGAAAAAAGAAAAAGGAGGAGGAAGAGAGCACCACAGGATGGTCACCAGGCCGCTGTGGTAGAAAAGTCTGACCATGAGGTTCTGTCATGTATGGATTCCTCATAATCTATCTTAGGAACTGCTGACCATCTAACCACAACAGCCAGTCACTAAAGGATTAGTGTCTGGCTGTAGAAAAGTAGGGAAATTGGTGCAGCTATCATTTGAAGTCAGGCTTATCTGTCCTGCTCTGTCCCTCTCTGGATATAATGCAGGTAGGGCTCTCTTGCTACCCCAGTTCAGTTAAATCTCTGTCTTTCCACCATTTTGTAGTACAATATACTATGTTAAGGGGATACTGTGTTTTAAGGCCTTTAGATAATAGTAGTGATAACTGTATTATTCAAACTTTTCTGGCAATGGAGGTCCAGGAACTCCAGAGCATCTTGTACCCATATATGTAACAAAGAGCAGCAGTGATACCAGGGCCTAACTTCCCTGGTACAAAGGCAAATGTAGGCTTTCAGAGGCCTTTTAGGAATTGAATTCCATTGAAACCAAACAGGATTCAGGGTCCTAGCTCACTTAGGCATTTCTTTAAACTCTTAGTATTATGAAACATATAAGGGGCTACTTTTGAATTAAGGAAATTGAAAATAATGTGCAGCTGAAAGAAGTTTCCTCTATTTATGGACAGCATGCTAGGGTATTCACAGAAAATTTTAAGCTTGTTTGAAGCCCTGCTGTGAATCTCTGTGCAGCTTTGATCTCAGTGTAATAAAGAAATGAACAGAGTTTAGTGGCTGTTGTGTCAGACAGGATGATGTTACTTCAGGGCTGAGTGTGATTTTGGTTTTGGTGCTGCAGAAAAACCTAATGTCAAACAGAGCAGTAGAATTTCTTAAATAAAATTATTTCATATGTCCTCCAGCTGTGTAAGAGATTTACTGATCCCCCTAATAAAAATAAACCATCTCAGTGCTGTTGGTGAGTCACAGAAAATACCTAGGTTTATTTACTCTACCAACAAAACAACTCATTAGAAATCACAGGTTCAAGAAGATATAAATGCCTCATGAAGCAGACACACAATTTATGCAGCTGCACAAGCAAATGGTCACAGAATGGCCCCGGTACAAAGCATCTGTATGAATCCAGTTTGGTGCTATATAAATGCCATGGGAAGGGCTTTGCTGGAGCTTTGGACCAGATGATAGGCAAGGTGCAAGGTAATGCAGGCAGGAGCAGGAAAGACATGTTTACACCATACCCTTTCTAAGAGCATGACATATCTTAGGCAAAACTTAGGAACAGGTTCAGCAGGTTTCCTGCCACTGTAAAGCTCAAGCAAAAGAATTCCAGGACAGGCTAACATTAGACACAAGTCATGTTAAGGTCTAATTCTGGTGCTAGTTGCTAATTGGTGAAAATTAAGTGGTCTGTGATCTTGTATTTCATTCTTGTAGACTCTCTCTTATGTTACAAATTGGTGTGACATGAGATTAGGAGAGTCCTGGAAAGTAAATACCCACTAATACCTCATTATGAACTATTAGACATATATTTGGATTGGTTTAGCTGGGAGGACAGCTGACTGACAATGATTTGAAGTAAGCAAATGCTATGAAATATCTCCAGGGTATTCTCTGCTTCTGAAAAGCATTTGGGAGGTTGTTATCTCTTGTTTAATATTACTGTGTTACTTACATTTAGATGACTCAAGTCAGACGTTCTCCTCAAAGAATTAGCCTTTATTAAAGCCAGCCAATTTCCTGGCTCCCAGTTCAATTTATTGAAGATGCAGTTACTTTTATTTTGTGACATTGTGCCTTTGTTATTTAAATATTTGTATTTGCTTTCTTTCACATTTAAGAATAGGAAAACTATTTTAAAGCCTTTAAACTGTAACAGAAATGCCTGATACTGGATGTCACAATAGCTGTCTAGTTACTGGAAAAAATCAATACAAGAAATCAGCTTTCCAGATTTACAATTTCAGCATGGGCATATGTAAGGAAGAAAGAAACAAAAAAGCAACCTCATTATTTCAGGGGTAATAACGACTCAGAGAAATTTAGAAGTCATGTGAATACTATGAACATACTAAATTAAAATAATTCTTATTAGGAGGAGTGCAAAAATAGGACATAGGTTTAAGGAGATTAGATAACTTGCATTTGACCTGTTGCAGCTGATTCTGAGAGACGTGTAGAGTCAGTGTTCAGGGCAGACTAGTGTGAGTATTAGTGGAGCAGAAAGACCCTCTGTATTAAGATCCAAGGAATCTGTATTATAGCAAAGGAGGGAATGATTTTTATCATCATCATCAATATAAATTTTACAGTGTTAAATGTACAAGTTGAACTTGTCATACATCACAAATATCATGTTCACTTTATGTAGCCCTAGGATATGCTATGGAGGCTGTCAAATACATAAATAAGCATGACTATTTGAAATTCAGTAAAACAAATCTCAAGCTAATCAGTCCCAAGGATTTACCTTGGGAATTTGTCCATTTCGAAGCATTCAATTTTCTACAATTAATACTGAAATCACTCTCAGTACCAGCTGAGATTTAGGCAAGAAGTAAAATCAGGTTTATTTGACTGAATTTCAAGAATTCAAGAATTTAAGAAAACAACTACTGAATTTGTAAAACAGATGCAAAATTAAAACTCAGCTCATTAACTACCTGCATTTGGATATTACTAAGGTTCTCCTCTGTTCCACTGAGCTAGGGACTGACAAGACACAGCCACAACCTTTTGGAGCCAGATACGATCTCCCAGATGCAGCTGGAGCCACACTCCTCTGTGTTTGTGTCCTCTAAATTGGAATCTCTCACCCAGAGCAAGCTGTTTCCTCATAATTTCTAAAGAACAGTGTTAGTGCATCTGGAGAAATATATGAAGTCCACAGTCTTGATGAATAATTTAATTAGGTTATCAATCTATGGACCTGTCATGGATGAATAAATGCCTGACAGATCAGGCATTTGAAATGAAACCTCATGCTGGGTGACCCAGCTGGAATTACATACCTAACTTGATTCATTCAAGAGTGCAACCATATCCCTGCTTTACGTATTGGTTTGTGACCAAGCACTGACTCATTTCTGAGTTTTCATGGGTCTAAATACATAAACTTCCTGGAATGCAAAATTTTAGAATAACTCGAAGCGTTGCAGTGTTACAATAGCTCATAACTAGCTTTAAATAAGGACTAGAACCAAGACAAGCTTGGGGAAGATTTTGGTCATATTGGATGTTTGGAGACAATCCCAAAGAAACAATGGTCTCTTCAGCCTGGTACACAAACTCCAGCTACTGAAAGTTAAACCTACAGAAATTTATATTAAAAATGAAGTGCATATTAGCTGTGAGGGGACTTAAGCCTTTGGCCAGCTTCCAAACTATCTTACAGGACTCTTCAACCCTGCAAATTGTAAACTATGTTAACAACCACAGCTATTGGACATGATGCAGGAAGTAATTCAGAGAAGTTCTGTATCCTGGATTATGCAAGAAATCATATGAGATGGTCACAATAGACAAGTCTATACCAGGAAACTTAAAAACACATCCCACTTGCTAAGTGTGGGTTCATACTTTGCCAAATCCAGAGTCTGTTATGGGAAAAAAAATACAGATATACAGAAAGGAAAGCATGCATGTAGTCCCTGCCTGGATAATCATGGGACTCTGTGGAGTGTACTGCACTAAGTGCCAGTGGGAATGTATAGCTACTGCCACTATCTCTGTAATTCCATATATTCGTGTGTACACGTTATGAAAGGTTTCCCCTTCGGTGTGGCAACAGTAAACATAAACCAGACCCTCTATGGTCAAAATCATTAACTAATCTTGTAATATTTAAACAAGTCTTCTAATAGCATCTTCCTCCAGACCTTTGAAACTTTCTTGAGTGACTGATCAGCCTTGCACCCAGAGCTCAAAACATCCAGAGTCCAGAGCCAGTGGAGGGTGCAGGACCAGGCTGACTTCCTTGAACCATGACTGGCTCAGCTGTTCGGATAAAAGAAGGGCTATGGAGAAGAAACATGGTGCAACTGTCACACCTTTAACTCCACCTCATTGCCCTTTGTCTTCCCTCCCTTAAATATACTTCTTCTTACGTTCCAGCATTTCATTTCATCCTTTGTAAATTTACCTGGAAGTTTCCAGTCACAACAGCCAAAAAGAATACTAATAATAGTAATAATAGTAATAGTAATAGTAATAATAATAATGGAAAGTTCAAAGGCTGTCTAAAAGAAGATGCCTGGAAGAAACTTATTTCAGCATGTCTTTAGATTGCAACACCACCTCTACTTGCATAATGACATGTTACTTGTTTTCCACCGCGGCTTTCCCTCTGTATTAGAGACAGGGCTCTTCTGGGCCAGGCTCAAGGGTCTATTATGAGTCTGCCTGACAAAGTAAAATTTACCCAGTACTTGCTGAGAGGAACAGCAGTCAGTTGTGCCTCTACCACCTTATTTTAGCAAATATGGAGGTAATTAAAGAGATTTGTTTCTTGTATTGAGTGTTGAAAGCCCTAACGTCGTATGTTGGGCTTGAGGTGTGAGTGAAGCAAGGGGTGAGCACGGATGACAGGAAAGCAGTAGATGTGGATGTAAGCTTTGAACGGAGTAAGACGACAAATCAAGGGGGAAGGAAGGAAGGGGATAGGATTGGACTGTTGAGCCCGCTTGCCCCTGCTTGGGCAGCCGCGGGTGCCCAGGGCCAGTGTGGGGACGAGACGGCGGCGGCCGCTGGAGCAGAGGCCGCGCCAGGGCAAGGGCGCCCTCTGCCGCCAGCGCCCGTGGGGAGCGCCCGTCCTCCGTCCCTCGGTGCTGCCTCAGCCCCCGCTTTGCCTCACGGCAGCCATCATCCCGAAGGAGACCCGAACCCCGCTGTGCCCCGGGAGCCGGGGGAGGACAGGGGCGAGGCTGAGAGGAAGGCGAGGGCCCGGCTGTGTGGCTGGCGCGGGCTCGGGCGCCATCTTGTGCCCGCCGAGCGGGAGGTGCCGCCTGACGGCTGCGGGGCCCATCCCCCGGGAATGCTCCCGCACCCTTAGGAAATGGGTGCGTTACTGGAAAACTGCTTCTGGAAAACTGCTGGGCATTAGCAGCAGTTCGCATGCTTCTTCTTTTTATGTTTGCATTGCTGATGTATCATTGACAAACATTTCCGAGAGATCTGGAAATAAAAGCACAGTGAGCCCTACACAGTAGGGTCAAGGCAGTCTCTCACAGATTAGATTTTCCATACATTATATGATAAGCACTGGATTTACAGCATGAATCCTTGCATAGCAGAGCCCCGGGAATAAAGCACTGGTAGGGGTTTTCCAAATCCTCACATCAGGACCCTTACATTGCAAGCAATTATTGTAAATATGTTTAACACATAAAAGCACACAGCACCCAGGCAACCCCTGCTGCCCCAACAAATGAACACCACGCAAACAACAACAAAAATACCCACAACACTGTCTATCAAATGTAAGCCTTGTACTAAAATCCAGACATCTGGCATAGGGATGTGGCACATGCCAAGGTGAAGTGATGGCCTTCAGGCTTCCTGTTGCTTACATCCATCGGGATGGTGCCCACTGGGCTGAAGAGGGAAATAACCCAGACAGTAAAGGAAGAGCTCTCAGTAATCATTGCTAATTACTAGCCAAAGTGGAACAGCTTCAGTTTGAGAAGATGAAACACAATTATCCCTATAAAAGGTCAAAACAGTCATCTGTGGTGGGATTTGCCCCCAAGCCTGAAGTGCAGAGCAGGCACCTAAAGGAAGGTAGGCTGCAAGCCAGACTTGGACACCTGGTTTACAGTATGAGTTGAAACTCAAAGATGCCTCCTGTTTGCAGTCACATGGATTTCTGTACACAGAGGAACAAAGGTTCTGTGCCTGTAACAAAACTCCTGAAGGGAATGTGTTGGATCAGCTAGAGACATTCTGCCTCTCACCAGCCCAGTTTGCTGCTGCGTTTGAGGTCTCCTCAACTTGTCTCCCTCCACTGCCTTGCACAGCCTACCTGGCAGGCTCAGGATCCCACTAGGGGGCAGGACAGTTTAAGCCTTTGCTATTTCTACTTCAGAGCAAGTGCACTGGGACCCCTGTGGGCTCAGCCCCACTGGTCTGTGCTGTCTGCACCCGGGGGAGCCCCCACTCACCACCATCTGGGGCTTATGCTCACTGGACACACATGGAGAAATCCATGGAGAAGTCTTTGTTCAATTCTGTTTCATGGGCTTTATCACACACAGAGCACTAGCAGACAGAAGAGAGGAATATGAACTAATACTAGAACTAAAAGTTGCTAAATTTTGAAGTATTCCTCTTTATGTGTATAATACATAGAGGATATTTACCTTCTACTAATGGTAATAGGTAAAGCAGTAGCAGTGGTAAAGTGAAGTTTGAACCTCTTATAGCCACTCTCTCTTGTAATTTTTAAGTAACCAAGCGCAGTTATAATTTCTTAATGACATCTGGAAAACATCAAGGTAATTTTATATATATTCAAAATACCAAAATTTTTATTATCATCACAATAAAATTACTATGGTACTTCCTGCCTTTTTTTTTTTTTTTTTTTTTTTTTAAGCATGCTGGGTGGGTAAGAATGGGTAATTGCTTCATTATGTTCTAAAATATGGTTACCTTTTTTTGCTTGATACTAACATGAAATTCTTTGCTTTGAAAGCCTAGGATAGTACTGTAAGATGATGAAAAAGATGCTATTTCCTGTACCAAACTTGCTAGAATGGAAATTGGGATTAATCCATTGTAATACCAGATTAGCCTTAATAGAAGTTTGCTGCTGTCATTTATCAAGGTAATTAAGTATGTACCTATTTTAGGCACCTAAGTAGTTCTATCGACTCCTGTGAAACCTGTCTGCATTTAAAGTTAAGCATGTTTTAAAACACTGTCCTGGAACTAAGGGAGAGTGGTACCGCCTGGATAATGGTTGAAACTGGATAAACTGGCTCAGTGACAAACGTATTCAGAAGCACTTCATTTGCTCTTTACAGACTGAGCCAAAGTTTAGTAGGACTATTATCTGTCTTCAGCACACTAACAAGAAAACGAGCCAAAGCTTCCCCAACTTAGCTGTGCTTAAGACAGTGACTCTGCTCAAGCCCCAGAGTACTGGACAGCATGGCATAAAGCCCCCCAGACAGGCCTAGAGGGGTGAGTTCCCTTCTGCCTGAGTAAAGAATCATGTACAACTAATAAACTCTGCTCCAATGACCAAAGTTTATATGGTACAATGTCTCCTACATCAGTCAGTTTATACTGGTCAGAAATATGCATTTGGCTCAGAACTGGAGAAATCTGTTAAAATCCAGGCATAATTCAATATTCCTACTGCTACAACTAACTAGAAAAGAGATCTCTCATGCAGTCTAGACTAATACTTGTTTAGACACAAGCCATACATGTACATGGCAAAGAAGCATTTCTGTGTTTGTACCTTGGTTAATTTCCAGTTAGATAAAACACAAATAACATATTACAGATATTTTAAAAATGTTCATCCTGCTTTTAATTAAATTGTACTTTAAATCTTTGTTTTTACTACTGCATTGTCTCAAATTTGCTGTTAAAATTATTCTTTCCATGCAACATATTTTCAACAAAATAAAGTATAAAGTAAACACCTGAGCACTTACAATAAATTCCCCAGGGTGTTGAGCATTCTTGACTAGTTGTAAACTATACATTTGTGAGCAGTTAATGCCATTTATGTGTACAGTTATAGAGTGGGGTGTTTTTTACACAGATTTTAGCACATGAATCATTTGCTAAATTCAGCTGCTTCATAATCAGTGTTTTAATAGCAAAAAGTTTCAAACTAACTTAGACTAAGAAAGTACCTAAAGTATCTATTCCTGTAACCTAAATTTCAATGTCTGTATTGTATCAGAGAAGAAACCAAATATATCCAGTGCTGCAACTGTGAAAGAAGTGCAGAATTTGATATAGGCCACGACCCAGAAGAGCAAACATATAAGGATGTATATACTTATGTTTCAGTAATACTCATATACTTGATTTTGATGAGATCACCACAGCTTCATCTAATTTACCAATTTTATGTACTGTGATGCTGTAAAGAAGGCAAGTATAGGAGCATATATAGGGACTACGAGTATATAGGGACTACAACCCAGAACAAGAGTGTGTACCAAAAATAGTTACCTCTTAGTCCCTCCCCACTGTGGTTTTCAGCTCTGGTCCTCCACTGTTCAGTCTCCACCTCAGCTAGTTCAGTCTCTCAGACTTTCTTAAGCCACCTGTTTTGATCCAGTCGAGTAAGTTATTTCACCTTTCCAAATCTAAAAAAACCAAAATTGGGATGTTGCACTTGTTAAATAAAAAGAGATTTAGGAGAAGGGAACTAATTGTCAGTTCAGTTGAATTAAACTGCATTCTTTATTGAATGGTCCCCAAAAGCCAAGGTATGAGTAAATGCACAGCAGGAATGAAAGTTGTGCTTTACAAGCTCTCCTGAGCTCTTATGAGCTCTCTGCCAAGTTTAGATTACACAAATATTTCATAGCTGGAATACCAGTCACGTGGGATGTACCCATCAGAGAAGCTTCCTCTGTTTTCATAATATACATAAGTGCCTGCTGCCCAAGGAACTGTAAAGGTTCATGTCTGTACCTGAATCTTAAGTCTCCTACAATAAGAGAATGCATGCCAAGTATTTTCAGGAACATGATCTCCCAAACAAAACAAGTCCTTTCAGCAGACAAAAAACTTTGCCTAAAATCTTTGTAAAAATCACAATGATTGAAACATCTTCACTGTCAGCAAACAACAAAGCAAAACCCAGATGAAATAAAGGAAATATATATTATTGGGCTTTAAATATTGTCCTACAGGAGAAACATTAAGAAATCAACCAAAGACAGAAAAAATGATAGATATTTAATTTCCACAGTGAGATTAAACAATTTTCATCATATACAAACATACCTACTTTACTTCAGATACACATGAACAGCTACAATATTCAGCATGAAAATGAATGGCTGAAGTGGCAAGAATGGGAGAACTGAGATGATCTGCCATAATCAAACAGAGGTAAGGAGAGTCTGAAAAGAAGCACTGATGTTTAAGTAGTTTATAAAACCTTCTGGTGACAGGAGTGGGAGAAAATTTTATTTTATGTATTATTTTTTTCTCACACCCATCTACATATGTCTAATGAGAACAAAAATCTCAGGAGATAAATTACAGATAATGTCTGTAATCTAATATACTTAATATCACATTGCAGGGAGTGAACACACCTCTGAGAGTGTGAGAGAGTCAGAGAGAAAGAAGCTGGTTTGGGAAATGAAGAAACAGGATTTTTATTTTGAAACAATGATTAGTTCCTGGTAGGAATATTAATTGGAACTGTCAAAGAAAATTAGTTAGGATGAATACTATAACCAAAACATAAGCGAAAACTGAAAACAAGAGATACATTCTTTAGTTCTCTTCCTATTTGGATATGTAGAACATTGCTTTTGAAGGATGACAGAAGATGACAGAAAGAACTGTATGCCATCCACATAATCATCTAGGGATAAGTGTGTTGCAAAGTCATGTTTGTGCTGCTAAAGTTGCTACCACACTTCAGACAGGGTGACACAGGGAAACTGGGAAGTCTGTTGATGGGATTCATTAACCCAGAAGTCCTTAGGTGTTAGGAATCATTGCATTTTCCTTCCGCCTCTTGACTTTCCAGCAAGGCTTTGGATGATGACACTTCTCCACCCTCTGCTCCTGCATCTAAACAGAGACAGAACAAAACATTTATTCCATACACATTCTCACAGCTTTTTTAATGCAACCAGGTATTTGGGTTCACTGATCATCTCTGTTTGGACTGGTTCTTTATTACCACAGTCATGAGTGATTTAGAAAGAGAGATTAACTCAAGAGATAAAGAACTTTGAGAGGCATCTTCTAAAAAGCTGCTGCCTGTTGGTGTTGATTTGCCCACTTCTTGCACAGGCTGATCAAGGTACATTTGGCTGTAAAATATTTATTGGAAATAACTTTGTATTACTGTTATTATTTTTTTTTCTGTGTCATTTCCAAAATCAAAGTAGAATATTGCATTCCTTTGAGCACTGTGCGGTTTCAGGTAGATAACGTTAATAGTTAATGGACATGACAGTTATCTGTCTGACTGTCTTTGACAAGAAATACCTACATGAATTTTTCCGTCTTCACAAGATGATGGATTTTTTTGTTACTCTGAGTTGGAAGTTCACTTTTCCACATATTAGAGTTGAATGCTTACATGACTGATATAAATAAAAGCTCCCCAGTGTCTCTGGTCATTATATGCATTGTTCCACACCGCTTCTTTTGATCAAGTTTACTCACGGAGAAGCAGAAACTACTCTTTCCTTGATTTCCTTGCAAACCATAAGTTTCACCTTACCTTCAAGCCCCACATGGTAGTACCAGTGGTAACAGCATACCCAAATCTATGGCAGTTCATAGCTTTTGGGGACAAAGCGAGGTCTGCTCAGCACATCTGACTGTACTACCCTCCACTTCATACTCTTCCATCTCCTCCACAGCCATAATCTAAGAGATACATTTTCTGACTTGCTGTAAAGTATCCAAAGCACCCAAAAGTGTTATATATCTCAGTCTCTACATATCACAGCAAATATATAATGCAGTACACAATTCATCAGCTAAAGCCCTTGGCAGAAACTGCTTGATGTTTTAAGTCTGCTCAGAGATTGAGAGGTTTTGGAGTTCTATAGCGATAAAGAATGGAGTTATGACACCCTCCAGCCTTATGTAGCACAGCACTGTTGTGGAAAGCGAGACAAAGCAATCTCCTCTATTGGCTGTTTCTGTGCAGGCTGGACATATAATATCAGTGGAGTCTTTCAGATAGGGTAGAGGAAAACAGTTTGTTAGAGGAAATCTTATCTCATACTGGGTGGTACTTAGGTGTGCAATAGGTGCTAATTAAGTTGCGGAATATTATGGGCAAAATGGTGCCCTAATGCAGATTACCAAATGTGAAAGACCAGTGCAGCTTCTTGCTCTCAAACTTCTTGCAGCCTCCTCTTCAACCTTTAGATCGCCAGTGACACCAATCAACTATTTAATGTGGTTCCAGACCACCCGTGGAAAGTCTCAGCACTCCAAAACATACACACCATAGAGGATGATCAGACATGATACAGTTGGTCTGCCTTTCAGAGTTAGCTCCAAGTTAAATAGCTGGTGTCAGAATCTCTCCTGTTCATCTCATGAGAACATCAGCTTCATGTGGCTTGCAGAATACATGGACATTTGTATCATATAGGTACAGTCCTTGTGCATTCATAAAAAAATAGAGCAGCCTCTTTCCTCTTCTAAACCAGAAGGTATTAGCACATCCTGTTCCTAACTTTTCACTATGACAGTAGCTGACAGCATTTTAGAAGGAGGAAATGTATGATCCAATGAGCATTAGCTAAATTTGAAACAAGATGGAGAGAGTCCTCCTTGCCATTTCTCGTAATCTTCACTGAATCTGAATTTCAGAGTAGCAACAAAATAGGGCATACTTTATATAGCCACATGTTCCATCTTCTCTACTTCTCTCATTTATCTAATTTCTTTGTTCTGAGCTGCAAATGACTTTCCTTTTTTAACGACTTATTGTTAAAGTCAGAAATAGGCAAAAGAGATGCCTCTTATAGCCCCAAATGCTTCACAAACAGTTTCCCTATCACAGCATTTGAACTTCAAAACTGTCTTTACATTTTGATGAATTCTCCTCTGTTTGCTTGCTGTCTTATCAAAACTTTAACTTACAACACAATGAGGCTAAAATTCCCATCTGATACTTGTGGAATTCCTATCCCCAGCAAGCACCCAAGCTGTCAGAGTGGACCTAACTGCATCCTGAATTCACTTCCTATTATCACTACTGTAAACTGCTGATAACAGAGTCTGCTGCCTCCCAACATGCTCTAGCACAGCTATATGCCAATGACAAAAGCCAAGGACAATTCCACGCTCTTAATTATTCTTCAAGTCCTGGCAGTGCTGGTCCTGTATTTCTAAGAAAGCATCAGTACATTTTGCTAAAACTAACATAGTTGTGTTTCATTTCTTCTTCTTAATGCATTGGATGGAGACCAGGAGAGGAGGACTATTGTGCCATCTGGAGGGCTAGATACTTACTTTATGCCATGCTGTAACTTTTCTTTTAAAAAGATGTGTACTCTTTCCTCTTTATTTTGTAGGGACATAATTTTCAGATTCATAGGGGAAAATGTCTCCTCAAGACAAAATAATGAACCCTTTCAGATCCTTATTTTCCTCATTTCTCCTGGTTCAAGTCAGGATATGGTCATTTGATCCTTCTCACTCCTCCAGGAAATGTTTTTTCTACCTGCTTAGCAGTCCTTTGATGGGCTCATGTGGGGTTTAGATTACAGAACCCCAAACACACGACTATAAATTAAATCACCAAAATAACAACAATTTGAGATCAAACAAATCCTTTTCTTCACCCCTACATCCCATCCCTTCCACCCCCCTTCCCCACCTGTACAGTGCTTTAGGAGGCTGTACACCTAACATCCTGTAATTTCTTTGGGCAATGTGAAAGTAGGATATGCAACCCTGGAGACCAGGAATCCCTTTAATGATCTACTTCAGTTCAGATTCCTGGACCGTTTATTCACACCTCAGCATAGGCTTGCCTTCTCCTTTGCTGCACTCACACCATCACTGCTCCTGGATGTGGGACCATCTGTGGTGGTACCACAACAGCAACAGTATTGGGCATGAGAAGAAAAAGTTTTCTGAAAAAATTCTGATATAGATTTTTAAAATTAGGGAAAAACCATGCTCAGGGCCAGTCTATATTTTTTGTTTCTTAGGCATTAGAAAACAGATTTTTCTGATTCTGAAAATTCCCCTAAAGCCACTCTGAAAGTAAAAAGAACCCACAAAGCTGGTGTTGGTTAGACCTGTGCTATATCAACAGAGCACCTTATCAAATTAAAGGACATGGCAAAATAGGGCACTGGTCTTAGTTAGCAAAGTTGAAAGCCTACTAAGCAGGAATAAAATATATAAATATACCATAAACACAACTCTTAATGTATATGCCTGCGTTTGGGTAGCTGCCATTGTATTAACAACACAGCTCTGCTATCTTATGCAGTTATCTCAGTGCAATCTCAATACACTGGGATTTATAGCTGGAGTGATGGGATTTCCAAGTTGCCCAAAATTACAACTGTGTTTTCACACCCTCAAGGGAGCTGGAATTCAGTTCCCAAAACTGAACTGTTTACCTAAGTTGCTAACATTGGGTCTGTGGATATGGGTATGGGTTAATATTAACTTGTTTAATTAGGAGGCACAAGTGATAACTGCTTTGAAGGTTGAATTTAATTCTAAATGATGAAAGGAATATTAGTATTGATATCAAAACTGCACTGTCATGGAAGTCTTAAAAAAAAAGCAAAGGACAACTGCATAAAAATGTCCTTTTCTGAATGCACAGCCATTACCTTCTGAAACAGAGAGCTCAGCCAGTTTGTGTGGCAGGTCTGAAGTCCCAGCACCAGCAGGAGAGCCCAGGATATCTGGTAAGGCATTTCGGCGGCCTGCCCGTCCTGATGCTGCAAAATCTGTGACCACAGGCTCCACATCAGTCATTGCTGACTCCTTTCCTCATAGCAACATCTGCATATGGAACAGACAAAAGAAGAGAACAGTAGCCTGATGGATGCTAATCACCTGCTTAACAGTATAATAGCTAGAGGCTTTGCCCATTGGTTCTTTTGTTATTAATAGCCATACATTTCAATACTGAGTGTTTAAGCTTTATTTCTGCCCCTGAAGAAGATAGAAGACTGTCTGTGCACGTCCTTACCGAGCCATTTGCATATCAGACTAGCACAGCGAACAACTCTGAACCGACAAGAAACCTCTGAAAGAAGCCCTTTCTGCCATCCATCTGTACGTCCTTTTATGACCTATTCCCTCTTTTTAAGCGGTTTTGGCATACAATCGCTTGCAAGAGAACTAAAACTCTGTTGTCATACAGTCTGTGTAAAGTAAAGCATGTTTTCCATATTATGAATTCTTATTTAGAATCTTGTTAGAACAAACTCATTTCACAAAGGAGCAAACTATATAAAATGACCTTCCAAAACACAAACTGAAACTCTCCTTCACATATCAAACCACTTGTTTTCTTCTGCTGCTTGTTAGCCTGGTTTAACTTTCACTGAGCACGTGACTTTTACCTAATAAATAACTGAATCCTGGAAGTAATGGAACCAACCGTACTCTGCTCCTGTGATCCCTGTCTCAAAGCCCATTGAACTGAATGGGAAAACTTCGGACCACAATCGGCTTTCCATCAGGCACAGAGATGTTTGCATAATCACACCCCCTAGTCAACAGATGAAGTGTGAACACCTAGAGCAGAAGGATACTTGGCTGCAAGTGGCACACAGAGACAGAGTGTGAAAACTGCCCTTAGAAGTAGCAAAAGACTATAATATAATCATTTACACAATAATCTGATAATTAACAGAGCAATTTAGATAATTATGTACCATTACTCAACTGAAAACAAGTTACTTGCTCTATATGAATGAAGTTCTGTTTGTGGGAGCAGGAATGTTGTCTCTGTGTAAATAGGGTCAGTGCTTTGTGTAGGAAGGGATACAGATGGTACTGGAGACCTACCTGACGGAAGGCTGTCAGCTTTTGGTTGACAACTGGCTGTATTTAGACTACGAACTGGATATGGAAAGTGTCAGTCATGTTAGTGTTGTTAATATAAGTAGCAGAGCATCACAGCCCCCCTTTTAAAATTCTGCTAAGCTTGGGAAATATTACTACTTTCATTTCATGGATATTAAAAATTATACCATTAGATATCAAACATGACTTGCTCTGATGTGCAGGAAGGAAGAGGCTGACTTGCCCCAAACATTTTCTTTTCTCCATCAAAGTGCCTTTCAGCTGTGTCAATCCAAAACCAAGAAGAAATATTCTTAATCTTCTTTGAATCTCTAAGTACCTTGTAATAGAAGAAACGAATCTTCTTGGCAAGGAACAAAGGCACAAGTAGGACTGCCAAGTCTGCAACGAGACCTGAACGTGCAAATAAACCGCTTGCTTTAACCGAGGGCAGTAAGTGAAAGGTCTCACATGGAGATTTAGCAGAAGGCTCCTGTTCTGCAGGAAAACATGTCAAATCCAAATGAAACCTTTCCATCAGTGGCAAAATACAGAAACTATACATGGGCATTCAAGAATGACATTTTTCAGAAGAGACATAAAAATCATGGAGTCATCAAGGTTGGAAGAAACATTTAAGATGATCCAGTCCAATGGTCAATGCACCAACATTCTCAGTTAGATTTAGCATTATGCACTCAGAGGGTAAGATCATCACTCAGCATGAAATATGAAAAGAAGGAGAATGAATCCACGTTTATTTACAGAGTCTCATGTTTTTTTGGGGGGTGTTCATATTTCTTAAACTCTAGATGTCCTAAATGTTTTTCCTCATATGCTCACCATAGCAAGTAAAGGACTGTAAATTACACTTCAGAATAGAAAATGCTCGGGGTCTTCTTTTGCTTAGTAAATTTGTTAAAATTACTCTCAATGCCAAAATGCCAGCATACCTGCATTTCCTACCCATTTCACTTCTGCCATTAATATGGTGGAGCCAAAAGTTGTGAGTAGACTGCTGTTCATGTAAGATCTACAGAATTACATTAACTTCAAAACACTTAAGCCTGCCTTGTGGACTTTTTTTCTCTCTTGCATGGATGTTTTGGCCTCTAAATGGTTACTTTATAAATGGAGAAAATCTGGTCTACAACTCATGCCATATGAAGCTACTCTCATCTGCAATATGATTTGCGGTACAGTTTGCATTTCTGCTCTTGTTTCTGCTCCATCACATCTCCTCCTCTGATGTAATCTCCCTTCACTGCATAATACTAGACAACCCAGGAAGATAATGAAGGACACAGTCTGAGGTGCCTTCATGTAAGTGAATTTTGATTTATGCACTTGATTAAAAAAGTATGCAAATCTAGACAAATCTAGAACATTTGTCAGACAGAAAATCAGCTGATCATTATCCATTCATCTGCTGGCCATAATTCAAATTTAGCTATCTAAAAATTCACCATTCTTTACATACATAACATTTACCATTAAGGGTTTTCACCTTTGTTTTTTTTATCTACACTGCACTAGCACAGCATGTTCTGTAACTATATTTGAAAGATGAAGGACTACACCAAGAGGCTTAGAATTGACATTACAAAATGTAAGTCCATTTATAGGACCATATAACCCAAAACTTAAGCTCAACTCCCAACATATGACAGACATTATTCAAAGTAGCTTGCTGCTGTATTTGAGAGAAATGTCATTTTGTTTGCTAATGTTCTAAGGGATTTCTTCAATTTCATTCTGAGGCTCTCTTTTATCAGTATTTTCTAAGGCCTACATCCAAGTAAGAACACAGTTTCTCTGCTTCTCATCTGTTTCTACCTTTACATTTTTTAACATATTCATTGGAAAATATCTACCTTTCTGGCATCTCTTTGCATCTGTTAAGCACAGTATTATTCATGCATCCTCACAGAGTAAACAGTAATTACAATGTGCACAGCATCTATTTTACTCAAATCCACTCCTCCTCCTGCTGCCAACATCTCCTTCCACTTCACTGAACTCATTTTGCTCTAGCCTTATCCAAGATAACGATACTCACACATTGCCAACGCCTGTGTGCAGTTGCTTCACTGAGTTTCCAAATTACTGTTGTCATTTTTCTCCTGTGTCACTGCTCACTATACTAATGGAGCAGAGTTCCAAAACAACAGTGCCAGATTTCCAAATCACAAAGTTCTGTACTTCCACAGCTACCTTTTTGCCATAGCAAAAGCCCAAAAGTACAACGTGACTGGGTGGAAAAGGAGAGTTAGGCAGGGGTGGAGGCTGTCTGCAGATGGTCAATAGTAGGAAAGCAGGTGCGTGTCCCAGAAGGGCTCACCTACCCTCTTCAGTTAAAAGACTGAAGGTTATGAGTGGCATCCCAGCTAGCACTCCATCACCAGGACTGACTTTGCAGCTCATTACTGGGCCAAGACAGTGTTAAGGAGGTTTTGGGAGTATTAGATTAATCCTCTGCAGGATCACAACACACCATTCAGGTGTGCATGGGGGAAGGAAATGCTCTGATTGTGAAAACGGACAACAGCTAGAAGTAAAATTCAATTAATAATCTATCAGATATTCAGGTAAGTGTCCTCAGACAAAACAATGGCAGGTAAACTACCTGTTTAATGGCAGTAAATGGCATTTTCTCTAAAAGACAGCTAGTTTATTAATCTTTGAATCTTCTTTTGCTGGCAGCATAGCCATCCCTTTGGGGAGAAATGAGTCACAGAATCTGGTGAGAATTTATTTAAATAAATGACAGGAAAAGAACAAATAATTCTCCTGAAACAATTTGTGTTGAGAATCAAGGGAAATAATGCTTCAAGGTACTCAGTTGTAGCAGGTGGCACAGTCCACATTTAATATCAGTGTTGTCTCTTCTTCACTCTTATCTGTTAGAAAATAAATCACCACCTTAAGTATTTGTGAAAACTATTTTTGCTTCTGATCTTTCTACTGTCTAACACAGACAGAACACCAGATTTGTTCTGCTTGGAAGGATAAACTATTCCTCAATAAATATAAAAAAGTTTCTAACACTGGCACTGTGGCAGCTCTACTCCATGCAGGAGCCTGAAAGACCAAACACATCACTCCTTGCTATTCAGGCACTTTTGTCAAAAACTTATGAATAGTCTCTGCCTGTGCTATCAGAGAAAGCTACTTTCCCAAACACTGTTCATTCTGAATGCCCTTTAAGAGAAACAAACTGGAAAGCATGAAAACCTCTCACAAAACAGATGAAAAATTCAATAGCCAAGTAGTACTTCTGGAGTCAGACTGACTGATTCTGTGTCTTGAGGGTCTCTTACTGTAAGATGCACTTCAGCATCTTAATGTATTCAGAAAAAACTTTAGTCCTTCACATGGTGTTTAGTTTGTCTTTATTGACCTGTAATGAGTGTTCTCCATGTACCCCTACTCCAAAAGCCAGTAGGTTCAAAACTTCCTAAGTAAGGAGAACAGAAAACTTGCTGAATTAAGTGCTTCCCACTGCCATGCTTTCACATCCACTTCTGCTGCAGCTGCATCCTCATGTCTTTGTCTCCTCTTACCAAAGGTCTCAGAATAGGAACATTCTCATTATAATGTAAGGCTCATGTAATCCTTATGCTTTATCCTGAGGCATTTCTGGACCACAGAAAAGATAAAAAAGACCACCTAGGAACATCCATGCTTTTAAGGAAGACAGCCTAGAGGTTATGATAATTACTAACAGTAACCTGGGCACTTGCATATATTTTGTGAGAAAGATTTCCCTTATGTGTTTTTTCACATCAGGGACATTTACTACACACTGGCAACCTTACTGCTGGGAAGCACACAGAAAGATAAGCAAGTGTTCTTTACCAATACATCTTTACCATATGTATATCCAAACACAGGGGTCTCAATTTTGTTTGGGGCTTAGGACAATAAATTCCACATTTCTTAGTATGCAGAAGCAATATAGCTAACTATGTAAATGTTAGAAGCTACTACGGAAAAATAAGTAAATTTGTTACCTTTCAGGTTTTTTAATATATCCCTAAACTTGAAAAAAGAGTACTTTTTATTATTTCACGTTAGAAAGATAATTTGGGCTTCCTGTACCAACAGAGTTGGCCTTTCTCAGAAAAAAGAATGATTTTTTGATTTCCTATGCAGGGAAATGAAATTATATCCCATCTCAGTAAATCTGCAGTGCAGAAGCATGTCCTTCTAGATCTGTTTCAGTCTGTCTGTTACAGCCCATATAACACGTGATATTTTTAGGATGATATTTGAAAGTCTCGTATATTTGTAACAGGTTTTCCCTTTTGGTTCTTTGCAGTGTACACAGCAGTACAGACGTTTTACACAAAGGTCTTGTGTTTTACTTCTGCTCTGGGTACATGACCTGCTCTACTCTCTACACTCTTGCACCAGACACAACATCCTTATCAGTAGCGTGCAAAAATGGCTTCCAAACATGATCTTCTTAATACCAAAATGGTCAAACTGGGATATCATGATTGCACCACTCCTCCATTTCCTGCTCTCAGAAGCACTGAATGAATAGCAAAGATCTTGATCCTGTTCAGAAGTCCATCATTTTAGGGCACAGAATCTGAAAAACTTGGCCAAAGTTTAGGGCTTTTTTTTTTCCCTCAGAATGGAACTTTGAAACTTTAAGCTGAATTTTCTGATCACTTTCATAAAGCCAGTATTATACTCATGGGAAGGGCAAGAGGGAAAAAAACCCAACATAATATTGATCCTGCTGTGTTTAAGCTGTGAGAATGTGCAGATACCAATGGTGCAGTTCATCCTTTACAAACCTGTACACAGTAGAAAGCTTGACTGTGAGCTGTGTCTGACCCTTGAGTAAGTACAGTGCTCTGATGCACAGGCGAACACATTACAGAGCTAATAGCAGCTCTAAATAATGGCACAATTTTCTCTTTGTGAAAGAAAATAAGGGAGAGAGAAGGGGTCATGATACTGACAACTGAATCAGGAGTTATCTGCAGCAAGTAATAAACAAAGTGACGTTAGCTGAAGGCAGTCAATACCAGGCAGCCAAGCACGTCACTTTCCGAATGTCTGTGAATAACCAAAAGCAATGACAGACATAAATGTTAGTCGACTTCATGGAAACACAGTTCAATTCTAACTCATCAGCTGTGCTGGAAAGAATCCTCTACTATGGAATAAGAAATGAAGCTCAGTGGTTACAAATCAACTGACCAACCTAATTCTGCCTCTTATATTTTGTCCTTTCATCCCCACAGAGTTTTCATTTCCAGTTGGAAATGCATATGCCACTCTCTGGGTTCACCACGAAGTTCCAACCTGCTAAATCCTTTCTTAGAATCTGCATCTGGCCTGAAATTCAAGAGAATTTTGCCCATTTTCAGGAATATATATGAGGAGTAATTTCAGAGTTAGAAATAATTTTTACGGCTAATCTTGCCTTGCAAAGTCTCTGCAACTACAACATTGCAGTTCAATTTTATTTATGATCTTTTGCACTGTCAAAGGCACACAAGGAAATGAGTATCCCCCAACCTCTCCAATCTCCTTTCTCCTCAGCCGTTCAACTGGGAATTCCTTAGGGATGCATCAAAGAATTTTTTCCCTCTGCTTTGATATCTGCTGCCCCCACATCCCACAAACACTTCCTGTAACACAGACCAGTCATCTACATAAACCAGCATATGTATATCAATCTGTATTCTTTGTTAGAGGCATCAAGGGATTTGGTTCTTTCCTTGCCAACTTGTGGAAGAAAACTATTCTGACAAAACCACTAGGAAAAGCTGAGGCAAGGAGTCCACTTACACAATGCAGTCCAGTTAAGGAATAAGCCCAGTGAAATGTAAATTTTTGATAGAAAATGAATGTACAATTTAGAAGATATATGAGAATTAAACAATTCCATGCATGAACCAGCATGGCTGTGCATCCAAAGTCTCTTACTGGGAAAGGCCCAAATCTCCTTGAGATCTTACTGACATCAGTGAGAAATGTTTCCATCTGGCTCAGAGTGAATCCAAGTGTACCTGTATGTTCCCAGGAAGGGAAGTCCTCATAGAAATGCTTACAGAAGAGGAATTGTGGAGCAAGAGGAATTTCCTGGTAGCAACATGTGGGCACAAAGGGTTGAAAGCTGGGAGCACAAGGCTGACAGAGAAGTAAAAAACCACGAGGAGCTGTAACTGTGCTTCTACGAGACAAGAGAGATTACCTGAGGGTCTGTGTGAGATAAATAACATAGGAAGATAAAGGGACACGGGACGAAAGGAGAGCTTTGGTACCTTACTGAGGAAGAGGAACAAAAATCACTGGAGAGGAGTTTATTTTTAAGTCAAGCAAGATGGGAGGAAGAGGCTTGTTCAGTTCTGGGGAACACTGCAGGAGACCAGCTCTGGTCTGAGCAGAGAGATGGGCAAAATGGAGAACCTACACTCAGCAGGAAACTAGCAAGGTAACAGTAAAACAAGTTTGTTTGTTTTTTTTAACTTAAAAAAAAATGTTTACTACACCAAGGATCTTTCTTCTCAAGGTCTTTTTTTTGAGGGGATAAATTATTGTGTTAATATGTCATGTGCTACAACGCCTTGGCCACCAAATATGTAGTATTTGTTACAACCTCTACAGACTGATATAATTTAGAGCCCTCAAAAGAAAAAGCAGGTCCAATAAGAGCTTCTTCACACAAGTGCATTTGCTTTGCCCTGCAGGCAGCACCCTGCTAGGGAGAAAAGTCCCTGTTTATTTCATTTTAAGACCTCTAGAGTGTTCTTTGGAGGTAGAAGTGGGTTTGGTGAAAGGGTTTCCTTTCCATTACGAAACTGGTGAGGGACAGAAGCTTGTGCTTCTTTCCATTCAGCAGTTAGGTGGTAACAGTCTGGCAGCAAGCAGGAATTGCAGTGTGAATAGCTGCAGGCACCTTGCTAAGTTCCTAAGACTTCAAAACGAGACCATTAACTTTTTTAATGTTAAAAAGCAAGGACAAGCTCTTAGAAGAACTTTATTGATTTAGCTATAAATAAAAGCTGACATTTTATCTTTATCACAGCCAGGTAACATTCTTTAATTATATATAAAACTAGATTAATTTTATTTTATTAGTATGATTCTTCCTTCTTCAAACCTACAAGCAGTATTTTTTTTAGCCTGGATCAGACCAGGAGACCATCCCATCCTCTTCATGGAATTCTTCCCTGCTCATCTTAGTTTCACCTGACTGATGTGGAAATACTTGGGTTTAGCCAGTTTTGCCATCACACCCCCTAGCATTTCTTCACCTGAGCATAGGAGAGGATACTCTCTGTCTTATAATGATATAGTCTGTGCCTGATGAACACTTTGGAAAAGCTAAAGTCCAACCAAATCCAAGCATCATCTTCCCCCTGAGTAAAACTTTCCTATTTAAATTTTTCACTTCTGCATTCCAGTTTCATAGTGCAAGCACACACAAGGAGAAGTCATGATTTCAAAAACAAGAATTACTCATAGCACTCTGTTCTAATTAAAAAAAAACCCCAAAGCCCAAAACAAACCAAACCACCAAAAATGAAGTGAAACTTAGTATTAAACAGCTACTTACTCATAGAGGACTGGAAACAGCATTTAAAACAAAGAAGCTTAAATCTATTTTTTATTGAGCAGTAAAAGTACTAACATACTAATAAAGACTAATTTTATTTTCTTTACCATGGAAAGCTGCAAGAAAGCCTGTTTGTCCTTGTCATGAGTGAGCCTGTAAATCTTACACTCCAAGTTTTTTATTATTCTGCTTGCCTCCTTAAGCACCAGCCTGACAGGTAAAGGAGTTGACAACTTCAGCTATTTCAGTAGTGCTTGTTGTTGATGGGAGCATCTCATGTTCTGCAAACATCACTCTGAGAGCCCCTCAGACTGTCTTGCAGGCATCACCCCAACAGTTCTTCTCAACAGTCCTTGGGGGTCTCAGCACTCTTTGCTTTTGCCACGAAGCCCTGAATAACTATTTCCCCCATAATTATTCATCTATTTCTCACTTGAGTTGTGTCTCATACTCCACAAACAATCTGGGCTTCCTGAACTATTCTGGCTCATCCAAGAGTACTCCTGGAAATCCAATCCAAAATACCTCATCTGGCATTCTTCACTGAATAGGATGGTGGAAAGAAAATAATATTTGCTCAATTCAATAAATGTTTAAACAGTTAATAAAATATTATTTTATTAACTCAGTTCAAGGGCAGTAAAAGGTATTTGATTTTGCTTGTGTAAGTGAACTATTGCAGGATAATTCTATAAAGCTGTCTCTGCTGGTCTACCCAAAGGTTTTTCCAATTACATTTTTCTAACTAATAAAAGATAGTTTCTTTCCCTAAAAACTTTGTCTTGACCATGTCCTTAGATCACCACAGGTGCTGGAAAATTCTGCAAAATCATTCTGGTTCAGTTTGCCCTCAGGGGAAGATGATCCAGCAGCGAAGAGAACACTGTGCTTTTCAGACTGATCTGGTGACTGTTATAGTGAGCCCAGGTAGAAAACAGACATTTGCAAGTGAAGTCTAATACAAGGAAAATGGAGCTAACCTCCAACTGCAAGTCAACCTGATGCCCTGAAACATTCTTTAATGACTTACTTAAGTTTCCTACTGCTCTCCTTGACATATCAGTGACTTTAACATTCACAAAGATGAAAAATCAATAGGACATATGGATACATTTTGAGAAGTTACATGACTTTGCTTCACTGTCTTCAACAATAGCATTTTAAATGAGGACCCTCAGTTCCTTGCTCGGTGTGTTCCATTTATACTATATTAATGCTTTAGCAAATCTTTTTTTTTGCCTCAGAAACAGTATTTCTTCAATATTCAATGAATAATTTTTCATTTTCATTTCATTCTCCAGCATACATCGTGCTTACTCTAATACAATTTCACTGAGGTCACAGTTTACCTGTTCAATCTTAGCAGTAGTCCTATTTACTGATTTTAATGAAATAACAGCTAGGAAAATTTGCCCCCTCTCATGGTGACTCACCAAGAAAATAGACTGTTATTTGAGAAATCCGTCTTCTTTTAGGTTTATAATTCAAGTGAAATAATGACCTTGATTCACAAGACATTATCAATTATATTTACAGTAGACTTTAAATTGCAAGTAAAAAAAAATAAATCCAATCAATTACAATTCACTAAGACATATCCTGATAGTACAGGTTTACAATTTGACCCTGCAGTTCCCCATGTGCTTCATCTAATTGCAAGGCTTGTGTTGCTTCCACTGAAATTTGATAATACAGCCAGGACACAGTACTAGGAATGAGCGCTTTGACATTCAAGAGCAGATCACTGAGTCAGATTTGTCCCACTCAGATTTGGTGATAAGAGTTATCTCCAGGGGATAGGACACCTGATGATACAGCCTCTGGTTACCTGTGCTCCAGAAAATCTGTCACTTCACCCTGGTCAGAGACCGCAGGGTATTTACACCCACAGGAACAAAGGATCAGAATAACGAAACCCTCGGATTTAATCCTCTGCCAGAATGTTCTGAGACTGGGGGAAAAGCTTTTTTCACAGAAGAAGTAATATAGGGGCATAAGTGTTTGAGAGCATCTTGTTCTTAAATTTTCTGGAAATGAGACAGCTAAGCACTGCTCCACTGAGTATCACTGATGAAAGAAATTAAATAAATCAAAAATCCACAATCCCACAATCTCTTGAGGAGTAATGAGGGAAACAAATAGGCTATATGATTATCTGTAATACACAATAAGCATTTTTTCATTAGAACTTATTTTGGATTAATTTTACACTTCAGGTGAAGGGTTTATCTGCAGTATTATACTTGCTTCCCCCTTCCTACTTTTTGATGACTCTATTTGTTTCCTCTGCATCTCTGCTGAAAGGATACCATTGATCACAATAATTTATAAACCTCCCTGACTTTCATGCTGTTTCAGGGTGTCTCTTTATCCTAGGAGAATAGGTCTAATAGGTAAAATTCATAGCAGTTACAAGCCTAAACAAGTCAGTTAAATACAAATAGGATTAATTTGGTTTAATTTCTTTAGCATTTCAATATACTTCTATTTTATGAAAGTATGAATCATTTCTATTAGTCTCCAATGTCCTTAGCCTGGGACACTAAACCAGCCTTCCTATCTTAGGGCTTCACAGTTATAGACCAGTTTCATAAAAAAGAAGATATATTTCAATCAAAATTCTACTAAAATATACTAAGGAAATTATTTTATGATCTCATCGAACTTACTTGGCAATTAAAAAAAATTACTGTCTCAGAAAATCTAAGCCCTAAAAGCAACCCCCTATCTCCAATTATTATAGCCTATCTGTTTTTCAAGAACAAGAACCAAACAGACCTTTCCAAGGCATGTATGAGGCTGGCAGGCAGGTCATTTCCACACAGTTGAATTAATGTGTTTTAAATTAATTCAATTAAAATTATCTCTAAATTAAGGCAGATGGCTTTCAAAGAACCCTTTCCATTTTGATAAATGGTCCTTTAGTAAATATGCCCTGCTACTGAAACACCTGGAATAAGTGCTTTAAATAGGGACCAAAAAAGGTGTATTTAAATCTCAAATAATAAGGAGGCTGTAAAAATCACCAGTACATATAGGATGATTTAAAAGATGACAGCAGAAGGTTAAAATGTGTTTTTAATAAATTTTTTGAATGAAACACTCAGACTTTCAGTACTGAAACGGGGTCTAGAATAAAAACTTTTTAGCAAGGCTTGTTTTGACAGGATAAGAGATAGTTTTAAACTTAGATTAGATTAGACTCAAGGAAGAAGTTTTTTACAGGAGGTGGTAAAACACTGGCACAGGTTGCCCAGAGAGATGGTGGCTGCCCCATCACTCAAAACATTCCAGGTCAGGTTGGATGGGGCTCTGAGCAGCCTTATCTTATTGCTGGTGTCCCTGCCATTGGCAGCGGGGTTGGACTAAATGACCTCTAATGATCCTTCCCAACCCAAACCATTCTATGATTCTAAGTATGGCTGGACCCTTAAGCTATTTTATCTGGGAAACCATGATTCACAGAATTTTTATTTAACTTTCTTAATCTGCATGGGCCATTGACGCTTAAGGAAAGTGAAGGAATGAAACCCAAAATATAAACAAGCCTTACCTATCAAGTCTTGCTCCTATTTGTCATACAAACAACATTCAGTGGAAGTTCCACATACTGAATCCTTTGGATTTAAAAGTTTAAGAATCAGCTTGCTTTCTCCTTATGGTTTTAGTTTAAATTTAACATTTAGTCTGATGTATTCTGAGTGAGAAGTTGGTTAAATTTTGGCATGTTAGAGCAGTGCCATTCTTCCACAAGAGTCGCAGAAGTAACAAGAAGGATCTGTCTAAGCAAACATTGCTTCCCTTTGGAGCAGAACTGGATAGGATTTTCATCTTGAAAACTCAGAGGAAAAGGAGAATCTGCACTTCCACTGTGTAGGGATGGTACCATGTAATTCCTATTACTCATCTATTTTAATGTAACTTTTTCACTAGGTCCAGGCAAGAGAGAGACCTCAGACTACTCCTGAAGAGTTGCTTGCCAGTATTCAGGGACTGGCACAGGGTGGGAGGACAGTCACCTTGAGATGCTATGGATGTGGAACTGCTTTAATCACCAGGCTCTTTGACCCCGCTGAAATTTTTGCTTTCAAATTTCATCCCTGGAAGCCCACAAACACAACTTTACTGGGTTTTCTTGCTCTAGAAAGAGCCCATACACAACCCCAGTGATATAGGACACTTCCTAGAAGGTTAGGGGGCAAGGAAATCCCAGACCTGGCTTGGCTTTATCACAGAAGGCTTGTTTCTTTGTGCTCTCATCCAGCACTGAGACAAAAAAGGTAAAACCCTGACAGCCACAGAGGACATACTTCACCTCAACTCTTTCTCTTACCCTGAGAGAGACAGCACTGGCCCTGCCTCCCCTCTTCCTACCCTCTCATGGCAGCAAATGCCTTCTCTCCTCTTTCTCTGTCATATAGCAGCAAATTCACATGCTCACAGATTAGCTCTCTCAATGCAGGAAGTGCCAGTGTCCCCCTCCTCACCCAGCCCCACAGGACCACAGGAAAAGTCTCCACAATCCCTGCAGAAGCTCTTCCCCAGGCAGCTCTTCAGGTGAATCTCCCCTCAGAAAGACAGGAATGAACAATGCACCCTGCAGAGGGGGAGGGAGCTACATGTGCCATTTGGAGTTACCCACAGCTGCCATTTCAATTCCTCACTGAAGGCACTCTGCTGCAGGGGGATGAGGAGACCTAAAGGACCCATATCCCTTTGTATAAAGATTACTGCTCAGCACTGACATTTTGTAGCCTTCAGATTTTATGTTTAACTGGAAATAACAGCCCCTTGGCAAGCTCCTCGTAAGGTTTTGCAGCCTCCATGGTATTTGTTCAGAGCGTGTACCTACCTGTGTAATGTGTGAATTAAGGAACTGCAGAAACAAATTTTTTCCATCTGCTAAGCTAATGACCTCTCCTAAAATGCCTATGAGCTCTGAAAATTTCCTTTTTTAGTTTTTTCAGCATAATCATATTACAGCCTGACACCTGACAGTGTAAATTAATCCATCTTCTATCTTCTTTTATTTTTTTTTAATTTCCATGCAAATTTCTCAGGAAGTCTTTTTTTTTTTTTTTTTTTTTTTTTTTTTTTTTTTTTTTAAGGTAAAAAATAGATTGGCATTATCACTGAGTGAATCTTTCTGCAAGCTGATATTTCTGCTTCTAGATATATTGAAAACAACACCAAGACCATTTAGAGGACATGTTCTGCGAAGATGTGTCTTATCCAGAAACATGCAGACCTAAGTGCATTGCTTAATGGAAATTCCATAGGAGGGTTCCTTGGGGTTTTTTGTGGAAGTATGAGCTGAACATTTCAAAAGAAAGCCTGGAAGTGATACTGACAAGTGCAGGTCATTGAGGGATTATGCTGATGTTGTAGTACTCAAAATATTTACTCCTTAGTTTATATACTGGGATTTAGTTCTGCATTAAGACCTTTATATTCAAAAGGTCAAAAACAAGAAGGTGCTTGTCACAGTCTCCCAGTGAGTGCATATCCTTAGAGATGGCAGATTCTGTTTTTCTAAACTTCACTCAGCACTGGAGATGAGTAGAGCCTACATTTCCTCTCTAGAGCTCTTTATGAATCTGGGTGTAAAACTGCAGATAGGGAGATTTTTAAGGAACTCTTTCTGCAGATGACCTCTTGCTCTTGAAGAGCTACCAAAGATTACAGGCATGAGAACATTTTTCTCTGGTCTTCTCTGCTACATCTTTATATCTCACTTTAAAATGAGCAGGTGAAAGGTTTGTTTTATTTATAATTTGTGTGGTTTTCTCTTTTTTTAAAAAAAGTGCAGAAATAATTCTGTATATTCTTGATTGCAGATGGACAGACACAACCTTTCACTGAACAGAACCTGTATGCTAGTCTCATTTTAAAACCATGGGTCACATTCTGTTCCTTACAACATTAACCAAACCACTACAGCTTTGTTCAATGAAATGGAGGTTTAGGAGAGTGTTGTCAGAAAATAAATCCCTGCAGATACCCCTCCACAAAATCTGTGCTCATGTAGTAAGAGTAAGATTTGTTCCTGCCTGAGAAGTTTCAGCACTCCTCCCTCAACTGTAGAGTCCCTCACATTTGTGATGACTGTGTTAAGGCCAAGGACATGCAAAACCAGGTATTCTTGCTCAGTTCAGAGCTGTTTGTGTCTGGTACTCCATCTCAGACTCCTCATGGTCACAAACAGCTTCAGAAACATGGCTCTGATACAGATGTCTCCGCAGGGCTGACCTGACAGTCTGCATGTTAAGGGCCAAATAAATAGTTTCACCTAATGAATACCTCTTCCCCTCTGAAGGAGAAAAAGATGCACCCACAGAGAAACTGAACTAATTTCTGTACTTCTCAGCAGGGAACTCCCTAAAACTGATGGTTGCAGCCAAAGAACATAATTTTAACGAATAATCTGGAGGCATTTTTTGGCTTTTAATCTAACCACATTTATTATTCCAAACAACAAGCTAGCTCTAGCATTTCAAAGGAGAGTTTAGAAAGACAAAGATGACCCCCACAGTGTGTAAAACCCAGCAGCAGGAGAACATTGGCAAGGCTATGAACATTTAAATAAAGGGGAACTTCTCTGTTTGCTTAATCTGGTCAATGCAGTACAGAAACAAGCATAGCTCGTTAAGTAAAGTTCTTTAGGAATGGCAGATGCTAATGAAACCCTGTTAAAATGTTTTAAAAACAGCTCAAGAGAGGTACAGAACACCATAGAGCAAACAAGAGCATAAGAAAAAGGCTACTTACAGGACAGCAAAAAGAGGCTGATGAATACCAGAGACACCCAGAAACAACTGGAAAGTGATCTCAATGTCTGTCTTCTCAGCTGACTACAGCAAAACACGAAGGGAAAGCTGAACCGTTGCCAAGAAGGAAGATAAACTTGCATGCATTTAAAATAAATGAACAGATTACAAATTCACATACAGGAGGAGTATGCATACAGCATACATTCTGAACTTCAGCCTTTTCATTCAGGGCACTTCTGGTACAAAAAGAAATCCTTAACAACAATGCCATTAAAGAAATTCCCTCCCCATCCTCTTGTAACAGAAGGCAGATCTCTCTGCACCAGCAGAGCTGTTACATTCACCCCAAAGGTGGCAACTGCTGCCTGGACACCGTGCAAGCAACAAGCTGTGGCTGTTCCGTGGCGTTCTGCTATCCAAACAGAGAACACCTAACTGTGGCATAAAAACTGCTTTCACAGTGCTCTAAGATAAATACCACTTCGCCAACACATTTTCAGCAAATATCTAAAACAGAGTACATACTTCACCATCTAAACACAGAGTTTCTCAGCAGACAAGAAAATTAGCTGGAAATAACCACACTGCCTGATTTTGTATTAGCTGTCAGTTGATTTGGATGAGGAGTCAACCAGCCTGCAAGAGGAGGGTCATTTAGTATGGCTGTTTGATAATCTGCACAAATCTGCCCCCCAAAAGGCTAAGTACCTTAATGTTCATGGTTCAGATATGCCTTCAGCCCCACAGCCCAGCTTCAAGAGGGGCTGGCATGAGCTACTATAGAAATCCACTGCTCAAGCTGTGCCAACAGCTCCAGACTCCACTGTATCCATAAAAATAACCTGCCATTAGGTAACTACCAGAGAAGCAAATTGCCACTGGAAAAGCCTCCCTGCTTGAAAAAAATCAGAAAGCCTGCAGCAATTTGAAGCCACACATATCTTGTGTGCCACGTATGTCAGCAGGGCAAAAAAAGGAGGGAAACGATCAGGAAAAATTAACTTCTTGGTTGAGGAAATTATTCAATGTTTTGTAGCAAGTCAAGGTTGCCCCTATCTGACATTTTTCAAGGGTCAGTCACCTACAAATGGGGGTGCTGGAGGGGAGGTGGGGGTTTATTTACCACTGAATAGGTACCTTCCAACACAGAGGATCGAAGCTGAATAAAATTCTGCTACTGTAAATCTAAAGCAATCCCACAGGAGTTATGCTTATCTAGATATGCATTGGGGCAACTGAGATAGAGTTCTTACCATGAACTGTTCACATCAGCTGATTACTTATTTACTAGAGTGAAAAAGGGACATTTCAGTGGATGTCAGTGGACACGTAAAATTAGGTAGCAGAAACAGAAAATAATTTGTGTACATACATATTCCTTTTCTCTACAGTGTCATCCCTATTTCAAATATTTAACCTATACAGGAAAAGAAGGTTAAAAAATGAAACAATTTGTTTGAATGGCTATATTATTTAGCCTTCAAACAATTTATATATTAATTTGGGTACAATATGAAACCACACTGAAGTCTATACCAATGTATTCAACAATTCAGCTCTTGGCAAGTATAACCTTTTCTTTCCCAGATTCCCTCTTGGATGAACATTCTTTTCACTGCACTTTTATATTGAGAAATAATGAAATCACTTCATAAAACACAGTACAAACTTTGTGAAGGGCTCAGAGAACTCCTGCCTGTTTCCCAGGTACTAGTTATAAAAATGCTGCTCCAGAAAGTTATTACAATATTAACAAAGGCCAGCATTTTGAAGTAGATATGGGTTCATCACAGCGACATTACTGGATTTCAGAATACTTCAAAATAAGTTGTGCTACTTTTCAGCTTCCACCTCAACATATCTGCCACAGTAGCTAATACAATAAAAAGAGCATAAATTTACAGGAAAACCACAATCTTGCCGGAAGCTTTTAGCACTCCATAAAATTAGTTTTCTTCTTGCGCATGTCGGCTATGCCTGCTTTATTGGTTTTGCTCAATTAACACCATCTAGAAGAAAATTCAGTGGTGTATCTGTCCTTGGCCACTAGTTACAAAATAAGCTTCATTTATTTTAGTATGGCTGGCAAGGCAAAGCAAGAATAGATTTCCAATTAAGAACCAGCATATGAAGAGAGTAATGTGAATACAGGGAGACAGAAAATGTTATCAGAGTCACACTACCTGTTCTACAGTCACAGAAAGGAGGTATGTGGTTGATACATGCTGATGCTCACACACAGCCCAACTGGGGTAATGCAATGGGAGCAGCACCATTAGCCCTTTTCCCAAGCTATTGTCTTCACTTCCGTTCCCCCTTCCTTCAGTACATCATGCCTGGTATCAGCAGAGAAGCATCAAATTGTGAATGTTATCTCAAGTTAAAATGCTGTCTTGTTCCAAATCTGTTGCTCACCTGAAGACCAAAACCCATGCTTTTACAACATCACTGGACAAACTGTTAATACAGTCAGTGCTTCGAACCACATCCTTAGCCCAAAATGCTTTCTTTGCACACATGCCCTTTCAAACCTGACATTTGGTGTATTGATTTTAGCTGCTTCAGGTACCTAAGTGCTGAGGAGAGGAGGAAAACACCATGCACATACAAAAGGTCTGCTGATGGGTTCTCTCTATTCTATTTTGAAGAACAAAAGCATATATATTACAGATCTTTGCAGCTCTTCAGGGATTCTACCAATTAATGGATAGATTTTTCTGAACAGTTACTGCAGCTTCTAAAACTGTGACTTACAAACCGAACTTTCACACTTAGAAGTTTAGCAAGTGGCTTGGTGCCAGATAAAATAACCATCTAAGAGCTTCCTAATACGCAGCAAGAAGCTTTAATGAAAGCTTGCCCATTACATATGCAAGAACAGGTTATTTGTTACAAACTCAGATCAACTTTATTGTCTTGCAGCAATGAATGCATTCATAATCTCCCAAACAATATACCTGGGTTGTGTAAAGTCCACCCTGGCATGTCATCATTTACGAAATCATTTCAAGCATTTCAAGAAATTTATTTTTCAGATAACACTTCTGAGACTCTTACTTGCTGACTTTTTCTATAGTGAGAAGTTCTATTTTTTAATTTGTTAACAAAATATTCTGAACTTGAATTCAGTGCATTTGAGAAGCTTAGTCAAGTGTTTTCCAAGGCCAACCAAGCTATCTTGAAATTTTTAAAGAAATTGAAGTTAGACCATGAAATATATTATTGGATTGATGTCCAGAATGTTCTTATGTTTATGAGACACATATAAAGGCATTTCAGCTTATTTGTAAATGCATTTATTTTGTATTATTAGGTATGGACATCCTTACATTGATGTCTGAGGAGATATGTAATCCAATTTCTTTTATCTCTGAATGCTCTTGCCATAGCCATTAAGGTGAGATAACTAGGGATGAACAGAAGTTCTCTGAATTTCATCAGATATGGAACTGTTTGGGGTTATCCTAAAACTAAGAAACCTACACCTTTGTCTAAAGTGAATAAAGGTAGAGTTAAGCCCAGTGCAAGTAGTCATTTGCAAAGTAAACCCTTTTCTGGACTGTCATGATGAAGGGACACTACTGTCCCTGGAATTGATCATGCTTTTTTTCTTTCACGCCACAATTTTTCAGAGCATCTGGGAATGAGTTTTCTTCATTCTTCAGCCAAGAACATGTCTATGTATGACAGGTGATGTGGCACCTTTGCTTGAGGTAGCAGATCTGCAAAGTACAGAGAAGCCAAACTGCAGACCTACATGCCAAAGTTTCTTCTCACAAGCTGGATGCTTCAGAAAATTGCTTGAACCTACAAATTTCATATACGAGGAAGAGCCACCTGGAACTAACTCACATGTAACACCTGAGAGAAGGGCCTGCCTAGGGATCCCACCCATCACAGACTTTGTCCTGCTCTGTGTTGCCAGGCAGCACCTGCATCTACTCACAGCTCACTTCAGCTGATAAAGAAATCATCACCTCTGCAATGAATCCTTCAATCCAGGCATAGTTTATTCTTCCTTTTGAACGTGTGCACAGAGGAATACCTTGGGGTTTGAAGAAAAACTGCCTAGAGCTGCTGTCTCCTAGGTGAATGCTTTGATCCCTAGGGAAGAAATTGAGCAATAGCACTTTCCACTGTGGAGAAACTGTACTGTAACTGAAATTCTGTTTTTTTAATGTCAGCTCAAGTTTTGTCCTAGTCTTTACACTTTAACCGCTAAGGCAATGCTTTCACTGAGTGAAAAGAAAAAAATCACAAAATTTTGGGGTCAGGACCAGCATTTGTCAGGCCATCTGAAATACAAAGGAAAAATATTATTCTTATACCCTAAAGAAACCTGCTTCTGTAAATTTATGCAGTTACTGTTTCTTATACAAGAAGAGGCCTTGGAACCCAACCAACATTCATAACTTCTACGTTTCCAGCTGAGTACTGTAATGACTGTGCTTGTTTTCTCCCCACAAGCCATGAATTTGTACCTGTCCGTTTCTCCAATTAGCTCCCAGCTAAAAACTGAAGTTATAAACTGTTGGAAGCACAGAGCTTTTCAAAAGGGTTAAACCAAACATAAGCAAAACCAAAACAAAAAACCAAAACATTGTATGTTTATTTAAGTAAGACTTGACACTAATAATATTGACTATGCTGCAAGAAACAGATGAATGTTTGTCTGAAAGAATATTTTTCCTTGTATTGCCAATATTATATTACCAAAATACTGATAAAGCACTAAAAAGGACCTCAACAAGACACTGTTCTCCAGGGGACAAGAGTGGCAAAGCCTCTTATGACATTTACATGCTTCTTGCAACTAGAAGTGAATGAGATCAATCACAACATAGACCTGCTGATCTGATGACAGGACAGTTGTAATTGCCTCTCTTTTTACATGGTATGTTGACTCACCACAACAAATAGTTTGATTTATCTAATCTCCCTGGGGGAATGGTTATTAGAATTTGTCCCTGCCTATGAGGAGTTACCACACCTATAAAGAAAGTAACAACATATAAGAAAGTTGAAAAGTCAGTTTCCAATTGTTTATACTATTTGGATGTACCAAACTCAGTGATTATTTACACTGGAAAGAATTATTAGACAGTTTTAATACAACTGTACTCAGGAAAAAACCCTGCACCTCTTGCCAGTCTTTGATGAAGTTTAAGTACGTGGCATACATTAATTTGTGAGAAACACTGGAGTTAGAATTCTGGAAATACTAAAGGAGGTCTGTGTAAGCTGTTAAACACACACACTTTTAGAGATAAAGAGATCACAAACATGTTCAAAATAAACAAGTTATTTATGTAATTATTTTGGACCTTCTGGGAATCAATTTTTGCGTTTATTGTCTCCTACTGTCACCTCAATCCCCAAACAATGACAACTGCACCAAGTTCAAGAGCTGGATTATCTCACAGTGAGGCCTGAACTGATGCCTTTATCACACATCACAAAATGCCCCTTGTTTTGTTCCCCTCACTAAATAGAAAGCTGATTAACCCAAGTTCTGAAAAGCCTTGCTCACATGGCTTTTTTGGAGAGAAGTTCTCAAATACATCCCGAGGAAATAACTGATTTTGAAGTTAGTGAATTCTGCAACTGCCAAGAAAACAGCAATGACCAATTCTCTAGGTGGCTTTATTCTCAAGTTGTTCATCATAACTGGATGAAATGAAGCGACTTTTGATAGGCAAACATCATTCCACCTCTCTATCAACCCAAGACCTGTGTTTTCTGGGAGAGACTCTTTGCTCTCCTTATTGTAAGGAGATCTATCCTTACAATATGTATCTAGCAAGTTTCCTCTTCGAAGTAACATTTTTACGGAAGAAATGGAATACTAAGCATTCAAAAGTGGCCGAAAAAAGAAGTGTTCTTCTTATATACTTCAACACAATTTTAGAAACTTTACACTCATTAATCCATGTTAGAAATTTGACTTTGCAGTCCCTTTAGTTCTAGGAAAGAAAATAAATTCTGGAATTTTCCTAACATTACTTCAGACTACTCAGAGGCACACTTTGGATGATGTCTTCGCATTAGCCCATTCTGTATGAATTCCGCTGCTGAAGAAAAGCATGAGCTTTCTGAGCTTTTCTCAAAGTCAGCTGAGGAGGAGAAGGGAACAAGTAATATAATTAGGAAGAGTACAAAGTAGTTCAACTTTATTCTGTTTAGTCCTCTAAAAAGAGTTCTGCATAAAAAAAATGAATTAGGGTCACTGCTTCTGGGACAACTAAAAAAAACCTATTTAAATCAAAGCAAGGATTCCTGCTTGACTTTGCTGAATACCTTCTGAACAGATGGGTTCATGAGACATGAAGAAAGATTTGGGAGGAAGCAGACTCTGGTGGCTTCTCAGAGGCCGCAATCCACTGATGCTTGCTTCAGAATTTCAACACTGATAAATTTAGGAATACACTAAAATGTCTGTATCCTGAAAAAAAGAAAATTAAAAAAAAGAACAATCAACTCTCTCATGGTGAAAACAAGTTGACAAAACAAAGGTCTTCTGTTCAGATGGGAGTAAGTGAATGGGGCAGTCAGGTAGAAATCAGTAGCTTAAACTTCAGCACTGGTCATCACCGTCTTCTTCCCCAAGCAGATTTACAAGGCCACAGGGACAGGCTCTCATAGGTTTGAACTCTGGCACAGAATCAGTCAAGGTGTTGACTGGGTGTGAAACATGTTTTACACTTCTGTCATGCAAGAAGTCATTCAGTCTCTTGCCAATAACACCTGGTATTGCTGTATGTGGTTTCTTCTTTTTTTTTTTTCCCATCTGTCTTTTTGCCTAAATTAACATGTATCTACTGTCTTTGGCTCATTTCCTGCTCCTGCTCCCAGAAATTCCTCCACTTTATTTTGGACCCTGAATACAAGTTCTTTGAACTTGCTTGAGGCTGGAACTCTAGAGAGGATTATTTCTTCATTTGCTGAAGCAGAAAAAATCCTTCATTTCTGCGATACTAAAATACCTCTGCTAAGTGTTTGCTGGAATTCTGTTCTGCCTTCCTGCTAATTACTGCTATGGCTTCTTGCCAGCCACCATTTTGAAAAGTCAAATACCAGCTTCCAGATGAACAGCAATGTGAAAGACAACAAAGAATCATTCTAAATAAAATATATGGCAGCATGAAAGGAAAGCAAATGTTTTCCTGCTGGGACAGTTGCCTACAAGCCCTGGTTAAGAAACTGTCTTATGAAGACAAGGTAGGGGTTTGTCAAAATGGGAGTTTGTCCACATCTCAAAACCAGCACACTTTTCATCATGTCACCAAGGTTTACTTGATGTAGAACGGCAGTGTTTCCCTGCATTGCTTGTAGGTCTTTGAGGTCTCCTCTCAGGACAGGAGAAGGTGACTGGGACAGAGCCAGAAGTAGAGGATAAATCAAGGCTGAAAACTCAGTGTTATAAAATCATAGAATAATTCAAGTTAGAAATGACCTCAGGAGGTCATCTACTCCAACCTCTTACTCAAAGCAGAGTCAATAACTAATTCAGATCACACTTATCAGGGATTTGTCCTTTCAGCTATTGAATATTTTCAAGGACAGAAACTCCAGAACCTCTCTGTGCCAGGGTTTCACAGTTATGATGAAGCCTCTTCCTTACCTCAGGTCTGAATCTGTCCTCTTCTAGTTCATAACCACAGTCTCTCATAACCATAGTCTCTTGCTCTCCTGCTGTGCAACTCTGCAAAGAGCCTGGCTCCACCTTCTCAGAAACATAAGAGAAGGCTGGTCATAGGTACCCCTAGGTGTTCTCCAACCTGAACAAGCCCCAGTCCCTCATCATCTCCTCAAGCGTTCCTTCCTGACCAACTCCTGCTCCAGTTTATCAACATCCTTTTGGTAAGGCAGAAGCAAAACTGGACAATCTTCAATACATGGAAGTGCTGCCCAGGATGTTGTTGATGCCTTTCTCCATGAGAAGTAAAGTTTAGTTTGCTGTGGGCAATGCACAGAGCAAAGCAAGATGGTTACAGCACCAGGATTTTTCAGGTTGAGCTGTTCACCCCAACAGGTGTGAAAAGACAGGTAACTATCCACTGATACAGCAGGAACCTGTATTCTAAGAGTCTCCATGTTTTGGAAACTGGGCATGGTGACAGATTTCCAGTTCAGCTGTGAGACATACTGAACAGGGCATGTGGTACTCCAAATCAGGCATCAAAAATCAGCTTTTTTATTCTCAATAGGGCTGGCACCGAGTCCGATTTCCAGATGGTTTTCTGTTGTGTGTTTCTGTTGCTTAAAGAAACACAGCAAAAGCAGAAGGGGAAGCCCTTCCCTACAAAGAAGGAAGGAATCCGGGAAACAGAAGTAAAAACACGAAGAACGAGTCAATAATTAGTAAGTTACGTCACTTTCTGTGTCACTTATCTCCACTAAGGAACCAGCTGTGGAAGCTCTACTTTTATGCCAAACAATTCAGTGTTTGATTCTGCTGTCTGTAGTAGCTTTGGCTGGCATTTTTCTGTCTTATTTATACAGTTAGATGCAAAGCAACCCATTAAAATGCTTGTTATTTATTAATAAATGTGATGTTTGAAAGGACAGATGCTCTTGTTTACCATCCCTTCAGATTTCAGTCAGCCTCCATATCATGCTCTTCGCTATACAAAGTCTGACTTCTTTTGTTCCTTATCTGCTTTTGATATTTAATTATTCAAACTGCTCGATGACTGCATTAGGGTCTGGTTTAGTTGTCTCCATATTCGGAAAATTTCCTTACATCTCACTGATTGCACGTTCATTTATTAATCTAATTAAAAGCCAATGGGAAATTTCAGTTTAAGATTTTGAACCTTGGAGTAGTTGTGGCTTCTAAAAGATGCCCAGCACAGCTGCAGGGCACATACTTAATACAGTAGGGACATGACAAAGTTGACCTGAAGGACTGCTAACTACACTCGCCTTTAACTACGTGTAGGCATTCCATTTGTTTGTGGTATTAGAGCCCACTTAATACCTAGCAAAAGACAATTCAAATGAGGAAAATGTCAAATCAAAAAACTGAAGCACACTATACAATCAAATGTCATTTGAAATCCAAGTTGTAGCACTACACACTATTGTACTGCACAGTTCCAGTACACACGAACACTTGATTGCATGTCCAGTTCTCATAGCTGCATCCTTAAAAACAAATTCTTAAGTATTCTTAAGTAACTCTGTACAACTGGGGCCATAAATACTTCATCTTATTTTCTAGTTTCATCTTTCAAAATAGAAGTTGGAGGCTTAAGAGAGAGTACCAGAACCCAGAAGGTCCAAATGGTCAACTTTCTGTTCTTAACTCTGCAGAGTACAGAGCACAGCTGATGTCCACAATTCTCTACCTCTCCTGGTAAAGCTATTTAGCAACTCAAAGGATCAAGCCCTACTAAAATTAAATAAATGTGAAAGATTTCCTCAGAAAGGTTTATTTAACTGGGGAAATTTTCTAACAGTAAGACCTTTCCCTGATCTTCTGCAACACACAGGGGTGTTCTTGTAGGGCTGTTTTGCTACTGTGGTCTTGAACCCAGGCCCTCTGAGGGGACCAACAGAACAGAGATACAGACAGTTATAAAAGCCAGGGTTCCCAGGATACCATCCTGCCTAAGGGCATCCATAGGGAGCTGAGCCTGGAATTTTGGCTGCTGCTGAGAAGCAGTAGCTGGGATATAGAGGATTTGGGGCAGGATGTACAATACCCTCTAACTCCACCACTCTTTCAGTCTTTGCCTCTTGACCTCCAACCTATCCTTCTTGTTTCCTCACTCTTTACCAACTTTTCTCTTTATCTTCTGTCTTACTGATGCAGAATTCAAGGTAATAAATAAGCATTGCAAATCTTACTACTTTTTTTGTGTCAACTACAACTTACTTGGCTGGAAGCAGAAATGCAGGCATCTACAGACTGTGGCATCCAAAACAGCAAACCACCTTTACTCAGACATAACCAGTGTATGGAAAGAGGGACACCTGTGTCCCTAATCCTGCAGAAGCTAGGGAATAAGCGTAGCATTGCTGCCAGCTGCACTGTAAAAAGCAAATGTGCGGTTGCAGCATTAGGATCCATGAAATACAAGGGTCAGCAAGCAGCATTTTGAAGGGTAATGCAGTTTTAATCCCTGGTCAGAGATTTGCTGAAGGCAGAGAAGGCACTTCAGGTTTGCCACAGTCTGGAGTGCAGCCACACAGACACCAGTGTGTCGGTAAACCCCCTTTTTTTCACATGCCCTAGTGGAAGGCAGACACAAGCAGAGCCACAAAGACACAGCAGAGCTCCAGCCAGCTTTATCTCCTGGCCTGAAACTAGAAAGAGCCACAGACTCAAATGGGGCTGGGGAAGAAGTATAGCTGAAAGAATTTAATCCTTCCCATTATATTGTAGAGATTATTGTGCTTGTTTGTTACATGGAAAGGGAGAGAGGAAAGAAATCCCCCCCAAACCTCAGTGTACAATCTTCTGTGGCTTGCAGTCACAAATCAGCGAATTCAGAGACAGACCTGTGTCTGAGCAAGGCTACAGCTTATTTCCGTTCAGGTTATCATACTGTGCACAGGATTTTTAAAGCACAATTATAGCCTCTGACATCCTACCTAAAGCAGTGGAGTGGTCACCATGGTAACACCTGCATCACATGGCAGTGAACACCTGATACCAATCAATCTCGAAAACATCTTTTTAAAGAAACAGCCTCCTGGAAAAGTGCAGATGGAGATTTCTTGCTGAAACTAAGAAGATGCTCTGTTATAACAAAAATGAAAGTTTTACCTTACCATCTTTTCATCTGACTCTCCCTCCATAAAATCCTATTTTGTATCAGTTTATAAAAGTGACAGAAAATAAAAAAAAGGGTAATGGTTCTGTGTTGAGAAGAGTAACAAACATTGTAATACAGCTGGCATGTAAATGATACCTTGCATTTTTCCCCCAGAGCATGAAATATGGCTTCTGAGAATACGGTCATGCTCTGGTTGCTAAAACAAAATAGAAACATGCCTATTGTAGTGCCCCCCACCACCTTCCCAGGACAACAGATATCCCTCAAATGTTAAAAACACCAGAAATGTCATCAGCTTCTTTGTCCCTTTTTCCTTTCCAAATCTACAATTCAATTGCATGGATTTCATTGTATTCCTTTGTGGGGGTATAAGAAGAAAAATATGTTTAAGGAAGTGATGTTTGCACTCAGCTTGGCACTGTGGGTTTCTGACGTGCATCCTTCCACCAGCCCTCCAGATACATCCAGCAGCCAAAGAGCAGCTGCAGTTGCTAAAGTCTCTGTGCTTTTTGGCAGGTTGTTTTTTGTTTTTCTTTTCAGCTCTCCTCCACCCCTACAGCCTTCAGGTTCGCTGTGCTGTGACTGCTATTCTGCTTCTTTCAACTGTCTGCCGCCTCCTCTTACCCCAGTAAGGACAAATAATCCCAGAAAATGCCTCATGCACTAAGTTCAACAGCCTCAGCAGTATTTCCAACACAGTCTTGTTATTTCCTATGTAATTCCATCTCAAGTTATTGCTACTTTCATTATTTGAAAGTCTGCTTCTTAATTTTCCTTTGAAAAAGACTTTCTTTTCAGATGGCTTCCATCTTTGCATCTTCCATTTCCTCTACATTCACTTTTTCAAGTAATTCAGAGCTATAATCATCTATTCTGACAGTGCCTCTCCTTTACCTAATACAATTTCAGAACAGGAGAGCCATTGAATCTGCAATATCATCGACTGACAAAAGTTGGATATCCAACTGCCATAGAACTGGTAACAAATCTGCACAGAAATTATTTCAGCATCCTGGAGGTCTGTGTAAAAGCAGCAGTGCAAAAACAGCAGCAGCAGACATCATGTGAGTCCAAGGAGGTAAGGAGACATCCTTTCATAAACTCACTGAAGACACTAGAACAGGCCCCCCTCTCCTCACTGCTGAACTACAACAGATTATGTGCACAGGAACTGCTGCCACATGAGCTCATGTCTACACTGTACACAAAAACTGATTAGGAAAGTGCTTCCAAAATTTAATCCCAGACTTCTGGTTATATCCAGAACTAACTGCTTAACTCATCATCAGATGGACACTTAGAAAAAAGATGTGACTATTGCTGTTCAAGAAGAGTGCTATCAGGTTTTTTTTTTTGAGAGAGAGAAAGTGCAGTAACTGGAGTGTTTATGGTACACATATGTCACTTTGCATGTATCCAACTGAAATGTCAAATTCTACTTGTTTAGCTCAGATAGGCAAAAAATCCAGTTGACTCCCACTTTAGTATAATATTGGCCTCTGCCTACAGGTGTGTTTCAGGAGAAAAGCAAGGCATGTTGCTTTGAAGCTAGAAAAATAAAGGGAATTGATGATATGTAAAATTTGTGGGAGTTGTTCTCTGCCCTTCATATGTTACGCAAATAACTCCCAGCAGCTGTACCAGGTATTTATACTGTCTGTGATGTTCTACAAGTCAGCACTAGCTATCATGCAGTCCTGATATACATGAGGAAGTCCAGCTTTAAATCTGATTTCATAGAGTGGAAGTTGCATTTATTCAGCTGCGGTTCTGACATGTGTCTCACAGTAAATGGCATTATTGCTCAACATGGCAACAGGCTTCAATGACAGAAATATGAAACTCCAAAATCCAAATGTCCATAACAGTGTATTGGGTTTTAATCTGTGGCAGGGCCCAATTATGGTTTTCAATCTGTACATAATCAATGACAGAAGAGATCAAATGATTTCATTGATTCCGTCCAGGATCAGAAACCATACTTCAACTATGTCCAATATCTTTTGCAAAGGCAAGTGGCAAGGGAATATCAAGCAACTGCAAGAGAATTGTTGCAGGATTTGAAAAAGCTCTTGTGGCTTACTGTGTTTATCAGCCTGTAAAACAGTACTCAAAGCATGCCCTTCCCAAATTCTTGGTTTAAAGACAACAAGATAATCCATGCAATGAAACAAATGCAATCTACCCTTGCTCTGAAAGAGCATTGTCGTAAATAACTAATTAACTACGCACTTCAGCCTGGAGGCTGAACCTTATACTTGCCACCACAAAATGATGATTCATTTGTTTCCCATATTCATTTATAAATGAAGGGTCAGCACAAAAAAACAGCAGTGGGGGTCAAAACTGCCATGAATATTTTCATTACCTTCTCTATCAGATCTACATATGGTTTTTCTGACAGCAAGATCAGAAACCTTTCACCTCTATGCAGCCGATTCATCAGTGCTATAGAAGCTGTCAGTACTGCAAGTTTTGAAATATATGCTAAATTGATGCTTTCTGATTAGGCTGCTACTATCCTTATGTGTATGAACTTCAAATACCAAATTCCAGATAGTGAACATGGTATGTGCCTTTTAGGCTGGTGTTTATTTTTACTGCTCTCTTAAGAATACAATCTTTGTGTAGACACATCTACACTGGGAGTCTTTTTTATGCTGTGCAGTAGCAGCAACTAATCAATAGCTTTCTAAAGAGTTAGTTATACTAGTACAAACACAAACCCACTAGATTTAATAATATATTTTCCTTTTGCACTTGTGTAAGATAGTAGTGAAATAAAACCAACTTGATAAAAATTTGGTCCATGAAAAGAAAACGTGATCAGAACAGGCGATCTTTCCAGCAAAACAAGTCAGACTGTCTGCCTTTCAAGTTACCCTTTCAGATTCAGACTTCCATTCCTGGCACCTATAGAAAAGGGTTTTTTCCCTAGTCCAGTTACAATTTCTGAGTTTCAGTATTATCACTCAGACACATCTAATGTCTCTTTTTTCTCCTCCTTTCAATGTCTCAAAAAGCAAAAGGCAAAGATAAAGCCTGGATTCTCTGACTAGGTTTTTCTTCACACTGTGATTAATGAGGTTAATGTGCTTTACTGAATTTTCACTCAAAAACATTGAAAATTAACATCCCTCTGAATCAGTGTGGAAGAAAGACACAAATTCAGCTCCTTGCTGCTGTCAGCATGGCCTAAAATTGCTTAAAAAGACTCAAAAACATTTGGAGACAGTCTGCCCCACTCCTTGTATTTCCCTATGAAATCCTTTAGACATAACCCAGCGACCAAGCTAGGGATTTAGACTGGACTCAGCTGCACCAACACTCCAATAGGAATTGAGAAAGCAAGGAGTCCTCTTAGAGCCCCATGACTCACTGGGATCATCTTGCTTACCTTTTAGATCGTTATCCTTTTTCATCCTTGTTCTCCATGTAAATCATTTAAAATTTGGTTCTAATCCAAGTTTGCTCTGTATGCTTTGTCTGAGGAGCCAGTCATAGAATGAACCTTGCCACTGAATTTTGTCCAGATGCACCTTCTCAAGTTCAGATTAAACCTGCTGCAGCTATTACCTTTGGCAGTGACTCCTTAAGTGACCTACACTACTCATCTGTGACAATCTCCTAAGAAGGAATTCATGGTAACTGTTGCCTCATTCTGCCTTCAGTTGAGTTTCCATCTGTGTTTTGAGCAGCCTCCTAAGTGCTGACCTCTGCTAAGAGATGTTTTATGCCAGTTGTTGAGAGGCACAAGATTGCTGGATGAACTCAGCTCCATTGCAGGGGAGGGACCAAACTTAAGCCTACACACAAACCCTTCCCATTTATGCTTCCTGTTTTCATTACTGTTATTACAGCATCTTATAGGCTATAAGAGGCAAACTTGCACTTTCTTCTGAAATACACAAATACAGCACCAATTTAGACTGTGCACTGTGTAATTGTACTGACCTGGAGCATTGTTTCCCCACTTCAGTGTGGCACCCAGTCTCTGGAGGCTTTGAAATAAAGAAAGGTGTCTATGTCAAAGAAATAAAGATGTGATGTTAAGATGGATTGAATAGTTTATCCAACTCATGCTTACGTCAGTAGGAACATTTCCAAGATCTCAAATGCAGGGCAGGGGTCAAAGAGGGGGATTTTGTACAGGTTTGGACTAGCAGCAAGTAATTCTGCCTTCTGTGAAACATCTTTCAAACCTAAGAGGATGCACAATGACTTAATCCTCCTCACACAGCCTCTGCTGAACATGAAGGATATTGGCAGGCATGATTTCCACATTGTAAACTCATATTTGAGGAGCTTATCTTTCAAAAATGGACGGAGCTTATCATTTTGCACATTTTTACCATTCCCATATACACTGGACGTGGGCTCTACATGTGGACAGATACTGGAGGTCAATTCAATTTCAGAACCCATTGTTGCAACTACTAAGTTAAACAACATCTGCCATAAGCATCAACTGCAGTGAAATATGTAAAAAAATGACATTTCATGAGATCTTTTATCAAGGTTAAAAAAAATCAATAGCTACTTGGTGGGTTATCTTATGCTAAAGCCAAATCTGCTTACAGTTGCAGTTCTTTCCTCTACGAGCAACTTGCATAAGGACTTCCAACTACTTTCAAAAGAAATTTCACAGATGCAGGGAAAAAAAACCCCAAAACATATATTTCCATACACAATGTTATTAATATTTATTGATAAGCATTTAAAACTCTAAATCTGTTCTAAACATTCAGGAATGAGCAATAAATGAAGATTGTTTTGAGCAGCAGAAAATGTTTTTTTTAAAAAACAAATCTGTCTGTATTAATGAGGCTTAATTAAGCAACATTTCCTTAACAGTCCTGGCTGTAAGCACATACTGAATTACTTACTCATTTGCAGAACTGCTGAGTATCTGCACTTCTCATGTGGAATCTCTAAGAATTTAAGTTAAATGATAGATTGTAAAAATAATCTCCTGTAATTAGGCTTTAAGAATTAATAACACAAGTTCAGATGTTTTGTCAACATACGTTTTCTTCTGATCTTCAAATGCAACGAGTAACTCTGCTCTCCTCAACACAACAGAAAACAGAATTCTTGTTTCTTCCAGAGTTGTAACTAGCTCCTGTTTCATTCTTTTCTTTGGGGCATCTACATTTAAACCATTGGTATAATCAACAGATATAGAACACCTGAGGGGTGTTCACTGCACATACACCACTTCTCACCTCACACTATTTCTGTGTGTGCTGAGAGAAACAAGAGCAATGCTTTTGCCTTCAGAACTACTCAACCTGCAATGCACTGGCAACATTCCTACATACCTGAAGTGGAAAAGAAAGCAATGGCTACAGCTGTGGTAGGGACAAAGAGAGAATCCCACCAGATGGTGAGACAACAGTGACATCCAAAAGAGAGGTGAAATATGGCAGCAATGAGCTTTGGCTTTGGGAGGATTGTGCTGTCATTCCAGATGTCCTGATTCTTGGCCAGGATCTCTGTCAGAAACCAACACTCTGCAAATTAACACACCTCCACAGATTTATGGTTTGCTTTCCATTACACATAATCTTAGTATTTCCAGTATTCACAGAATTAAGAGGCAACAAATGTCAGCTATTGCCAAGATGTCAATTGTTGCTTGATGTTATGAAGCTGGCTTTGGGGGGCAATTTCTGGATGTCTGTGGCAAATCTACCCTGGATCTGAAAACTGTGTTCAATATAAAGAGCTGAGTGAGAGAGAGGTTCAGGAGGTAATTGATAATGTTGAGAACATCATAGAAAACTTGAAGGAAACAAAATTTATCAACAGCTGCTAAGCACAAAAGTACTATGTCTCACTCAAGTAACCCATGAGCTGCCAAGCACAGGACACATGGAGACTATACAGTAGGAAACACCTTCATGTGTGCATAGGCTTTCCCTTATTTTTGTCCTCTCTCTGCAACAAGACACTGCACGCTAGATAACCATTTGATAACAACCAGCTCAACAGATCCCAACTGCTCTGGACAAAAGTATAGAAACAAAAACTAACTCTCCAAAATAAATCCCCATTATGTCAGTTCTAAGCAAAAGAAGAACTTCCTTTCCATACCAAACAGAAGTCCAACTTGTTTAGTCAACACTGTTTTAAGAAAACCCATTCCTTCCTGTGACAAGGCAGAACATCAAGTTTCTAACAAAGAGAAGACTACAAAAAAATATTTTCAGTTTTGATTTCAGCCTCCAGAAGCTGGTGTGTGAGATGACCTCCAACTAGCCCCACAACAATCTCCTGCAGAGGGGAAGGACTATTCTCTCCTACGGCAAGAAGTCTACTGTGTCTGCCGATTTTGGAGAGGTAGAAAGCAGAATCTGAAAGTGGAAAATTACAAGGGCATTTTGTGCTAATAAGACATCAGCTTTCTGATGAAAATGGGAAAGGATCTTATTAACTGTTCATTCAGTTTAGGTTTTTTTTTTTTTGTGTGTGTGGGTTTTTTTTTTTTTTTTATTTCAAAGAAGCATTACACAATGAAAAAGCACTCTAAAGACTGAAAGAGCTCAATCAGAAAACAATCTAAGATTATTAATTTTATCTTCCTATTGAAATTGTACTACACCTCTACTTGGGCTAAACTTTGCTTGAGTGGTAAAATGGAAAGTTTCACGGTGCACAAAGGGTTGAACACACAGTTTTTTCCATACTGATTTACCCTGTAAACCCAGCAACTCTGGGGTGACAACTGCAGAGGCAGCCCTGCAGTTCTGCAGGGTGCCCTTCTGAAAGGGCACCAATGCAAGTAACCAAAACCTGCAACAGTGCCCTTAAAAGCAAGGTGATGATGAGGAAATTTAAAAGTCAAATGCCCCAAAGAATCAACAACTCTTTTCCTGTCTACAGAGACCTCTCCAGAGACATCTCTGACATTGGGCAGTCAAGAGCAGATGCCAATTTTTATAATGTCTCTACCATTAATAAAGCCATCACAGCATAGATGTGAGAGCTCAAGTCAGCAGTTCCAAAACTAAATACCTCTTTAAAATATGACAAGAAGGAAAAGGGGTCAGAAGCCTAGACAGACCCCCAGCTGCAGGATGTGGTCACTTGCCAATGTTTAACTAAGACAATCTGCCCTCACACCGGGGGTTCTGCAAGGGCTGAATGGCATTTGGAGGTGAGAGGAAGGTGGTCCCAGGGAAAACAGTGAATCATATCTGATCTCTAAAGAGATGCAGAGGGACATCGGAAGTAGAAAAGGGGTTTCCTCAGTCTTTATTCTTGCATTGTGCAGGCCAAACACAGCTGCAGCCCAAGGGGTTCCCTATCACTCCCTGGAACAACAGCATCTCTGCAAAGAGAAGGAGAAGAAAAGCAGGAATCATTAAACCCCAGCACTCTGCATGCTTCATTATAGCTTCATTCATTAAACAGGATTTTTACAAGATTCCCTGCAAGATTCCTTTCTGCTATCAGTAGAGGACTGCAATTTTACGTCATGAAAGCATAGTATTTATACCTGCGTGTAGCAAATAACAGCTACAGTAAGATGCAGAACTGGTAATAATGACAGAACAATAAGCCTGAAGCCTGGATGAAAAGTCTCAAGAGAAGTGTCTTCAAACACTGCTGCCCTCTCTAATTTCATGTCATATTGTTACTGCACCTTCTTCTGCCTCGCCCCCTCAATGTCCTGCACAAGAACACCTGTGTCTGTCAGCACAGGGGTATCCATCAGACAGGCTCTGTAACTGCATTTGCTAATGCTTATTTTGACCTAACAGGCTGAGACTGATCATCTGATATTCCACATCCGGTGTCACAGAGATCAAACCTGAAATAAAACAATGGAAGAAGGCCTTGGGACAGAGGATATCACAGAGATGAGAACTGAAGGTCACCTCCAGACTCAGTGTGCTGTGATACCGAACATCAGGCAGTGTGGTGATGTTCTTGCTCTTCTCTGCTGTGTATGTACACCACTGAAATGATGGAAGACTATTTTAACAGCCTGGGAGTGAACATAATTCTGATATTAATTCACCAGGTATTTTTCCTAGTCCATCTCTCTGTCAGGTATGTACAGCAACATTCCCTCTGTTCATTCCAGGAGTGAATTCTTCCCTTCACCTATACTGAGGAAAAGGATGAATGCACTTATGCTTATTCTGAACACAGTTCCCATGTCAATGCTCTACATAAGAATGTGGTCAGGCCACACATCAATTAACCATGCACCTTTACAATGACAAACAGGCAGATCTATAATTTTTTTTATTTCTCCTTGGTAGGGAGGGCATCTCAAAAAAAAAAAAAAAAAAAAAAAGGAAGCAGGGCCAGTGTACCACTGTGCTGCAGAGATCCATCTGAGAGGCTGCTGTAGCCAGGCATGATTTGTAAAAGATTTTCTGATATATATCAGAAGCCAAATTCACCCTTATTTACCTTCAACTTCCACAAGGCAGAGAGGTACCAACAAAAACCTCTATCCTTCAAGTCCTGGGTGGTCCATTCCTCAGGTCCTTGACGTTCCTTGATGCATTGTGGGTCTAAGCTTGCTAAAAATACCCTGTGAGGCAGGAAACTGTTCTTTCAAGAGTCATTAAACAGAACTTCTAAGGATGCACTGCTTCCAAACAAATGCATAAAACTCCCTCGAAACAGAAATAGGGCAGGATACATCTCACAGAAAGGAAAAGACACATGGCACAGGGCCTCAAGATTCCCTGTATTCAGCCAAGTTCCTTTCAGAGTTTTATTCAAAATCATAAAAATAGTCATGCAATTCAAGCACGTCCATTCCCACTGAAGGATGTTCAGGCTCTACAGTAAAATTATCATATAATGCTCTGAGTTTTCTCTATTTGTCTCTATTAGTAATGTTTTGCTTCTCCAAAGAATCCTCAGGGCAGCATGAAGGAGAGAAGATACCAGGTATTTAGCACAAAAGCTACTCTGTCCCAAATGCCAACAGTCAGGGGTTTGTGCCTCACCCTCTTCCTACCACATGCTCTTAGGATCTATCAGTTCACCAGTCCTACACCTTCCTCTCATTTTTCATGGTCACTAAGTTTCATGAGCTAATACTTGATTCTTTAGAGATGTGTGCTTTGAGCCCATCTGGGAGCTGACTGTCAAAATACTTGATATCTATATGACAATTGTATCTACATGAAGAAAGAGGATGCAACTTCTACAAATAAACTACTCTCCTGAAATTTTGATCGTTCAGCTACAGAAACGGAGGCTGAAAAACAGGTATCAGATATCACAAACTGACACAGATAAAATAACCTAGTCAAAAGAGAGGGAGCTGCAAGTTCACACTAAGTCCTTTACTAGAGCAAGTGGCAATTTTATCTGAAATTGTAAACGACTATAAAAAGAAAAACCAAAGTCAGGATATACTAATAGCCTTTCTGAGATTTCATGCAACGAGAAAATGTGCTGAACCTACACATCCAGGAAAGCTGTATTTAGTAGAGTGTGGTTTCAGATTGCTTACAAAGTGACCCGAAAAAGTTGAATGGACTTGGAGTCAGGGGCTGTAGGGAAAAACAAATTGAGTGAAAAAACATTGCTCAGTCCGTGCAGTGGCAGAACCTTTGCTTTGTGCAGCACATCAGTACCCATTTCTGGGAGCATAAACATTTCACAATGAATTTCTATTATCACATGGTAGGCATAGCTAAATCCAGGGCACATCACTCATTTGCCTCACTAGAGGACACAGACTGTTCAGTCTTTCAGGAAGCCTCCTTGGTGACACAGTTGTCTATTCCGTGCTTTGAGGGCTTCATCTCACAACTCAGAAGGTAACTTTTTCCCATTTTAGCAGGGACAAGCTGAAGACTTACGAGAAAACCTGCTCCTACCTCAAAGGTCCCCCAAAAAAGGATGGCCTCCAGCCTCAGAAGAACACTTCCAATGCAGGATGCCCCACAACCATCCATGTCATCAAATCACACGGTTGAGGGTATCTTTCAGGTGCCACAGCCTAGACTGTGGCACAAAACAACTCTGACAGCAGAAAATGTGCCTCATCATCAGGCTGAAGTAAAAGATGAAGATGAGCAGAAATTATGGCCACAAATGGCCACAAATCCACCAAGCCAAGGTGGAGGTGTGAGGCCAAAGCCAGTGGTGTCTACATCCTTGGATAAGATGGCACTTGCTACGCTGCCTGAAGGTACTGTGAGCCCACACATCTCGGCTCTCTTGAAGTTGTTTCTGGATTAGCTGGATAGTTGCCCTCACTACTCAGACCCAGGGGGGAAAGAAACAACACAGAAAAAAAATCAGGGTTACATGGTAAAAATGCTTCTTCAAGATCAAGTTATGAAAAATAAGAAATTTCTGTATTAGAAGTAATCAGTTTGGTGGTGTAATAGAAAAGCTCTTTTGATCTGTTTGGCTTTTCTCTTTCTTGGTTTGTTTTTTTTTTCATTTTGAGCCATCCATCCCTCTAAAGCTCTGAATAATTCCTGTATTATCTCACTAGGCCCTGCTGATTCAAAGCAAGGATTAATCACAAATCTGTGCTACCCTAGAGCCATTTAAACAGCAAACTGTTGGATGGGAAAAGGGCATATGCACCTGATAACTAAGATGACCTTTCCTACAGATATTCATGTTTGATTACCAGTATCTCTTCTGGTTATACAGTTCCACCAGTACACTGTAACATCCCAGCTCTTCCCAAATTGTGGAGACAAAGACGGGAGTCTACCACACCACAACAGTCGTGCTTATGCAGTGCAAAATCGTGCAAAATCACTGGAACAACTTTATTCTTCTGAATAATGAAGATACTTGAATAAACCCTATTAAACCCAAGCATCAGTACCAATCCCAGCATTAAATTGTTGAATACAGAGTAGTTTTCCTATGGGAAATTTATGACCAAAGGAAATATTCTAGCCTTGGTATTTTTAGAGCATTCATTCATTTTTTAATGGAGGATGGAGCTGCCCAAGATTTAAAATGGTATTCTTGAAGGAGAAAAGTAACCTGAACTGGAATACCGTGCCACAGTCCCCAAAAGATGAGATGATGCTTGGGTGCAACTGCTGTTGTTCATTTATTCAGCCACCATTCCCCTCAATAGATATCCTGTCCATTTTGGTTATCAAACAAAACCATCCTAACCTTTTATCTCACTGCTCTGCTCAGTAACATTGATGCTTGTTGCCAAAGTGCACAGACAGGGGTCCTCATTCCTTTTGCATGTGCCATAGACCTTGTTCCCTGAGCTCTCGCTGTTCTGTCACCTCAGTTCTGCCCCTCTCTCCCAGTGGTGGCTGCCCTTCCCAAGGCTTCCAAGTAAACATCCTGTAAACTCAACACCCAAGACGAGAAGCACAGACAGTTCATGAGCTGTTTACCAGTGACTTATTACCAAGTGCAGCATGACCTGAGAAAAAAAAATAAAATAATTAGCTCTTATTTTTGTTCCTCTTATTTAGAAAATGAGGGCACAATTTCCTCCAGAAAGCAGATGCCACAGAATTATTAGTGAGTGTTTCCTGGTACTTTGTTCACAGTTTAAACATTCATATTGGAGTTGCAATAAGTGTTTGTTGACTGTTTAGCACAGTTAAGCTCTATTTTTATCTAGAGAAGTATCATTTCAGATGTTACAGTTCACCAACAAGTTCTGAATGCCATATTTGTTCAGAGTGGCATTTCTCCTAGGATCTAAACTGCAGAGCTACACTGAAACATAATTAACAATATAACACATCACTACAGCTCCTCTGCATCTTCTACTTGCAAACAAACTGGTGCTAAACTCTGTCACATCCCAGCAGTACTCTCTTCTCAGCTTTCCTTCCTCCTCACCTCAGCTTCCCTTCTTCCTCATCCTCCCCCTCTAAATTCAGACACACAAATCTACAGAAAACGTGTCAAGATACTTCCTGAAGAGATGTAAAAAGGGGAACAGCATTGTGTATGTTCCTCACCCAAAATAAGCTTATGTGACTTTTATACAGTCCATATGCTTATTTTCTTAACAATTTTTGAAACTCCCATACTGATACCAGACATGAACATGCCATAATATTCCATCCTCGGTTTCAGGGTTTTTCCCTCTGATGATTTCATTTCTCTGAACATTTCCAGAACATCTCCAGCCTCTCCCAAGTGCATGGTGGCTGTGCTGGCACTGTGCAAATACAGCTCGCAACACCACAGAGCTGTTTTTAGCTCCCATGCTGCCTGAGGCTGAGCATCTTCCCCCTCATCACATCCCATTTAGTGATGAGCCATCTACCCTCATGCTTTTGAATGCTGCACTCTTTCTTAGGAGATGGAGCCTTAAAAAGACATGCTCCAACAAAAGAGCATGTCTCTATGTGTACTGCTGTCAAAGCCCTTGCCCCAAAATCAGCATGAGGTCTTACCCTGCACCTCTTTTATTCAGTTGTATAAATAGACTGGGCCTGCTGTTCTTGCTGGAGCAGTTCAGACTGGCACAGGAGGAGTGAAGCCAGATCCCCCAGCCTGCTCCTGGTAAAACATCTGAACAAATATCCCCGTTTTGGGAACAGCTTAACTTCAAATGGTAATTACGTCTCACCTTTGAAGGGCTCCTGCTTTTCTAAGCCTGAAGGATGGACCGCCTCCCCTGTCACAGACACAACCACGGGATCCACTGCCATCCTCACATCCAATGTGACTCCTGTCAGATGGCAGCTTGGACTGTCAGCCTCACTCCTCTGCCTCCATGAAATACTTGCACTGGAAAGTCTTTGCGAGGGATCTGGGATTACAGGAGACATCCTTTGCCCTGGAGACAGCACTGCCGGCTGTTATCTCTGCTCTCCAGTTCTCAACCAGGAATAGAGCAGGAACAAATGCACTCAATCCTACACTGAAAGTCAGCCATATGAAAAGGTCTGGGCTGGAAATCCCAGCTTTTTGGTGACTTTAGTCAAATAGAACATCACTAGGAAGAAACGTGAGAGTGGGGATGGGGATGAGCCATTCAAATTAAAATTGACCTTTTTTAAATTTGCTTTGATTCACCTCTAATCTTACATGCTTTTTCCTAAATTCTGAAACGGTACATAAATGAGGCCAAGATACAGATTAAAAAAAAAAAATGTAAGTATAGAAAAATTTCATGGTTAAAATATTTATACTAAGGACTAACCAAGCCATTAAGCCATAAAAATCTTCCTTTTTTTTAAAAAAGGGGCATCTCTAAATATCATCTTTCAGTTCTTCCAGAGTATTTATTTAATTTTAAGCAATAGAACTTCAGATTCTAGGCTTTACAAAAATCTAAGGAACAAGCAACTTTTAAAATTATTAAGGTGCGAAGTTTTAAATTACTTTTTTTGGTTGTAAGAATCAAAATGATTGAGGAGGATATCACTCCATGTGGATGTGTAAAATTGATCAGCTGGATAAATCTGTTCAGCTTTCTTCTATGTTCTGTAGACCACTAACTGCTACTAAAGAGGCCTCCAGCTTTCTTTGTTCTCCCTTTGTATGACAAAATTTAACTCTCTACAAAGGCTGGATTGTTAACCAGTCACTTAATTAACACAATGAATATACAGCTGAATGTCTCACTACATCCCTTCAACTAAGTTTCTGTAACAACATTCGATTTCCATGTTAAGATGTGTGAATTATTATAGTTGACTCAAACCAAGAAATTGTCTCTCTTTAAATGGGATTACAGCAAGTAGGTTTCAATTTGGAATTGTTTAAATAGTCAGTAAAGCTAAATTAATTAGTATCGTAACTTTGGTATCACAGTAATTTTAATATTTATTTTTGTTTAGCTTCAAAACTTGCTAGAACAGAACACACTGAGTCTCTTGGGAAATCTGTTTGAGAAACACACCATCCAATTTATTCTGTTTTACTCTGGAGTGTCACTTCCAGCTACCTGTAACTAATGAGAATCCAGAAGGAGAGGAGGAACATAAAAGTGAGTTACTCATTAATAAGAAGAGCTGCGTGGACAGCATGTACTCTCTCTTCAAACTGTAAATAATAAAACTACCAATGCAGAACAGAAAAAAACAGCATTGCTTTTTCAGTGATGTTTTTTCCTAAAAGCATCATGTCTTATGATAAACACCTTCTATGTTCAAGTGGAGACCTTCCAATCACATCAATAATAGGCTGTTTCCATTAGAAATTGGCTGAGAATTATTTTTATTCAATTTAATTCCTTCCACAATTCTAGCTTTTTCAGCAAACAAATGCAAGTTCAAGAGGAAAGAAAACAAATATTCCTCCAACCCTCACACACTCATCTTTTTAAGCTTTTTTAAGCTCTCTGAGGTAAACAGCAAGCACTTTTGGTGACAGTTTCTGAGTAATGATGGGGAAGAGAGGGGAAGTGGTTGAAAGCACCACTGGCTTCTTAATGCCAACTCTTTTATGTTACTCAGGGAACACATGTTCAATCATTGCTTATGAAACAGCTTTGACAACACAGAGAGGAGCTTTTTGCTTGATGTTTGCTTAAATGAAATTCTATCTATTGTAAAAGCAATTGCTTATAGTTTACTTTTTGGCATGATTCTTTAGTATTTTTTTGTTAAGCAGAAGCAACTCACAGTCTTAATAATAGACTAGTCAGTGGCTGTCTTCTCTGGAGGCTTTGTTACCAAGAGGTTTCACTGCAATCCAGCTCTTCTGAAAATAATTTAAGAGAAAATATCAGAAGGGTGGTAACAACAGGATTTCTAATACCTGACCTTTCCAAGAAGAAAAACAAGCAAGACTCATAAGAAGAACCCCATCCCCATTTAGGGACTTTTCTTTTAAACATCAAAGTCATACCATTCCATGTGATGCCTACTTCCAAGAAAGCAGTAGGCTCAGTGTTTCATTTTTGAACACAGAACATAAGTATCACATTAAAGCTTTAGCAAAACATGTTTACAGAAGTCCCTGCAGTTTTATTATACTGTACTGTGCCTTGGAGAAAGCTTTTCTTAAGTGAACAAAAGCTGCAGCAGACTGAATTAGACTTGAAGCCTGAAACAGATCACATGTAGTACACTTAGAAATTGTTTTACAACACTGAATTTAACCATATCTAAGGCAGACTGTATTAGCAAGATATTTTAAGGCAGGGACTGCAAACCACTATGCTGTTGTTGGAATTAATTTGTTCTTTCTTATTAAAGGTACTGTCAGCTGGCCTTCTTTCAGTCTGTTAAATAGGTTCCTCTTCCCTATGTTATGTTTTTCATGCATAGATGGTTAATAGAGGCTTCACAGTAACTTTTCAAAGGCTCAGCTTTGAGCTTGAAATGACAGGATTGCCGGAGAATTCAGGCTGGATGGGGCTCAGGATTCCCTGGTTCAGCCCAGCACCAAGGTTAGATGAGGCTGATCATGGCTGGGCTCCCTTGGGGCTGGAACTCCCAAAAGCAGAACTGGCACAGCCACTCTAGGCAGCCCACACCTCTGCCCCCTTGGATTCTTTCCCTTGGGCACAATCTGAACCTCTCTGGCTTGGTCCAGCTGATGCCCCCCGTGTCTTTGGCTCTCTCTTTTTGACCACCTCCCTCCCTGTGGTACCAGGGGCTGCTGTCAGCACCTCCAGAGCCATCTTCTTCCAGACTGAGACAGCCCGTCCCTCAGCCTTTCCTCACGGGGCAACTGCTCCAACCATTACCATCATGTTTTTGATTCTCCAGAAAATGGCTCCTTCCCTGGAGGAGAATGCATCCTGTTTTGCAAGGAAACAGGAAAGGTGAACTACACTGACACACTCCACAGCATCACTTGACTCCCTGTGTCCAGGGAACTGCAATCCTGTGTCCAAGCCTGACTCTGCTACAGGCAGGGTCACAGCTAAATCAGTGTCTTCCCATTACAAGTTGTCTCTGTAGGAGCATCCCATCCATCCTCTGGAAGTAGTGGCAACAGAACTGCAGACCTCTGCCCTGTTCCTCACTTCCAGGGTGACTTGCCTTTTTTTTTCAGAGCAGTTTATAAAGCCAGTCCTCAAAATTTCTAGTCATACAAACAGCAGAAAAACTTCAGAACTCCCACTGTATTGTGGACTTAAATCAAGGTGATGTGCCATATGATTGCTTAACACCTTTTTGTGTCATCTGCCAAAGCAAACAATGCTATTGACAACTGGCTAAGCCCTGAGAAATATGTATACTTAAGGCAAGCCATATCCTTCTACTTGGTACTATGGGGGAAATTCTAGTTCAAACACTATTTTCAGAACTGCTGGTCCACTCAGAGACAGAATTTCTAGACATCATCTTCCCACTTTTTGCATCCTTTAGTCTTCTTACCCAACCAAACCTCATCCACAATAGATGGAAGAGACATACCAAGGTCTCCACAGATATACCTCCAGGACAAATTTTACCAACAATATTTAACATAAATTCCCTTAATTAAGGACTATAAAATTAAATTAAATCCACCTTTGCAGACAGAAATTGCTTATGAACAAAGCATACCATGTATTACCCAGGAACTAAAGCTATTTTTGATGAGGCAGAGGAAGGGTACAGAATCATCTCAATGACAATCTCTTCGTCATCACTCAGTGAAATACCTCAAAGCACTTTCATCAGTTAGTATGAAATATTTAAGAGCTGCCAATGCTTCTGCATCTGTCTGAGCAAGACAAAGGTACCTTGTAATGAAGAAGATATAAAATATCGATGGGTCAGGTGCTCAGCTAAAGGATACAAATGACACAAGATTCCAATGTAGGCAAAACAAAACTTAAAAGGGATGTTAGCCTGAGTAAAGGGCACTACTTTATATAGACAGAACACCAAGCTGTGTGGTGTTAAATGCTGCACATCTTCCAAAGGCATTTCAACAACTCCAAAGCTGCATTACTAATCACAGTTCCAGGATGCTCAGGAGCCTATGGACAAACTTCTGGATTTCCAACAGAATGTTGTGAATTGGTTGCAAAGGTAATTGACAAAGGCTAAAATAAAAGGCCACCCATTTGTCCATGGGGCTGGAAAGCAGTATAAATTATTCCCTCTGTTCTGCCTCAGCAGGTGTTCAGAACTGCAGGCATAAACATCACTGTATACTGTAAACCCAGTTCACCTTCCTCTGTTGGGTGGAATATGTGGACAGGATGGGGAAGACAACAAAGACAGCTTTGCTATTATTATGCACATAGTAAATACTGCTTCATCTGTAGATTAAAAGAAGAAGAAACAAAAAAGAAAAAAGCAAGTGCTCTCTGATCTGCAATTGTGTTTCTGGGATCTTCCTAGGGACACAGAAAATGGAAGATTTGTAATTCAGAGTTGCATCCTTGCAGCACAGCCCAGCACAGAACCTGCCCCTACCTCTGGGTTCAGCATGGAAAGACGTGTGCCACGTACCAAACCAAAGACATGCAGAAAACTTCTGCTGCGTATATTCCTTGCTTTTTGCGCTCTGGGAAGCCAGCTGAAATCCTTCTGTTAAAATGCTTCAGCCTGGGTGCACCTGGCCAGAGCTCCATATCCAAAGGATGCTCACGGTCTGTCTCCCCACGTACAGCGCAAACCTGACCCTGGCAAAACCACCACCTCCCTTTGCTGACAGTGGGGTTTTTGGCTGTAGTCAGAGGAGCTGCCTCAGCCACAGCTAAACCATGTGAAGGACTCCTGCTCCCAGCTTACCACGGCCCACCCCCTGGTTTCTGGGCAGAGGCCACACTCCCTCTCTGCAGGACGTCACTGTCCTTCCCTGCCCTGCCAAGGTAAGGGCACGAGTTTGCACATCCTACCCAATCTTTCACCACAGCACAAGTGAAACACTTCCACTGGCAGGGTGTTAAGATCCATCCCATGGATGCATCTGAACTGAAGCAGACTGGGTAGCACCTACGTACGATGGTGCATCCCACGTTTCTGGGAACGATGCAACCACTGGTGAGAAACTGCTGTGGGAGTTGTCTGTGACACCAGCTGGGAGGCACTCAGCCCAGGGTGCGGGTGGCAGCTACCTGAGCATAGGGAGAGCTGTGTGGGGGTGCCAGGAGGCAAGGTCCTTGCAGCAGGGAAGGATGTTTTGGCTCTGTCCAAGTGCAAGAGGATGAAGCAGGGCAAAACACTACATAAGTGTTCATGCTTGTTCCCAGAAAAAAAGACATCACTGTGCACCTTGTCCTTCCTCTTGCTAATGTTAAACAAGAGAATAAAGTCAAATGTAATTGCTATACAGGCATGGTGGTGCTCTATCTTTAGTAGGGAATGAAGGCTTTAATGTATATAAATGATTGCAAAGGATGTAGAGGAGAGCTTTGTGCAATGTAAATGCAGAAAAATATTTTCAAAGAAATCAACGTTATCCAGTGAGCACTTTACTAAATTAATTACATTTATATAGGTACATTCATGCCCAGAGAGCAAGGCCACTTGATACAATTCCTACAACAGAGAGAAAGCTAGCAAATGAACTTAATATCTCAATCAAATCTCTCTAAAGAAAAAAAAAATAAAAAATCAACCAAACCAAACCACCTCAAAAAAACCTACCTACAGTAATTTTATAGGGAGATAATGAAAGAGAAAAGACAGACAAGTATTGTGATGCTATTAATGTTGGCAAGGCAAGGAAGGAGAAAATGGGCAATTACCCATAAACACAGCTCCTCAGTTGTGTAACAGAGCAAATAATCAGAACAAAAACCACCACTTAAAAGTCAATAAAAGCACATGTATTCATAAAGGTTTTGCTAGATAAACTCACAACACCTTTTCATATTTCTGTTCCATTATCCTTCTCATGACACAGGGAGAGTGTTACAGCATCCTGCTGTGCAGAAAAAGCAGAAGAGGTGCTTCGGATGTTGCTTTAACCAGAAGAAACAGCAGAGGCAGTAGGAAGCAAATTAAAGTCTAATCAAAAACTTGTAAGCAATTGAGAGAAGCTGATTGTGGAAGAAGGCAGGTTTTATTGTGACCACAGTAATCGAGTGTTTGCACTGAGTCAAGATAACAAAGAAAATTACTGCACCGCTGGCTATCAACCCTGTATCAAGAAGTATTAAGTTATGGACAAGGAAAGCAGCACATCAGCTTTATGAAGTCGAGGAATGACAGTGTCTGTATTCATAACTCATTATCAGAAACATCTCAGACCTACTGAGGTTATTTTGAGAGGACTATGGAGAAAAAAAGGCACAATCAAAACTTCCACAACTGTGCACTCCCACGGAGCAAATAAATTGAAACATATAATCACCAAGCCTTGAGCAGCAGAAGTTATAAAGCTCAGCATCCTATGGAGCACCGGCACAAATTTTCTGATGTCTATTAAGTTGAAGGGTTGCTACAGGCCCCTTCCTTCAGTGGAGGCATCAAACACATCTTCCTCATCTTCCAGAAGTCTTGAGGTTTGTAAGATTTCATCACTTTGAAATCTCTGCTCTTCTGTTTATATTGGCAGAAATTAATTCCCAAGGGTTAAAAAAATTACACCAAGGCAATGAGGGGAGCTATCAGTCAGACAGCATTATTATTGTTTCAGCTTCATCTCCTTAGGAAACCAGGCTGAAATTAATATAGTCAGGGCAGAAGGGAAGAAATAACAAACATAAATCTAAAATGGGAAAAACTTCTAAAACCAGAATTTTTAAGTCAAGTACAGAAGACATTATTTCAGGTGAGGAAAAACAGATTTGGGAGGTTTTCACAAACAGATCAGCATTTATGACTTTCTAGGATTTCTGCAAAGCCATACTCCTAGGCTGCAATGAAAATCTGGATGACCCCCTTGTAAAAAGGCAAACACCAGAATCTTAATACATTCTAACACAGATGTTTGACTGTCTACATAGACAAGATTACTTGTTCTACCAGACAAGATCACTTGGATTTACATTTGTAATTCTCCCCTTTCAGTGCTGGACTTGATCCCATGGGTCTGAGTAACCAGTCTGGATGCCACAGAGTGCAAAAAATCAATCCAAAATCCTGAACTGTTCCACTGCTCACAAAACTATTTGAGAGAACGAGGTGCACCTTAGGGAGACTCTGCAGTGCATGGAGGTTCTTTGCACATCAAGAAGTGGAGAGAACACCCCAGTTTCCCTCAATTTTCCCCCAAAGCCAGTCAAGACGAAGCCATGCCCAGAGAACAGTGTGTGGTCCTAAGGCATCCTCACCAGGAGGAAAAATCCACGAAGTACAGCAAAAAGACCAGCAGGAGTTCAGGGAACATAAGATCTTGAGCTGGTGGAGATAACTGCACAAATGATTCCTCACAGATTTTCCATCCCAGGTTTTAGAAACTGAAGCAAGCAGTTACATTCTGAAAGGCCCATTAAAAACCCTCATCAGTATACTAACAGAAAATATTATTTGTCAACAGGATAGTCAGTGAATGGACACAAAGGAACAGTTTTGCACTTTCAGACAGATTAACAACATGATCTGACTGAGTTTCTATCTCTCTGCATTTCATGATTTGCATCAATATTTTTTAAATTTGTCATGATTTTGAATTTCATGTATAGTTTTATAGCATACTGATGTGTTATGCTGTTTTGCCTTAATTTGTAACTGTCATGACATATCTAATTAAAAAAAAAAAAGAAAAAAAAGAAACTGGCTCTGTTCCAAGAGGATGTATTACAAAACCAAGGTACAGAACTAAACCTTCACTCTAATAGTACACTAAAATGTGCTCTTTTAGAAGTCATGTGTATATTTATAGTTAAGTTTCAAATTATTTTACTTATATATGTAAGTATTTGCTATCAACCACAATGCAGTATTTCAAAATCATCACGGCGTGAACATTCAAGTTCAAAACTTCAAAGAGAATATTGTAAGTTGAAACAAATAAACTCAACAGCAAACCACTCTCATCCCCATGACTTCTTCAGTCAGAAAAGGTAAACAAAGTGTCATTGTCTTTCCTTCATCTGTTTTTAATCTCTGTTTTGATCAATTTTTTTCATCAAGAAATGGTTTTTTTCCTAGATACAGAAGGTGATGAAGTTATACTGTGTAAGTCAATATGCTCTATATATTTCCATATTAACCAATCCTAACCACAATGAGCCCAAAGGCAGACAGTAATTTTATCTATTGCTTCAGGAATTTTTAATACTCTTTTACTTCTCTCTTTGTTAAAAACACTTGTCTATTCTGAAGAGTCCACAAATAACTTCAAAAAATACTGGGAAGCATCATTTATGATTGGATTAAGAAACAAAATTCTCTTACTGCCAACATTCTGTGGTAATCAGAAAGAAAAAAAAATCCTGCCTCTCCTGTGATCTAAGTACAAGGACATTCCTTGCAAACACAGAAAGCTGAGAGTCAGTGATGTATTTTACCTAGTTCTCTAGGAATATATTTCGCATGCACAAACGGCATGTTAGTTGTTCATTATCTTGTCCGTGCAACTTAAATTATGGATTTCATAGTCAACGGTTGTGTTTCAAATATATGCTGTAATATACCTAAGAAGTAAGTTACTCTCTAATCTTCGTGCTGTCATCACTGATTAATTAGACCACAGAAACATAATTTCAGGGAGGAGACGTGCTTAAAAATCGCACCTGGCGCACTTCTGATTGCTTTTCTGCCGGAGAAAAAGTCATTTCAGTTTCCGTCCCGATTAAGAGGCAGCCTATGCATGACACCGATTAGCGGCTTCCCCTAAAGGTTCATAATACCTGGCGCTAAGAAACATTAAACCTGGTCAGTCCGGAAGCATCCAGGGCACGGAGGCACAGGCAGATCGCCCGCGACCTATCCCGAAGAACGCCTGGGACACGCTGGTCGGGCACGGGACATCGCGTCGCCAGCAGCCTCACCCCAGCTCCTCGCCCGGAGCTGTCGAGCCTCCCGCCCTCTGCTCCAAACTTCTCCCCATTCCCCTCGACGCCCAAGGGGTGCCCGGGGCCGGGAGGGACGCGCACGGTACCTGGGCACTCCTCGTCGCCGGGAACGCTCCGCTTTGCGGGCGCAGGGCGGGCGGCCCCCCCAGCGACTCCGCCGCTCCTGCGGGATGTTCCCTGCCGGCAACCGGCCCGGGCAGCCGATCCAGCCCCGGCAGGCACGGCCCGAGCCTCTCGCCCCCCGCCCGGCCCCGGCTTCCCCCGCCCGCCGCCTCCCTCACCCGGCGCCGGAGGTCCGTGCCCTCGGATCGCGCTGCGCCGGCAGCCGCGGCCGTGCCCGGGGGCGGCAGGATGCCGCGGGATGTGGTGCCGGGATGCCGTGCCGGGAGGCGGCGGGATGCCGCGGGATGTGGTGCCGGGATGCCGTGCCGGGAGGCGGCGGGATGCCGTGCCCGCCCCCCCGGCGTGCCCATCCCCGCAGCCCGTCCCGGCGGGGAGCAGCGCGGGGGGGCCGGGCCCCAGCGGCTGCCGGGCCTGGAGGTGGCGGGCGTGGGGCACTGCTCCCCAAAACATCGGGCACGGGCTGGCCCAGGCTGCCGCTGCCGCCGGGAGAGGGGCCCGGGCTGCGACAGCCCGTCCCCGGCAGCAAGAGCGGAGGGACGCACCTGCCGGGGTCCGTGTCCCCTCGCAGCGCACAGAGCTGTCCCGCTGCGAACTGATGTGGGGCGAAAAGCGGGTCCCGGTGCCCTAAAAACAATAGGGAAAACAGCTCTTACCTGGAGCCTTGCTGACTTTACTCCCTTTCCTTTCCCCTTTTTTTTGGCTGCAGTCCCTCAAAATGACACAGGACATCCTCCCACTCCTGCCCGACGCAAGCAGCGAGCGTGTGACAAAAAGTTGGCACCTGGATGTAGCCATATGTGACCCTTTTTGGCTCCCAGCCTTGTTACGTCGCACAGGGAGAGGCCGTGGCGCAGCTGCACGCCTCTGTCAAGGCTGCTGGCCTCTGGGACATGCCTTCATGCAGGAGTTTGGAAAAATCCAACCTTGGCCTGAAATCAGCAGGCTTTGCCATTTTTCCGCTTAAAATGGTGCCTTGTGAAGAATGCTGCAAGGTCTCTATCTTAAAGACTGTGTTTCAGTGGAAACACAAAATTAACATCTTCAGGCATATTCTACCATATTATACCAAACTGGCGTTGAAAACTTTTTAAAAGATCTAGACATTTTGAGCATGGCATAGGTTTGCTGGTTGTTTTTTGTTCTTTTAATTTTACCAATAGGAGTTTACACTATCTATTTTGAAATCATTTTAAACCATTTTGAAAATCACACTACAATCTATATATATGTACATATACATGCATATATACAGATATACATACATACGTATATACGTATGTATATTCATATATACACACACATATATATGTGTGTGTATATATATGAAGTGTATATGTGTGAAGTCTCATATATATATATATATATATGAGACTTCTTCCAGTCATTTCCCTAGATCCAGTCAGAGACAAATGAAAGGGAATATTTTCCCTTTTCAGGGAAAACAGAGGTTTTCCATTTATACCCAGATACTTTCCGTTTATATCCTGACAACTTGGACAAATGCAGACAAAGGTAGGTTTCTTACCTGTGTTTTTCAGTGTTTACACTACAAGCGTGTCAAGCTCTTTTTGTAATATTTATTTGTGATAACAAATAAATATAAACAGAGAACTAGAATTTTATTCCATTTTGAAAATGAGGTTGGCTTTCATGAACCTAAAATCCCTTGGTTTTACTTCTTACATATTTCTGGCATGACCTAGAATACTTAGGATCTATTTTTAACATTATTTAAGTCATGTTGTTAAAGTAATCCTATTTACAATGGGAACTTTAAACACCAAATAACTCATGTGATAGCTTAGAATCAGTTGATTATGGTGCGTGTTTATTAGACCTTTCCAAATTCCTCTTAAAGTACAAACTACAAGAGCTGTAGTTTGGAGTCCTGCCAATACTCCCTCTAAAATATTTTTCTTAGACTATAATTTGCGGTATCTCCTTTAATGATTAGTCTCTTTGCCATTTATTTCATTATTTGTGTAGATGGCTTGATTTCTCAAACCCTCTTATGACTACTATTTTTAGCTTAATGACAAAACTAACGGATAGGTGTCTTTCCTTTTCTGGGTTATAAGGAAGTTTTATTCAGAATAATATATATATATATATATATATATATATATATATATATAAAACTGATCCTGCAGTTATTCTCTCACAAAGCTAGTATTTGTACTATAGGTTCACATTCAGCAGCTCCTTTTTCCAGCAGAAACTGAAATTTTGACAGTGTACTGGTCACCTTTGGGGCTTTGTTTGTGTGAGAACACATGAGCTAAGAAGAATACACAAGCATCAGTGCCAGTCCTGTCCTGCACTTGGCTTGGTAACCTGAAGGCCTTGACATCCTTCTAGCCCACCTGTACGTCTTCTGAGGGAAAGTCCAGCCTGTGTATTCCTTCAGGCTGAGTCAGTGGTAGGAGTTCTGAAGTAGCAGGAGATGCTCCTCACCTTTCTTGATGCAGCTGGCATATGCTGTGTGCAGGTGGGGCTTTATGTGTGGGGTTTGGAGTGGAGCACTGCAGACACATGCTCTGAATCAGATCCAGCACAAACGCCTGGAGGAGCCACTGATGCCTATGAGTGAGATGATTACTCCATGACAACGAGTTCTTGTTGAGGGATGTGTGTTCCCAGTGTGGCACTGAGAGAAAAATCCTTTTTGCAAAGGAGTGAATCAGATACCTTAGTGGTGTTCAGTAGTGGAAAGCTGCTTTGAAGCAGCTGGGATCAACTTATTTTCTGCTGTGAGCATGCCTTGGCAGAAATGTGGATCTTCCCTACTTAGAACTGGGTTTTCTTTCATTTCTTTATTATAAACTGCTACTTCTTAATTATATTTTCTCCTTTCTTGTAGCACAATCAATGTCATTTGAAAAAGAGATTTTGTATTTGCAAGTCTTGCTGAAAAACTCCTCATGTTGTAGCCCTGTGCAGTTTCTACATTTTTAAGTATCTGGAGGATTAGGAAAAAATCCGAGTGTACTTCAATAATATTCATGCCAAACCTGTCTTTCTTTATATTTTACTGTATGTATTGTTGGAAATTTCAGATTCCCAAAGACACTTCAAATTAAATCAATTGCTACCACAGGAAACAAGCCAGTGAGGAAAATACTGTAGATGACTGCTTTTGAATTCCAGTTGGGAAATTTTATGAGGATTATGGTTTACACTGGTACCTAGGAGACAGGGAACAAAGCCAGTGGCCTAGATCCTTAGTGGATCTTAGTGGCTAGTCCTGTGACCATGTTCAACTTGCATTTAAAATTTTAAAGATAAACAGGACATAAATAAAGTAAAAAATAAACTAAAACAAAATTCAGGCTTGTAAGACTGTTTTGTTCTCTGCAGTGGGCACTGGTGGTACAGCCAGGAGGGGAAGGGAATTACACCTGGGGAGCACTGGGGAGCTGCAGGAGCACCATTCTCTGCAGGCCACCTCACTGAATGGGCCATGTAGAAAACATCCTGCCAATGGCTCTTCCCTGGAGATTTGCTGAGTTGGGTTTTCAAAGGATCTGTGCAGCCGTGGTACTGGATGTAGCAATGTATCAGAGGCTGAGGCTGCCTTTTAAGCTGGAGGCAAAATCTTGCCACAATAAAGGCCTCTGAACTCTCTCCCTTCTGCTGGAACACTGATTTTAGAAAGCTTACATTTTGGACTCCTTAAAAGCATCAATTTAAGAGGTGTCAAAAAAAAAGGATATTCCTTGTGGGAAAAAAAAAAAAAAAAGATTCTTAGATAAATAAGATGACAAAGCTAAATAGAATAGATTTTATCTGAAGGTAAAAGACATTTTTCCAGAAGCAGAAGTTATGTGCAAACAAGGGAGCTTACACAGATCCAAAACTTAAATAAATTAGGTTTAAAAATACAAATGAAGAGTTTGTAGAACAACTTGCTAAAGGCAAGTACAAAAGTTATTCATAGAACCTTAGACCACAAGAACTAGGAAGTTTTGCAGAGCTGAGGGATTACCAAGGAGTAGGAAGATCACAAAAGGCCATGAAAGAGATACTAATGCAACTCTTTCTTTGCAGTGTCTCTACCAAAGAGCTTGGAGACATTCATATCCATCCACTTCCTTTACAAAAATCAGACCTGCAGAGCTATCCCATATTGAATGGTTGGAAGGAGAAAAAAAAAAAGCTCATATAAGGAAAATGCATAATAAAATCAGCTTGCCTGAGTCCTGTTTACCTTGATGTGTCTTGAGAGGTCAGGTATTAAAGAAGCTGTAACCAGGTGGAGTTTGATCTGTTCCCCCAGGTACCAAGCAGTAGGATGAGAGGAAATGGTCTCAAGCTGCACCAGGGAGATTTAGATCGGATATCAGGAAAACTTTCTTCACCAAAAGGGTTGTTCAGCATTGGAAGAAGCTGCCCAGGGAAGTGTCTTTGTCCCTATTCCTTGGAGGTGTTTGAAAGATGTGTAGATGTGGTGCTTAGGGACACGGGTTTAGTGGTATATTTGGCAGGGATGGGTTAATGGCTGACTCGATGACCTCAGAGTTCTTTTCCAACCTAGATGATTCTGTGATCCTATTGTATGTGTCTATTGTATAATTCTTATGAGGAAGCTGTACCTCCACCTCCTGGAGGCTTCATCAAGCTCCTTCATATGTAAATGATCCACTTCATATAGACTTTCAAATTTCATTAAAGCTTCTGTCTAGGTCTTTCTGGAACAAACTGTGAAGACCTTTATAAGAAGTCTCAACTACCTTGAGATGAAAAGGATTAATAACTGCTTAAAGGTCCATCACAGGATATTAAAGGAAGTCATCCAGATTCAACTTCTGCCTCATGAGACAAGAAAAGAGTCACTGAATGTAATCCTTAGGCAGTGTGTTTGAAACAAATAAAAAGAAGTACTTGTTCTATGCCACATATTTTTAAATGACACTTTCTCACATGACCAGAGAAAAATGTAGAAACAAAAATCACAAATGGGTAAAAAAGTGCAAATTATGGGAGAAATATTTATGAGGTGCAATTAAACACAAAAATTGAGATTCTCAGTTTTTTATATATATGAGGCCTCTAATAAATGGCCCAAAACAACAAGGCTTATAATAGGGTACAGAAACAGAAAACCAAGTGCATCATCTGTATCTCAGCTTCTTGCAGCTTTAATACCTGTGGTCTTTCTTGGAGAAAGCTCAGAGTCTGGAGACATTCAGAAATCCTCTCCTCTCAGAGAGAATGTTAGCTGGGAAAGGTGATCAGTAGGAATACTAGTTTTTTTATTTACCAATATTTCCATTAAAATACCTGCAGCTTTAGCACTGCATGGTGCCCTCCCTAGTTTGTATAGCACAATTTCTCAAAATGGCAGCATCTTATTCTGGTTACCATCATACCCTCACTTTGGTCAGAAGCAGGACAGGGCCTCCAACATGCTGGCCTCCAGTAACTGGCCTCCGAATTAGCACAAAGCAAGAGTGAACTCCACAGAAGCTGAAAGTGTCTGTGAAGCAAAAATCAAGCTCCTGATTCATGAAGTTGATTACCTTCATGCATCCAAATACATGGAAACTTCCATGTGCAGACATCCCATCAGCTGTGATACAGTATCACATCTTGCTGTGACCTCCAACAGAACTGACAGCTCTAAATGCACTTTGAGTTAAAGCACTCTGAGGAGAAGGGAGGAGATTACATTGCCCAGAGGATCTGCAGCTGAAATGTCATCAGAATGACAAAGCCAGGGTTGGAACAGAGATGCTGCTTTTTCAGCCTGGAGTTGGCCCTGACAGGTTGCATGTGAGACGTGCCCTGCAGAAATCCTGCCTCCTGCCCCTCCTCATGTCCAGGCTCGCACATGAATTCATAAAAGCCTTAGAGGATTGAAATAGCCTGGTTACAAAATTGTATTGAAACATAGATACTGATGCAAATTGTACAGCCTGTTGGCACTGCATGAATCATGCCAGGCCTAGAAAGAGTCTACATTAATTCCAAGTGTGCTGTATTTCCATTTCCAAACTGTTTGCTTTTCATATTCATATTATGTGTTGACTTCATTTAGATTATTTTCTTTCTTTTGCTTTTTTTAGTTTTCTTTTGCATCTGTTAATGTTTTTGCCAAGTCTCTGTATACATAGCTAATTTCCAAAGCTTCCCTCATCCTGTTCTCTGTTTGTTCTCCATTTTTCCAAAGAAATATATACAATGGCAATCAGAAATTGAGATAAAGAAAGAAGCATCTCTTGAACTAGTTGCTACAAACAAATCCCTATTATAAACGGAACCAAAAGAATATAGAAAGGGTTTTTCCCACTATAAATCTGGAGTTTTTACATCCCAGATATACACACAGTGTGTACAAAATGGTGTCCTACCATTCTGGTCATCCTCACTTCTTTTGTATGAAAAACTTGTGCTACCCTCTGAAGGCTGTTTCTGGTTTCCAAGGGAAAGCGAGCTGCTCCCAAGTCACTGCCATGGGCAGCACAGGCACAGGGGCAGCCTCACCAAGAGCACATGCACCATGCCATTGACAGCAGTCTGCTCTTCAAAGGGTGGAGAAGAAGGAAGCCCAGTCTGGCTGGTGACACTGCCACTGAGCGGGCTCCTCAATGATGCCTGGTGTGATGCCTGGCTGTGTTCAGGAGATACCTTAGAGAGTGGCTGTAAAACACCTGCCTGTACAAAGTCAGACATAACTTTGGTTATTCACATTGGTGAATCTGATGCCTGTGGGGATTAATGGGCAAGACGTGCACCTCCGCATGCTGCAGCAGCTGCCATGAAGTCATGACACTGTGGTTTGATGTTCACTTCCAAAAATTACAGAAGCGCTTGTAACAAATACAGTTGTTCATAAATCCCTGGAATAGCCTGCTGGGTGAAAAGTTCATTAAAAGTCACATTCGATTAACAAATGACTGTCACAGCCAGATGTGTATATCCTGAGGTACATTTGAGGTCTGTCAGACACAGACAGAATGACAGGCTAAATGATGATTAATGCTTAGCTGACAATTTCACAAAGGATCACACTAAGTAAAGGAATGACTCTGAATTCAACAGACTAATTTACATAGCATCAGCTACCTCAGGCGAAAATATGAAATAAGGAAAAATAGATTATATTTAAAAAAAAAAGGAGAAATGCAATGCCCTTGCAGTCATTCCCCACTCTGTATTTTAGTTTCACCCACCTGGGAAGAAACATTTCCTTTTCAGGTCAATAATTAGACCAAGATTTTGTTTGAAGTGATGAACCAAAGCAACAGAGCTCTTAAGTGTATTCCCCAAAAGACAAAAAAGGCAAGGTAGGGTGTCAAATGTGACTAACTGGGCTTCTGAAGACAAGCAGCATCAGACAGAGGCTCAGAAGACCCAAAGTGGGGATGTTCATGAACCTTTCCCGAGCTTTGTGAAACATCCTCCAGGTCTGATATGTATTATTGCAATGTTACAACAGAAAGACAGGCAGCTGAGACTGTGCTTTCATCATATGAATGTGCTGGCAACAACACTGAGTTAAGAATTTCTTCTGCCTACTTCACTTTAGCTCCATGAAAATGTGCATCATCTCCCACAAACGGCTGTGATCTCATGCTGGATCCAGGAGCAGCAAATGGAGCACAGGGTGGACCACAGGCACTAGTGAATATTGCCAGAGGGTTATCGTGAAAGCATGAAATCCACTCAAGCTCAACTGCACTGCAACCATAAGCAAGTGCTTAATTGTGTGTATCAAGACCTGGGCTGACTTGGCAGAGCTTGGAGTGTATGCAGACATGGTCTTTTTCTGGGGTGATGTCCAGTTTATGCATTGGCATTTAGAGAGAAGACACTGACTCCTTTTGTCACACAGTTCCAAGTTCACAGTGCAACTGAAGAAGTGTAAAAAGTTTCCAGGCCATTACCTGTCTCCTAATAGTTGAGTTTTGCAGCATGTGGCACAGAAGAGGCACAATGCAGGCCATGAAAAATTGTTGTCTGCTGGTTTTATGGCTATAAGAAAAACAATGAAAATTGCTCTTGTTTTGTGAAATAGTTTCTTAACAGTCTCTGGTGTACATGATTTTGTCTTGTCTAGTCAGTGACCCCTGAACCACTGGTGACAGAAATTCAGTTGGAAGATTCACACAGTTCCTGATTTCTGGGGTATGGAATTCTGGATCCAATGCACCAGTTCTTTATAAATTTATGTTTATATTAATTTCTTCCTCATTTTACTGGAAAGGTACACGGAAGTTAGAAGACATTTACTTGTGTGGCTGTCTGCAAAGTGTTTCTTTACGACTAAGGTCCATTCAGCATCTCAGAGCTGCTAATGCTGCTGCTTCAGTAATGTCACAAATTGTATGAATTCCTGGGCTGAACATTTTCACTTTTTCTGAGCTATCTGACCTCTGCACACCATAGCTGTTAGACAAAAGGATCATATGGTGTGGGGATATGATCCAGTCCCAGGTAGAACTGTTGGGAAATTCTCTTACCAGGAGCAGTTTTGTCAGATGTCCAGAATAAGCTGTAAAAGTGGGGAAAAGTGCTAAAAGGCAGTAAACTGATGAAAAAAAAAAAAGAGAGAGAAAGAAAAATGGTTTAATATGACGAATAATCTTCAATTTTCACAGACCACAAGAGCCATGTTCACATGTTATTTATAATGTACTTGATACTTCTGTAAGTGTTTTACAATATTATTGTCTCAGTTTTTACTTTTTTTGTTGTTTGTTTGCGTTTTTTTTGTTTGGGTTTTTTTTGGTTTTTTTTTTTAATGTAAAGCAAATAATAACTTCTCTTTCAGCTGTAAATTCCCAGCTCTGGGAATTGCGAATTGGTTTAGGAGAACTGCTCTTTTCAGATGGCTGTCCCAGCTAAAACACATGGTGTGTTAAGGTACCCAGCTCACCCTGGTCATATTGAAAAGGCCAAGTTGTTCCTCAGACTTTTGTTAAGTAGAGAGCACTCTTTATTATGCAGTGTGTAAAGGAGCTGGAGCTTTTTAAAAGGACACATAAAAAGGACTCTCAGGGCTGCAAATCTGGAAGAGCAAACAAGCACCGAGATGTATCAGTGAGCAGTAAGCAGACAAAAGACAAAAGAAACAGCACTGGGGAGAAAGACCCACATGTTATCACAAGGTGATTGGAGAACTGATATCACAGGCATCCAAGCACATGATTATCTATTAATTTGGTGTTAGTTGTAATTTAAATTTAGTATCTGAGTAATCTGGACTAAAAAGTTCCAGATATAGAAGACACTAAATGTAAAAAATTAGAACTAAAAGAAATCAGACAATAGAGTGGACTTGAAGCTGAGTTTCCACTTCAGATGTAGGGATCATTATGTCAAGAATGATGTAAGCAGTAATAAGCTTGCATTGTGTCTTCCTGGGAGGTACTGATTTCATGGCTGGCTGAGAGAAATATCAGGGAGAGAGCACGTGGATACTGAAAAGCAGAAAACATCAATTCCCAAGAGGGATGAAAGGACTTCTTGTCTTAAAAAAGAAAAAAAAAAAAAAAAAAAGGACAAGAGAAAAAAAGAAAAAAGGACAAGAGAAGATGTTTCATGAAAGAACCTCTCAGAATGAATCAGCTCTTTGGAGTGGATCAAGTTAGCTTTACAAAACAGAGTGTTTCTATGTATTCACCATTCAGGAACCTTCAGTGATTCAGTAATTAAGTTCTTTCAGGAAGTTTCTCAGAAGTGGCTCACCAACAGTACTGGAGAATTAATCTTTATAATTCAGTTGTCAAGCAGTATGACTGATCACCTATAGTCTAATTCTTGCTCCCTCATTAAATGGTCTGTGTTTCAAAAAGACATTTTCCCCTAAAAAAAAATCATCACCTAGTCACAAAATTAATCTCAAATTTAAGCAGCCTTGAAGATCAAAGTTTTTAACTTTGTATTTATTAGTCTCAGGAAGTGAACATATCTAGGGCATAGACAATGGATTTGAAGATACAGGCTGACCCTCTTAAATAACCTTGTATAAGATTATCCAGGCTTTTGTAAGATGGGAGTATTAATAAATCAGAAAATCTTTAAGATCTTTAGGAGAATGATGGATTTGGAGGTTCAAAATATCATACAAGGTAATGAAACTGAAAGAGAGTAAGGATGGAAATACCTGAGATTTGATCAGTTCTGAGGTAGGCAGTTTGAGCAAGAATCAGTCCAACAGAAAAACTATCAGTGAAAGGTTGGGGAGAGAGATGAAGTTTTAGAAAGCAGAACTGAAATAGTCTCCCCTGGTGGTAATTCAAATGTGAACTGTCCAACCAAAACTACCAAAACAGTTGCAAGAAGAAATCATATAAATAAAACAAAAGTTGGATATGGTGAGATGGTGCCAACTACAAATCGTGTCCTTATCCAGAGCCAATGGGCCTATCTCCAATTTATTCAAACATTATTAGGCTGCCAGAGCAGCACCTCCATTTGCAGGCTCTCCATGATTGTGAGAAGTGCTGCAATGATTCACACAAAGGTTCCATGACTACAGAAACGGTACATGCAGTCTTTCCGTAACTCAAACTTACAATGAAGTTCCTTCCTGCCACAATAATTTAGCAACAATAAAGGGCTTGGTTACTGTGCAATGCAAAAATTTCAAATCATCACTATGTAGGGGACACAGAGACTGAGAGTTTTTTTGGGTTTTTTTTCTACTTTCATAATCCCTGAAAGACACATTTCCTCTAATTGTCCATTAGAAAATATTATTTCCTCTTCAGATCTTTTAGACATGCAATGGGACAGTTTACAATGCACAGAGATGGCTGGTCTTCTACATTAAGAAACCATTTTACTTGAGAGGCTGTCACTGAAAAGTTCATTTGCTATATTGTTTAGAGTTTATGTTTACTCACTTGAATGTGCTTTTAAATGTTTAATAGAGCTTCTACTATAATTAAGTTTTCACATAGAGGACAGACAATGTGGTTCTTGCTACATGGAAAGTGCTAAATATTGATATATCTTTCTGTTTTGGTTTCATGCAAGAAAACAGAGAACTTCCCCTGCTACACTACAGATGTGAAATATGCAGCAAAAAAAGATGTTTCCCAATCATAAAATCTGATACTTTTTTTTTTTTTTTTTTTCAGTTTGTGTGTGTGCCTGGAGTTTCTTGGGATTTTTTTAGTTTAGTTAATTTAGAACAATACAACTTGATCATGAGAGGATAATGTTGGGAATCAGGATGTGAAAAGAACAAAAAGAAAAAATGCTTTTCATTGAAACACTGAAACACAGTGAAAAAAAACATTTTCCAAACTTTAATTTTAATTAGCAGCTATTAAAGTACAGCCCCATATCCAAAGCAAAAGTATGACAACATCTTATTCTGAAAAACCAAAATGCTGATGGTAGGATATAATTTCCTTAGGGTTTTTTTCCATTTCATGGAGCTTCTAAAATGCTTAAATATGAATGAACCTCTTAATTATTTTGCTCTTAAGCATTAACTGCATAACCAGGTAATGTGAGAGATATCAGGAAGAAAAAGTAAAATAGATAGTACCAAACCTAAACAGTTTTAAGGTGAAACTACCTTAGACTTGGTTATTCCAATGCACATTTTTGTTGTAGACAGTTCTTCGAATTCATTATATTCTTATTTCATCTTTTTCTTTCTCTCCTAGATCATACAGTGCAAATTGAGGAGGCATTGCTGCCTTAAGCCTCCCTTCCAGAAAATCCCCATGAGATGGTCACTGATGTGCCAGCGTAGGAGTACAATGGATCTATAGTTTGTTCCCTTTTTTTCATTCCCTGGAGCATGAAAGTTTCTGGGCCTGATCTTTTACCTTTCCTGCAGTCATCTTTAAAAACCCCACTTTTTCTGCTAATGGCATATCAAGTCTTGACATGAGAATGACAGAGTGATCCACAAAATGGTGCCAGCCTCCCCAGATTGAATTTGTGTTGCACTGTCTTTAGGAAATGGGCATAAAGACTTGTATAAACATGGGTTCCAGCATTTATACTCTTGGATATGAAAATATATGCTACTAAATGGAATGCTAGGAATGTTACCTGGGGTTCAGAACAGCATCTGTCACTAGCAAAGCTGACAAGGATAAAAACATAACACTGTAAATTCAATTTATAGGCATGGTATAATGGAAAATATTCATTATGGGTTTAATGTATTCCTTTAGCACTAATGTCTGTGTTTTATGTGCAAAGATATGCTGCATATTTATAGGCCCAAACTACATCACACATATTGGGACACGAGACTGTGCCTGCTTGGATATGCAAGTCCAGATTCATCCCATTCCTGGAAGTGTTCAAGGCTGGCTAGATGGAGCTCTGAGCAATCTGGTCTACTGAAAGGTATCCCTGTCCATGGCAGGGAGGTTGGAACTAGAGGATACTTAATGTTTCTTCCAACTCAAACCATTCCATGATTCACTCCAACTGATTGTGCCCTTGTAGGCATCTCTCTACTTTCATTCTCCATCATCTGTGTTAGGATATACAGGTATGAAAGAAGTTTTCTGCCTCCTGAAACATGTCTCCTGTCCTGAAACTTGGGGTCCTGTCACCAAGACTCCAAAGCCCTCTCCCCCAAGTCTCCAGCTTTAAATCAATAAGAAAAATATCAGTGGGTTAACCCACTGCTTGGGTGTGTCAGCAGATGCTCGCTGACCATGTAGGGTGGGGGAGCTTGGGGAACCAGATGTTTATCTCAGGCACATCATTTAAGAAAGCACTGGGAAAGCTTTAGAGTTGCCTTCTATTTGGTATATTGCAAGAGATAGATGAGGGCATCCCTGGGCCTGTAATTTTCCCAAGATGATGGACACTGGATAATGATCTTTAATCCATCAACACCTGGACCAGTATACTTCGACCTTTCTCTTTCACCATCCTCACTGTCCTAAAACTGTACCTGACCTCCTTCAGACCTCTTATATCATCTGCCTCACTTCACATACTGCTGTCACAGATTTTCTACTCCAGAAAAAAGACAAATTCCATTTTATTCTTTTTCTTGGAGCACTGAAATTGAAGTCTGTCTCTGTTGTTGAGTGGTTTGGAGCTGGTTCTTCTTACCTCTATTTCAAGACGGTAGGCAAGAACATTTTTATCCTCAAGCTCTGGTTCATCGCTCAGAGCTGGAAGAAAATCTCATTGCCTTTTTTTACTAGACCTTGCATGCCCACCTGGAATAGGTTTGCTGCAGGGAGATAGGCAATTTCTGTCTTGGCTTAAGCCCTAGAGTCAAAATAGGAGTTAATCTAGTTCAGCATTTGGAAGGTTCATGCCAAGGTAGGTGTGAAAACAGTATGGCTGCTTGTGGTAAGACAAAAGAGAGTGCAAAGAAGAACTGGCAGAAAGTGTCTATTAAGTGAAAAAAAGAAAATTACTAAGTCCTGTGTTTCTCATAATGAACTTCCACATGCAGTGTACTGAACCAGATGTGTGCAACAAAACCTCGCTGTGCTTGGGTAATCTCAGAGGCACAGAGAGGAGGAAATCAGTGCTGAGCTTATACCAAAGCAGTCACAGAAATACCAATGCTTCTGAATGCTTCCTCTAGCCAATGGCTTTTCCATAATTGCTACAAAGTGACTGCTCCAATACCACTACTCCAGTGCAGAACACCATGAATTATGAAAATCAGATTTAGCAGTGAAAAAACACTGTTCTAGAAACCAACCTGTCAACCAGAGAAGAAAAATGGCAGAAGTATGATTTTGTTGACCAGTATGCGGTTATTTTTCTTTTATGGTATAAAATCAGTTTAACTTTGGCTTCTGCAAAATAAGTAAGTTGTCCACCATCACAAATAAGCAACTAACTGTTGAGAGAGAATTTCGGCTCTAAACATTCTCTCAAGGTTTGCTTTTTGTTTGTTTGGTTTTGGGGTTTTTGTTTGTTTGTTTGTTTTGTTTTGTTTTTTTTTTTTTTTTTTGTTTGTTTGTGGTTTTTTGTTTTTGTTTTTTAAATAGGGTCTCCAAATTAGACATGATTGGCCAGAGTGGTCTGCTAGCAGGAGGTCCAGAGAACCAGACAGTTCAGCTGAAGTTAACAGGACTGCAGAGGAATTGTTAACGTATTAATTTAGGCATTCATAGATGAAAACATGGGTTCTTCTTCTTCCTGTTTAAAAACTCGATCCATAAGAAGTCAAAGTATTCTGAAAATAAACTCTGATTTACTTCCTTGAATGCCTTGATCAGTTTATCTATGGTGTTTTTTACTATTAGGCTATGTTTGCACACAGGCAATTTGTTCCACTCCAAAAAATAGCAGCAAACCGTTCTAGCCTGCCAAGAGTTCATACCAACAGTTTAACAAATTAAGAGAGCAATTTGCCCATTTAGTACACAGACATAAATCTTTACACCTAACAGCTTTGTTTAAGGGCCAGGACTGCTCGCTCCTACACCTGAACCTGCCACCAACACATGTATGGTCGTAGTGGGAAAGAAGTGGCAGTGAGGGAGAAAGCTTGTATTTGCAAATGTTGACTTGAATAGTGTTGCTCTCTCTTAAGTGAGTTTACACAAATGCAGAGTTCATGGTGTAATCCAACCTTTTATATTCAGTCCTCCAGTGCTTGTGACTGTGTGAGCCATACATGTACAAATTCCAGCTGCGCCTTCCCCACACAAGTGCAGCTCTTTGGTTGAAGGATTATGGTCAACTTGTACCCCTGATGGTCTCCCAGGATTCTGCAGAGGAGTGATCTTGGTACAATTTAGCAAACTGCAGGTACTATGTTCCTTTCTTCAAAGTCTTCTAAAAACAAAGCAATGACAGATTTCAGCACTGCCCCCCCCCCCCCCCAAATATGCTCAGGGGGCTGGAGAACCTCTCCTATAATGACAGGCTGAGAGAGCTGGGGTTGTTCAGCCTGGAGAAGGCTCCAGGGAGACCTAATGAAGTCTTTCAATACTTAAAGGGAGCTTATAAAAAGAACGGAGAGGGACTTTTTTATGTAGGCAGATAGTGACAGGACAAAGGGCAATGGCTTTAAATGGAACGACAGCAATTTTAGGTTAGATGTTAGGAAGAAATGCTTTACTCAGAAGGTGATGAAGCACCTAAACAGGTTGCCCAGAGAAGCTGTGGATGCCCCATCCCTGGAAGTGTTCAAGGCCAGTTTGCTTTGGTTTAGTGGAAGGTGTCCCTGCCCATGGCAGGAATCTTGGAACTAGATGATCTTTAAAGTCCATTCCAACCCTAAACTTTCTATGATTCTATGTGAAAATTATTGGTCTATTTTTACTGAAAATTATTAAGTTACAAAAAGAAGAGTCCTTTTATCATTAAAAAAGAGAAAACTACAGATAGTTGCTGTAACTCAGTGTACAGTAAGACACTTAGCTAAGAATATCAGGATGGCTGCACTAGATCAGGGTAAGTAATCTCTTGCCCAGCAATTATGTCCCTGAACAAGACCAATAGCAAATGCTTCAGGAAAGAGTGCAGCTGAAGGACAAGCAGGTGGTGATAGCTTTGCCATTCCAGTTCCAGCAACTACCATTTTAAGGATTTTCTCAATAGAGATTGGAGCTGGACAATTATGCTTAATAGCCCTTGATGGATCTTGCTAGTAGCTATTAATGGAAAAGGGCGCCTCTTTTGTCATTTTGTGACTGATTAGTTGCTTTGAAAGCTCTTAGTAAGGACTTTGTGTAAGGCTTTTTTAGAAATCTAGGTAACTGCAGAAGCCAAATCACCCTTATTCATATGTTGGCTAATTTTTTGAAAGAATGCTATTAGGTTTCTGCAGCATGTGTTCCCAGGGGGCTAAGCTGCAGGTGCCTCCAGAGTCTTTGTGGCATCTCATTTGTTGCTCCTTGTTTTCTGGGACAACTCCCATAGCCAGTTAAATAACAGCTATATTCAACATGTTCAATTTTAATTTGTTCAAAATAGCTGGTAAGCTGCATCTGATCCCACCAATGTTATTAATATCGTCTATGAAAATTAGCCACAGTGCTCAAAATATCAGTCCTAACAGCAGAATGATCCCTAAGTTCCTGCTTTCTTGTTCCACCTAAATGCTTTTATGCAGCAACAAATACATCTTTACTTCCTCATGATTTCTTTTTAAGAAGATAAGAACCCCTGTATTGCCACTCCTGACTGGCAAACTTTATTCTTAGCTGCAACTCATAATTGAGCGAAATACGTCTTCACTGCCTTTAAGAATGAAAAATTGATAAAACAGACCCCTAAGTGCTGGTGTGAAACAGTGTAGCTCCAATAACATCCCTGCATATATCTATTAAAAAAAAAATTATTATCTTCTCTTAAAATACAAAATTTTTCCCCAACAGTTCTGCTGACTGGCTGGCTGGTTGGATGGATGGATGTATTTTAAGGGTTATTTAAAAAAAACCAACTTATTTCAATAATCAGCTGGCTTCAGATCTTGGCCACCTGAACACACACTGGCTCATGCCCAGCTGCCTGTTGACCAACATCCCCAGGTCCTTTTCCACCAGGCAGTTTTCCAGCCACTCTTCCCACAGCCTGTAGCGCTGTGTGGGGTTGTGATGCAGGTGTGGGACCCGACACTTTGTCTTGTTGAACCTCATCCCATTGGACTCGGTCCAGATCCCTCTGCAGAGCCCTCCTGCCCTCCACCAGATCAAGACTCCCACCCAACTGTGTCATCTGCAAACTGAGCAAGGGACTACTCAATCCCCTCATCCATATTGTTGATAAGGATATTAAACAGGACTGGCTCCTCGTGACCAGCCCCCCTCTAAACTTGTGCTGAAAGCTGCCTTCAGCAGAGGCAGGGTGAGGAGGTCTCTCTGGAGACTGGAACCTGCCTAATGCAATGCCAGTGATGTGTCCTCAGGTACTCTCAGGCATCTCACCTGGGTGAACCTTCCAATACACAAGACAGGGTGATTTTGAAGAATACAGATGGATTCTAAATTCTTGGTGGCTGATGAAAAATAAGGGTAATAAATCATTCCTTGATGAATTCCACTTGTTTCTTTAGACTTATGCCTAGGATAAGTGATACAAACACAAAGCTTCTCATGGCTGGACCAGCCGGGAAGATGGGGATAGACTGAAAGTTGTCAGTATCGGGTTTTAAAGGCATTCATCACACCCTGTAACAATGCTAGCAGCAGTCTCCAAAATGCCAGTTATTTAGAAACACTAAACCATACTAGGCTATACAAATTGAAGGGGGCTGATTTTATTACAAATATTTCTGTCTTTTCCAATTAAGAACGCAGCATTATGTAGTGATGTGAAACTGCTTTGTTAATTTACCCTTGGAGAGCATATATTCCAGGCACACAATAACAGTAACAGAGTAGAAATTAGTTTTCTTCTCTCACTTGCAATGACTGTGATGTGGCTTAATAGGAACGTTAATAATAATCTTGACCCAATCTGCATCTAATCTTCTGCTGTTATAAATGGAGTGACAGCAATTTTCACAATCTGATGATATTTTGTTCTTTGCTTTGTGACAGTAGCTGTATAAGTTTCAGATTGTCCACTCTTTTCTAAAGGACTAAATCCATATATATTTATAAAAAAAAAGAGTATTGTTAATCAATTTGTACCCAGTAATGTATTTTTTATGATGATAAAACATTATTTTAGAAGCATACATGATAATGCTTTACCCTTTAAGTCCATTGCATTGTTTGATTTTAATCTCCATAAACCTGTATTGCTAGAAGAAAAAAATGACAAAACACAAATACTTGTAAGAAGGAGATGGAGAGGAACATTTTTTCTATACTCCTATCTATTTGAATCTATTAGATTTATATCTAGGTCAGTCCTTGAATAATATGGCCTCTGAATTCCATTAAATTTCTGGTATCTCTATTACAAGTCCTTGCACAACCCATCAGAAATAAGAATTTTATTCTTTTGTGTTCCAGTTCTCTCTCACAATAGAGATCGAAACATGGATATTATCTGTTGTCACAGACATTATTTCAGTATTGCTTTTCATTTAGAGGATCATGGGGGAAAAAAAAGGTGGGTTTTGTAGATTTCGCTTCAAAATTACCTTAAGTAAGTGAAGTGTAGAATCGCACTTGCACACAGACTCATTCCATAAAATACACCCGTGTAGAGTATTTTTCTGTTAACATTATTGATATAAACCCCACATCTTCACACTGCCGATTTCCATTTGAACGCTGCCAGGGAGAGATTTCAATTCTTTAAGTTGCACTGCCCTCTAGGGGAATGGATCTTTAGCTGTAGTTTCACGTCCACGCCAGGACAAGAGCTGTCCTGGCTTTTCTCCTTTTGTTTTGAAGGCTGAACACTTTTGCTTCCTCCAAATATTATGCTGATGCTTGGTGTGAGTTCAGCAAGAGTAGCACAAAGATGAGCGAGGCCCCAGTACAGCCATGTTTTATTTGCATTTTTATTCCCTTACATGTTCTATTGTGTGTGTGTGATAAGCCTGTTTAGTAGTGAATCTTGTCCTGTCTGGCTCACCCTTGCTCTCAGTGGTCTGGGGACAAGGACTCAAGAGACAAAATGGTTACCAGGGCTTTTCTGCTGGAGTTTAAAGCTGTGTTTAAACAAAACACAAAAAACCACTTTTTTTGTGTTTAAAAGCTTGATGTTTGGGATCCTCCACAAGGCTCCTCTGGGCTCTCTGCAGATCTGATGTTCACTGAAGGAGCTGATCACAGAGGGCTTGTGCAGACCATGAAACTGACAGGTGGTCTCTAGTTTGGTAAAATCATCATTTTGTAATAAACAGCTGACAAAAAGGCAGGTTTGTATTAGGGAGCAGAAGCTCCCTAATACAAACAAGGAAAAAAAGTTATTTCTGCTATTTGAGTCCTGTTATTTTCTAAAAAGAAATAATCAGAGAACTAGTCCAATAATGGACAACTATGATTATCATATTCATACAAACTCAGAAGGTAAGATATCACACTGGGGAAGCCATCTGGGACATTATATCTGGGTATGATGAATTCCAATCCCCTTCAAATGAAGTAAAACTGGTATTTCACAATGTAATTTAATCCTGTCAGGCAACTATATGACTTGAAAATGGAATAAAATTCCAGAAGAGAAACTCCTGTAGCAGATCTTTTCTCTTTTACAATTTCTCAGAAAAGATGTGTAGTGAAGGAGGAGCAGGACTTGGTTCAGTGAAGCATACAAAATGCTTCAGTATCTTCCCACAGTAGATGCTCCAAATAAGACAGCAGAAATAATGACTGAATCAGAGAATAATAATGGAATTTAGTATTTGGAGAACAAAAAAAAAAAAAAAAAAAAAAAAAAAAAAAAAAAAGTTCTTGTAAGTAAAAAGAGTACACTGTGAAAATTGAAGGAATACTGAAGCAGAAAAAATCAGTAGCTAATGAAAACTCATCTTTGAAGAAGATTAAGGATTTCACAAAGGAGAGGGAATGGAGATTATGCATTCATCACATGAAGCAAGCTGCAGTGTTAGCTGTGAGCTGATGCTGCGCCTCCAGGACCTTCTTGCTACTGTGGTGGTGTTATGTGGAAGATGAACACAGCACATTTCACTGGCTCAAGTTACTGCACAAACAAAAGTGAACATCAAGAATTACTGTTGTGGATCTACTGGCCAAACTAAAGGTACTCCAAAATTTTTCAATGTCCACTAACTCTGTGTACGTACCTTTCAAACAAGTAGCTACAACCATTTTATTAATTATTCACACTTTTTATCACTAGACAATTGCAGCCTGCAAAAATTCCTTCTTAGCATTTTCTTCTCATGTTTGATTTTGAAAAGAGGATTTCCTTTAAAATCAATTACACAGGATAGATTTAGCAACATCCATAGATAAATCCAATCTGAGCCTGGCATGTAGTAGTGTAATGACTGCGTGTTAGTAAGAAGGGAAAATTGTAAGATACAAAAACCTTCTTAGCTTGTAAAATGCTAAGTATTTTATTTAAAAATTCAGTTTCTTTAAGTATCCTTAAGTGTCTAGTTTTGGATCTTAAGACATTTTACAAATAAAAGGGTTGAATTTTTCAGCTGAGATGGTATTCTTGGTAGTATACTAACCTTATTAATAAATATTTTAATAAATGTAAGTATATATTATAATGTCTTTATTATTAAATGTATTACCTAAATTTTTTGGTCCTCGATTGTTTTTCAAAGATTTTTAGGCATTACTTTTTCTTTTAAGACTATTTCCTTTTTTTTGTGGGCCTTCTTCCTTTCTTGGGGGCTGTGTTCACCTACTATGATTAATTAGGAATTTCCATACAAGCTACATAACCCCAGTTAAGCTCTATGCATGCAGTGGGGGAGAGTCTGCACCTGGCCTGGGGTCTTTGTGACCTGTAAGTGTGACTTTCAGTATTATAATGGACACAGTTCAGCTATAGGACACGTGGACATCAAGTATTTTGACAAGTTAATAACGGATCCATAGGCGTCCATCAACACCTTGATTTACTACATCCTTAAAGTTTGTCAGTTTCCAGATGTCCCTGACTGTTTTACCGACATACAACATTTGGATTTACTACATCCAGTTCATTACATCTTGATTCGCTACATCCACAACTCAAGAGCTTGAAGCTTCACTCCCGGATGTCTTTGACTGACGGATGCTGGCTGCTGCCGGTTCCCCTGGTTAGAGCGCCTTTCGTGCTTGTTAGGCGAGAAGGCGAACAGAGACCGGTCCCCGCTCAGTGCCAGGCGAGAAGGCGGACACAGACCGG
>CM031859.1:49260237-49302418 GCA_018697195.1 Certhia americana | reverse complement strand
TCGGTGGGCAGGAGGCGGCGGGCGGGCAGCGCCGGCCCGGCAGTGACGCGCCGGTGCCGTCAGAGCGGCCGGAAGCGCCGCGCAGAGCCGTAAACAACGGCGTCGGGAGCCGCGGCCGCCGCTTCCATCTTGGAGGAGCCCGAGCCCGAGCCCACCCGGGACCATGGGCAGCGTCCTGGGCCTCTGCTCCATGGCGAGCTGGGTAAGATGGGCGCGGGTGGCGCGGGGAGCCCCTCCTTGCCCTTCCCTGGCCGCCGGCAGCCGAGAGCCGGCGGCCGCTGCTTCCCCTCCTCCGCCCGTCTGCACCCGGGCCTCGCCCGTCGCCTCCCCGCGCCTGTGTCAGCCAGAGCGGCTGTGGCGCTGCCTTCCCTCCTCCTCCTGCGGCACGGGGAGGCTGCGGGACCCTGATCGGGCCCTGCCTGGCTCCAGCCGGGCTCTGCCCGCCCCGAGCGGCCGCAGCCCCGTTCGGCCGGGCAGGGCTCTCTCCCCGCCGCGCTGGAGGGGGCGGTCCCCGCCGCCGTCCCCTCCCGGGAAGCTCCCGGGCTCCCCAGGGATCCGTGGGAGCCGTTCCGCCGGCGCTATGGGGAGCTTTGTGCTTAACACAGACAGGCCGGGCTGTCGAGCTGCTGGGCACCGCTTAATCCGCCTTCCTGTGCGGGAGGTGTTCGGGTGTCCGCTGAAATCACCTCTCCCCGAATCTCTAAAGAGTCTGATCGGATGCTTTGAACGCCACCGTTTCTTTCGGGAAAATCAAAACCCGCACGTTTCCGCGATTCTAATATTTGTATTTAATTCCTCTCTCTTACGGCTTTGTCTTGAGCAGCTCCACCCTTTGTAGCATCTTTGTTTCGCCGAGCCATCCTTTCCTGGCGGCACAGTAATCCGTGGTGATGTGTCACCACCGTGCTGAGGGATCAGGTGATTTTTGTTCATGGGAAACAGTAGATTGAGATGGCATTAAAACTGTTGGCACTATGCAGGAAAGCAAAGAAGTTGGTAAAGAGTCTTCAGCTGAGGCATTGCTTTTTTATCCATAAGTGATAGGCCTTTCAAAGTCTAGTCCCTGGCTGTATTGATACAGTCAAGTGGTTTGTGAGTTTTTAGATATTTGCTGTAAGAATGACAGTGGGATTGTGAAAATCTGATTTTTTCATACCAAAAATATTGTACCACACATGATTTAAAATAAATTACCTATTATTAAAGCATTCATACACAAACTTCTAGTGATATAACAAAACCTCATATTTATCCAAGCTCCTATTTTTTGTGGTATCTGAATGTATGGGCTCCTCTAATGCAGAGTGACCTTTAATTAAGAGAGGTGATCCATAATCCCTTAATCTCATGTACAAATTATATGAGATTATCACAGAATTGGAAAATCTGCGTAAGTTAACTTCCAGGCTGATATGCCTGTAAGTAATCAACCAGAACACTGATAATATCCTTTTTACTAATTACGCTCAGGGTTTATTTCGCTCTAATTAGCATTCTAAATGCTACATAATGGTTTTGCCAGTTAGGTTTTAATTACTAACTGAATATAGTTAACATTATTACTTTTAATTATTTTTAAATAATTCATGATATTGTGACTATAGGCTTTAATTCAAATACTTGAGTTGATGCATACGGTATTTTCAAGTTCATTAACAACCTTTCTGACTACTGGTTGGTGTTTGTAGTGTATGAAGAACCCCTGTCTACTTGCTCTTGATTGTTTGTTTCTCTACAGAGAAATTCAGCTAATGGCCTGTTAGATGAAATGATTTGCATGAGGTGATAATCTTAATTAAATCAGATGTACTGTGAGTAGTTAATCCCTGTCCCTTCCTTTAAAGTGTCCAAACAAATCCAGGTGGGTAGGTTTTGTTGGTATTATTTTTCTTTTTCCCCTGCTGGCTTTAGAGCGATCATTTTCTCTCCACATTTAACACCACAGCTAGTCAGCACTTCAAGCCTGTACAGCAGTTCTGAATAGGAGGAATGTGTCCTCGCTGGTCTCTGAGGATGTGTCAGTACAAACTCTGTGTCTGGCTCTGAGGAGGGTGAGGGAGCAGCCAAACCAGGTGCAGTGGTGTTCACAGAATCACAGAATTTCTAGGTTGGAAGAGACCTCCAAGATCATGGAGTCCAACCCATGCTCTGACACACCAACTAGACCATGGCAGCAAGTGCCACATCCAGTCTTTTTTTAAACACATCCAGGGATGGTGACTCCACCCCCTCCCCAGGCAGGCCATTCCAATATTTTATCACTCTTTCTGTAAAATACTTTTTCCTGATATCCGACCTATATTTCCCTTGGCACAGCTTGAGACTGTGTCCTCTCCTTCTGTCCATTGTTGCCTGGAGAAAGAGACCAACCCCCAGATGACCACAGCCACCCTTCAGGAAGTTGTAGAGAGTGATAAGGTCACTTCTGAGTCTCTTCTCCAGGCTAAGCAACTCCAGCTCCCTCAGTCTTTCTTCATATGGCTTGTGTTCCAAACCCCTCACCAGCCGTGTTGCCTCCTCTGGACACGCTCAAGCATCTCAATGTCCTTCCTAAACTGAGGGGCCAGAACTGGACCCTGAACTGGGTTGGTGTGGTGCAGGCTGTGCCATGGCCAGCCAGGCTCCTTCTCCTGCCAGGACGCTGCTGTCAGCGCTGCTCCTCTGCAGGGCCACGTGTTGTGCCCTGCACAGCTGCACCAGGCCTCATGCCCTGCTCCTGTCTCCTGGGCTTTTGTGGTGTGTTACTGCTCTGCCCTCCTGTGTGCTGATCAGGCAAGTTAGCATTTTTAAGAGCAAGGAGAGCCTGTCAAGAGATGGGGGTGAGCTAAAGCTATAAGAGCAGAGGCATCTCACCAAAAGTCTGCTGCGCCTGACAGCCTGGGTTGATAAAGCAGCACCGTTTTCCCTCTGCTGTGTCTTGTCTCTATTGTTCTCTTCTCTGAAACAGCTGAGCTGCTGTTTCGCTCCTTGAGTATTTTCTGTCAAGGCAAATATTTTGATTAATTCAGTGTCTTTAAGCTTAAGAGTAGGGATGATGTTGCTAAACCCTGACTGTGCCCAGCAGGGGCTTAGTGTTTTTGCAAATAGTTAATTCAATAATCATTCAGTCATTACTCCTGTAGGAAGATTACGTTTGATAATAAAAACTTATTCTGTGTGCATCGGGGTAGTAACATTTGACCTTCCATGATTTTGTGGGGTTTTCTGTCTCCTCTCTCCTTCAGTATACATCTTGTTAGGTGTTCCTCATGCAATTTTCACTGCCCTAGGGAATGAAGTGACTAGTTTAGCAGGTATGAATTAACTTGTCTGCCCAGCTGGCTGCTCCCAGAATAGGTGTGTGGGTTGTCTTTTTTTTTATTTTACCTTAGTAAACATCATTGAGCTGCTTATTTTTCCTCAAAAATGTAAAGGGATCTGAGTTGGTAGGTAGGTAAAAAAGTTTCTGGAGGGCAGTAGATGTTACTCAGTTGTGTCTGAATAACTTTTGTCTAAGCTTCCTTAGTTCCATAAGGAAGTGAAAAAGTAATTGTAGAGTAACTTTTTGTCTGCATTTGTGACTAAGCTGACTCACACCTGGGGAGTTAAGCTTTGATCTCCATGGTAGTATATTGCTGTTTGTACTACTGAAATTTTTGTGGGAGGTGTGCTTTAAATTTATGAAGAAAATGGCACAAATTCACCTTGTCTCCTCTGCTGATAAGCTGAATTACATGTGCTTCTGTTCTTTTTGAAGTCTGTAACAAGTAGTTTTGCCAGTAGTATAATACTATTTTGTTGGAATGGTATGTGTTTTATTCTCTTTGGCCAAAGAGAGAATTGGACTGTAAGGTGATTCCTTGTATAAGCCACCAGCTTGTACTAAATAGTGTCATGTATCAATAGGTGTCTCCTGTTCAGAGTTACATGTGCATGAGCTGTTTAGGGGCAAAGCTTTTTAAAAGCTGGTGTTGGAGCTCAGATGCTCCAGTGAGGTGTGTGGCCTCTCTTGAGGCACATTGTTTCCCAGTGAGGTGGAGACAATCATCTTCATTTCAGCTACTGCAAGTCTCTCCTGTTTGTACAAGCATTCATGCTTCTGCTTCCACTGAGGCAAGGAGCAAGTTGCTTGAATTATTTAGGTATTTGGCAAACAGTGTAACACTGGGATTCCTTACAGAAGTGAATTTTTGTAAGAGGTGCTCCCGTTCCCTACATTTTCTGTGGCAGAAGAGCCTAGTCATATATTCTATTCTGCCAAACTTAACCTTTTATTCAATAGTATGTTTAGAAATATTAATGCAGACAGAATTAATTCAGGAAAGTAATTTTTTGAACAGAGGACAGAGATGTTTTTCACTAGAAAGGTTATTTGTGTGTGTAGGAAATAAAGACGGTAGTACTGTAAAATTCTGATGCATTTAAAGACAATATTTCCCATACATTTCCTGCTTACGAAGCACAGATGCCCCTTGTGTAGTTGCAGTTGTAGAGCAGCCTCAAAGGTCCACCTGCTCCATCTTTTATGAAAAAGAGGGCCTGAGTGGGATGATCTGGTACCCTGTCCAGCTGCATCTTCAAAGCCTCCAGAGATGGAGATTTTGCCATATCCTTGGAGAGGTTGTTGCAGGGACTGGTTGCTTTCAGTCTAAATAATTTCTTTATTAAATTGAGGTGAAACCTCCTATAGTCAACTGCTTCATATTATTTGTGCTATGATGATACTGAGTGGAGAAGGTAAAAAGGGGCAATATAGTAACATTTACATCCTGAGATACTTACTATGAGCATCTGCCTAGTTTCACTGGTTTAACAAGACTAATGGAATGGTGAAGTTTGCTAATTTAAAGATGATTCTGTAGTGCAGTGGAGTCAAAATTCTTGGCTCCTTGGGAAGGAACACACGTGCCAAAAAGAATACATGGAATTTATATAGAAGGCGAAGTTTGTGTGTCCAGTGTGTGAGTCTGGTTGAAACTGTAAGAATGATAATTGGCCTTTTCCCAAGGTCTTCTCAGGAGGCTGTCAGGAGTGTTGTGGCAATCTGTCTGCTTTTCCCTGCAACCTCTGGGACTTTTGCAGTAGCAGCGGACTGCTGGCATTTTTGATTTTCATATGACTAAACTGCTGAGAACTCTTTCTGACACATACCTGTCATACTGGGTGATTGGCATGTCCTGGTCATGTGGCCTTATAACTACTCCTGTCCTTTCCTGACTGAGTGTCTCTCCTGCAGTGATGAACACCTGTGACTTTTGTCCCATGGTGGAGTGCTGGGGGACATTCTGTTTTTTGACCCTGTTCTGTATCTTTCTGTGTCAGAGGTAGCATGGTTTGTTGTAGCTCAGAGAAGGGCAGTGATCACACATTTCTATTGTATCTTTCCTCCTTTGGCTAATGTTTACTTGGGGGACTTCACCTTTTGCTTCCCAAATTGTCACTCAGCAAGGGGGAGAGGATTATTTCCTGCTTCCCAGCTCTTTCCTGGTGAAATAGCTCCTTTTTTTTCTTCCCACAGTTTTCTATGTGAGAATTAAATACAGGTAAATTTTGTCCTGTTTGGGGTTTTTTTCCCTTGTAGTATTACAACTGTACAGCATTCCTGTCTACTTTTGCTGTTGATATTTGGTATCAATAACACACGTACTGCATATTTACTCTGTTCTGTTTGTAACTTTTACATTGCATAAGCTAATTTTTCAGACTAACAGAATTATGAGATATGTGAGTACCTGCTAATGTGAAATAGTTTACAACCTAAGATTTAGGCTCTGTCACCTGTTTTTTGTGTATTGGAAATATTTATGGACTGTAATAGGAGGATTATATCCCAACTGTGCCAAGCGCTGAGAGTGTACCTACATGACAGTTGTGCTTGGATCTTTTTCCTGTGGTGTGTTTGTTTAATCTCTGCAGCTGTGCAAGGGAGAATGTAGTTGCTAACAAAAGCAATCCTTGCATGTCATTTAGCTGAAATGGAGTAAAATTCAAGAGAACAAATGATCCTGAATCCAGTCTTTATTTCTTTTGAATGGCTAAGTGATTACTTCTGGCATAGCACTAATTTCACTGTGTAGTGGTGCATCAGGAAGCGCTGTTGTTTGGTGGCTCTGTAACGCGTTGCAGTGACTTAGTCTTCACCAGTGGTGGGATGCACAGGATGAGTCATTTTCCATCATAATATCTGATGATCTGCACAGCTTGATTAAGTATTGAAATCTAGTAATCCAAAGCTTTTTAAATAATTCATGTTCTTTCTTCCTGTCAGATACCATGCTTGTGTGGAAGCGCCCCGTGCCTGCTTTGCCGATGCTGCCCCAGTGGAAACAACTCCACCATAACTCGGCTGATTTATGCCTTCTTTTTACTTCTTGGCGTCAGCGTTGCCTGTGTGATGCTAATACCAGGCATGGAAGAGCAGCTGAAGAAGGTCAGGTTATTTATTGCTAACATTTTTGGTAGAACAAATATCACAGATCATAGTAATTGAAACCTCGAAAAGCATGGATTTTATTTGAAACATGTCATTTTGCTACCAGCTGTGCTTCACAGTCACCATTAATTTGTAAGTCAAATAAAGAAGTTATTGGGAAGTGGGAAGATCCCTCTCTAGATGCAAAGCACTGTTTTGAAGTAAAGCTTCTTCTTTAAATGCTCAGAGCAGAAAAAATAGAATTTTGCATCAAACAAGAAAATTTATATATGTGTAGTTTCAAATAAAGTATTATTGAGATGCTTGTATTTATGGCACTGAATTGATTTTTATTGTGGTTGTGATTAAAAAAAGTAACCACATCGTCTTCTAGTTTTGTCATGCTGTACTAGTTAAAATTCTGTTTTAAAGTCTGCAGTGTGTAACAAAAATATTTTCTCACTAATCATAGTAGTGTGTTTTCCATGCAGGGAAGTAGAAAGTGTTTGTAGGATCTTACAGTTTATTACCTATGTGAAGATGCAATATAAAATTGGAGAGTGATAATGTGAGTTAAGTAGAGCTTACAGGTTCACTGAACTTGGGTTGAATGTTTGTTGTATGAATGAACATTCTTGAACTGAATGTTCATTTCTGTTTTGCAGTCTTTAGGGTTTTTTTTTTCAGTAGATAATAGCTTTGGTTAGGCATGATTTTCATGTTTTTTCCCCCCAAATGATTCATCTGGAAATGTGCATTGTAGGTTGGTATAGTTGCCACATTAGAGCTTCAATGAGAGCCGTGTTAGTCACCTAGGAAAGAAAATTACAGCCTTATGGAGGATGACTTGACTTCTAAAAGATACTGCTCATGTCCTGGTAGTGACTGGAGGGAAGGTTCTCAGCTGTTTCATATGGAAGTTATGGATATACCTAACTGATGGTGATGGTACTTTTTTGGGAAAGGCTGTGTCTGTTTTATGGAGATGTAAGCAAGCTGCCACCTCCTGTCAATATCATAAGCCTGATAGTAACTGTCAAGTCAAATTTACCAGTTCCCAGATCTTTGATTGGGATCTTGATTCTGATCAACAAGGGAAAACTGCATTTCTTTGACAAGTTCTGAAATTGCTAATAATATAAAAAAACTGTTAATAAGGTCCTGGAAACATTCAAGGCTGGGTGGGATGGGCCTTGAGCAGTTTGATGTAGTCAAAGATGTCCTTGCCCATGGCAGAGGTGTTAGTCCAGGTGAGCTTTAAAGGTCTCCTCCAACCCAAACTATTCTATGGAAAGATTTATTTTATTTTATCCTGCCTGTGCAAGGTTTTTTTCACTTGCATGTGTTTGATATTCTAGTTGGACTGTAGCTAATGATGCATATTTTCTAATAGTGTTAATAGTTATGTAATGTTACAATATTAATGAATCACATATTGGAAATTTATTATTATACATTTACTGACAGGATGTCTTTTAAAGATGACTGATGTGTCTTGTGTTTATCACAGATTCCTGGATTTTGTGATGGAGGGTTGGGAACAAGTATTCCTGGTGTGCAGGGCCACGTGAACTGTGATGTGCTGGTTGGCTACAAGGCTGTGTACCGTGTGTGCTTTGGCATGGCCATGTTCTTCCTTCTCTTCTCCTTGCTGATGATCAAAGTGAAGAGCAGCAACGACCCCAGAGCAGCAGTGCACAATGGGTGAGATGCAGAAATGAATGTTGAGATGAGTTAGTGATTAATTTTTGTTTCATTCCACAGAGATTTTTTTCAAGAAATAAAAAGATTTAAGAGCCTCATCTGTTCTCTGAGAATTATATTCCTCTTAACTTTGAAGTTTGTAGGAACTTTCATTTTTTCTGAACTGTTTTCTTTTAAAGGTTATAGCTGTTACATATATATATATCTATATAGATCTATAAAACATATCTTTTCTCTTTCTGCTATCTTTTCAGTTGCCCCTCTGCAAAAAGAAATGAGTTATGTATCTAGTTTCTGAGCTTTCCAGTAGATTTTCTTTTGTATTTCATTTTAGTTAGAGTTATCAGATGGAAGAATATAGTGGAATTTCAGCTTGTGTGTTGACACAAGTGGGAGATTTCTTCCAGGCTCTGCCTTTTTGTAATGTAGCTCCTTGAACCAAGGAGATGTAAATATTTGTAAGAGGGCGTGATGCTAAAAAGCCTAAAACCATTTATGGTGACTAATCTTGGTGGTCACAGTGATTGATTAGACTACTGCTTTTTTAAGGTGACTGTATTTAACAGAAGCAATGAATAGCTAAGCTGTAAAATTATATTTTATATTCAGCACAGTAGGATTAAACATGTCTAACATAAAATGAGAAAAAATTTCAAATTATTTCTGTAGGGGAAAGTAAAATAATTAAGACTGAGCAGAATATTGCTTTGGTTGGTTTTCTTTGGGTTTTTTGTTTGTTTTTTTGTTTGTTGGTTTTTTTTTTTTCTTTTTTACGATTTGGTCTAAAGGAAAAGAGTACAGTATTAAGACATGCTAGCAAGAGTAATTCAGTTCAGCCTTTCCCTTCACCCTGCTTTCTTAAGGAGAGCAAGCAAGAAGAAAGTGGTTCAGCTACATTCTGTATCAGAGCTCTGTTGGTTTTTGTGTTTTTTTCAGAAAAAGGCAAATGGTGATTTTACATGATGTGGGATGATTTTTACCTAAAATTTTTCTTAAGTGTTTGGGATCTTCTTGATAACCTTATTTGGAGTTGTGCTGTCCAATACAAATTTATGTACTGTTTATACAACCCATAGCAGTTTGTTCTTCTTAGCCAATCTAACATCAGCATCAGTGTGAAAGGAAAAAAATTATGGTATTTGACTGTTGTTGGTAAAATATTTATTAACATTACTTTCAATGCTTTTGTAATAACTCAGTGCTTCAATAATATGCATCATAGTGAGCTTCATGAAAAGTTGTATGGCTTTTGATTTTTTGTAATTGTGTGTATGCTCAGTAATACTTTGAGATGTATTCTTTTTGTCAGTGATTTGAAATATCCAGAATACTAGGGTTTTGCCTATATATGTACTAACTTTTTCATGCTTGCATGCAATGTAATGCATGCCCAGTAATGTGATCTAGAGCCAGTGTTCACCTTCTCTGCATTTTTAATGTCAGTCAGAGTGGTTTCTTGCCTCAGGTTTATGATAAGAATAGAAAAGAAACAATTATAATGTATCTGTGAGATAGTTGCTGGCTTGTACAGAATGCACAGCAGCTTTAGGTTTTCTTTCAGATGACTATTGTTTTCAGTTATCATACAGCGTAGAGTGTTAAGATCCCTTAAAAAAGTCTAAAATTAGAGATTAAATATATACAAAATTGTATATATTTATACATTCTTATTTCTATAATTGGGAATTACATTGATTAAAAAAAAAAATTGGATCCTAGAACTAGTTTTAGAGGGGTTTGTATTGCACTGTAAATATTACAACTTAATTCAACTTTCAGACTGGATTTAGTCACTTCTCTATATCCCAGGGAATTATGTTCTGTATAATGACTGTATATAATAATATAATAACATATATGTTCTATATATGACTGTATCCCAGTCCAATTTGTTCTGTATTCTACACTTCCGTCATCTCACATAGTTTCTCTACACAACTGGCACTTGTTCTTCTGGTCTCCATCACTTGTTTGAAACAGCCAGCAGGAGAGATTATACTAGTTCAAATTATGGGAAGAAATGGGAAGAAAACTTGAAGTAGAAAACTTGAAAAAAGGATATGTTTGGCATTGTGGGGGTGTGGTACATATCTTTGCGCTGTTATATTCAGTTTTGAAGTGCATGTAGATGGCATGCCTGTTTTTGGAGCTGCCTGTCACTGGCATCAGAAAAAAATGTCTTCACCTCCTTACAGTTTTGTTGGCATAACAATTTGAAGTTTGCAGAGGTATATTTATACAGTTAGTATTTGGGGTGAGTTTGGTGTCTCCTTATATGCTTTCTGGAAACATCTGATCTGTTTTGATAGTCGGTGAATGCAAATCTTTTACTGGAAGAAAAATTCCACTGACACTGCACTGAAACAGGGACTTAGAACTTGATTGTGTCTTTTCTGTGCAGGATAAATTGTTTGCTTTTGTTTTTCTGATAAGTCCTCATCAGCTGTAGGCCTAAAGAATCTGAAGCTGGGTGGGAAGAATACAGACTTCTGTGTACCTCTGTCATGTAGGAAGTGAGCCAAGCTCCTGGGAGCTCGAGCATAATATTTTATGTTATTGTGGGCATCAGTCAGATCTTTAAAATATTAAAGAATAACAGGGAGGGATTTTTTAACCCATTTTTCTGATATGCAGACATTTCAATAATCTCACTGCTCAGGTTTAAAATGTTCTTAGGAAGAAAAAAAGCAGCTCACAATTGGCCTAATTTGTAATTCACGAGTAAGAAGATACCTCTGGGAAACATGTCAAACTCTCAATCTAGTGCAGTTTAAGCATAATTTTTTTGAGAACAAAAGTCTTGGGCAGATAAAATTTTTATCCTGCTTCACATGAGGCAAGTTAAAAATGAGCAAATTAAAAAAAGAAAAACAACTCTTAAAGATCTGTATTTTATGTGTGAATTAAACCAGACTTAACAGTTGCTTTTTTTTTTTTTTTTTCCCTTCCTTTTAGATTCTGGTTCTTTAAATTTGCGACAGCACTTGCAATTAGTGTTGGAGCTTTCTTCATACCAGAGGGACCATTTACAACTGGTGAGGGAATATTGTCTTCCTGTGGATCATGGTTCAGTCAAATTTAGTTTTTAAAAAAAGTAAATGCATGCTGATGTCATACAGTTTTAATTGTAGCTGTGTAACTGAAGTGCTTCTCTGTTTTTAGGGACACTAAGATGTGTGGTAAATCACCTATGGTCTTTAACTGGTTTTGTTTTACTTCTTTTCTAGTGTGGTTTTATGTAGGTATGGCTGGAGCATTCTGCTTTATTCTTATTCAGCTGGTCTTGCTTATTGACTTTGCCCATTCCTGGAATGAATCTTGGGTTGAAAAAATGGAAGAAGGAAACTCAAGATGCTGGTATGCGGGTAAGGAGGGACTGTGCTACAGTCGAGTTTTAAATTTCATTTAATGTGGATTGTGTTAAATAAGTTACTTACTGAATAGTTTATTTTACCAGTGCAGAAAGGGCTGTTTCATGCATAAGTATCATTTTTTCTCAGATGTGTAGTTCAGCTCCATGTCTTCATGGACATGGACATCTTCAGATGTCCTTCTGTTATCAAGTTAAGTAAGTGGAAGCAGGGAGAGGTGCAGCAGCCTCTCAATAATAAGTTCTATTCCCTGGGAGCAGGGCATGAATTTCACAGAATCACAGAATGGGTGAGGTTGGAAGGGACCACAGCAGCTCATCTCCCAGCTCAAGCAGAGTCAAGCACAGGATTTGTCCAGATGGTTCTTGAATATCACCAGTGAGGGAGACTCTACAAACTCTCTAGGCAATCTATTCTAGAGTGCAGTCATACATGGAGTAAGTAAGGAGGTTCTTCTTGTGTTCAGGTGGAGGTTTCTCTGCATCATGGTATCAGAGAAGTGGCAACTGCAGGTTTTATTTTTGGGTTTTTTTGGGTTTGTTTGTTTTTTTTTTCTCCAGCCACAGGTTTTGCTGTCCCATTACTGCTGATTGAAAGCAAAGTAACGTGTTAGTGCCTCATGTTCAGTAGAGTCATCTCAAACAATTGTTTTTTTGGTTGCCACTGAGTCATTCTTTGAAGGTATATGCTGAGTGAAAGGCCAGGGTAGTGAAGGAGAGTACAGATCATCTCATTGGAGAAATTATATTTTAATAATGTGTTTAAGCTGTGATAATTTAGGCCTGTTTCAAAAGACAGCAGGGCCTATCTTAACTCAGTGGCCGCTTCTCTGTTTAGTGTTTTTACTAAGATGTAATTTAGAATTGAGATTTTGTTTTAGACTCTGTTGGAGAAATGTTTCTTCAGGTTCTTTTTTAAGCTGTTAGCCAAAGTGTGTGCAGTACAACTGTGTTCCTTTATCCCCCTTGCCCTTCCTGGTTGTTGTTAGAGCACTGGAGAATCAAACATGGCTTCAGGATTGCCATATATTGTTTCTTTTTAATACTTCACAGGCTATTTGAGAACTTCTTTTATGTTTCAGTGCTCAGAACTCTTGTTGTGTATTGTATCCCACTTGATAATCATGCAGTATTATTCCAGTCTTAGTAGTCTCTGTCATTAACCAGTTTAACTATGGTTTTGTTTCTTCACAGCTCTGCTCTCAGCTACAGCTGTCAACTATCTGCTGTCTCTAGTAGCTATTGTCTTGTTTTATGTTTATTACACTCATCCAGAAGGTTGTTCTGAAAACAAGACATTCATCAGTGTTAATATGCTCCTGTGCATTGGTGCTTCTGTAATGTCAATTCTACCAAGGATTCAGGTACGATTTTAATTCTGTTGCCTCCTGTGTTATCACAGTATAATCGTGCCTACAACTTTAGATTGCATAACTTCCCTGTTTTGTGACTCCTTTGTGTAGGAATCTCAGCCAAGATCTGGTTTGCTGCAGTCTTCGGTGATCACAATTTACACCATGTATTTGACCTGGTCAGCTATGACCAATGAGCCAGGTAAGTGTAGTAGCAGTGTAGAGTTTTTTGGGTAACCAGTTCAGCAGTAAATTGTACTTTCACCTCTTTTGCAGGGCAGCACTAGAACATGGTAATAGAATGTGCATATGTTGGGGCTCAGCTGCGTGTGCTGCCTTGAGCCTGCTCTCCTGAGGGATAGGAAGGGATGGGCAGCAGTAGGGGGGACAGGGTCTGTGTGGCTGGTCCAGGCAAGCTCCCATGAGGGGGAGAGGGAAGCAGAGTGGCACTTCTTCTAGAGTGTGCTCACCTTTTCCCCCTCCCAAAGCCACACTCCCAGCAACGATGTGGGAGGTATAAAATAGCAGCCTGGCCTTGCCCACACATCTCTGAGTTCCGCCCCCTCTACAGCCAGCGTCCTAAGGTAATGTCTTTTCCCCCTGCATATATGGCATGTAAGAATTTCTGCTCTTTACTGGCAGAACTGCAGTATTCTAAAGCTTAGATTTCGCAGATCACTGCAACTCCTCTGAGAGGTCTAGGAGTTTCATCTCTACCAGGTTTCACATTTCTTAGCTGACCAAGATGCTACTGATTATGTTTGTCCAAACTGAGGATTTATAACAAGTATTAATAAATGTTGTCAGTGTTTGTTGTGTCTGGAAACAGTTGAATATTTTAAAAATAAATAAAAAATGTGGAAATTCTGATGATTAAAATAAGTCACCAAATTTTGATTTTAGTGGTTTTAATTGGGTCTCTGACCCTTTTATCTTAGTTATGGACAATCTTCTATGCTTCTGTGTCATGGAATACATGAGTCATCTAAATCAGGCAGTGATTATGGGAAAATAAAATTGTCTGCTACTTTCAGCTGTTTCATCAGTGTTACCTGTGGAGGCTGTGGGTTGGGAACCACTCATAATGAAAAACAGACTTACTGGCATTGTTTTCCAATTCTGGGATGATTTGGGTACCCCATCTATAGCATATGTTTGTCAAATTTGTTTTCAAGCACTGGAATTTCTGAGGTTTATTATGGAGCTTTTTTTTTTTTTTTTTGGTTGTTGCATCTAATTACGTGAGATGGAATAGTAAAGCAGTTGATGCATATCTTACATAAGTTCAGAATCCTTTTATCTGCTTGAAGAGACAGATTTTTATGCCATGTACTGTCATTTCCCTGCCCTAGAGAGATTCAGTAGGCTAAGATTAGATGCAAATTTTACTTCAAGACTGCCACAGTCACAAAGTTCCTTTCTATTTCTGTGCATTCAGCATGGAAATATGCTATTAAATACTTGTCCTATTCTTGTTTTATGTAAGTTCTCGTGTAATTTCCCTCACAGACAGGCGCTGTAACCCCAGTCTGCTGAGCATCATTGGTTACAACAGCACCACCATTCCAGCCCAAGGTCAGGTAGTGCAGTGGTGGGATGCACAAGGAATTGTAGGACTGGTTTTGTTTTTGCTGTGTGTTCTCTATTCAAGGTAAGATTCCTTTAAAAAATACATTAATTTGTATAATTTCTTATTGTTGGATACTAAATTGTATTTATTTGGGTAACTGTACCGTGTCCTTTCTTGTTAAATCCAGCATCCGGACATCCAACAACAGTCAAGTTAACAAGCTGATGCTGACCAGTGATGAATCAACACTGATAGAGGATGGAATGCCCAGGAGTGATGGCTCCCTTGATGATGGAGATGATGTTCACCGAGCTATAGATAATGAGAGGGATGGAGTTACTTACAGTTACTCCTTCTTCCACTTCATGCTTTTCCTGGCATCACTCTATATCATGATGACACTTACCAACTGGTACAGGTATTTCCATTTGATTAGATGTTGTCCTGATAATGAGCAAGATGCTATCTCTTGCTGGATACAGAGGCACAAGTTGTGTGCTCTGGAATGTAGGTCTTGAGTGAGCTTTCTCAAGGGATGTTACTGTTTGAGTTATATTTAGGGAACTGTATTTGAAAACTGTAGCCAACCTTGTTCACAAGTGCCTGTCATATTTTCTGGGATGATTCTTGTCATTCACTGAACTGCTGAAATACATCCTGCTGAAGTGAACAGCTTAAAGTCTTAAATTATGTAACAATAAAAAAATCAGTAAACACTAGGCCCATGTATGGTACAGAGAGCTAGAGAAAGGGCATATTATATCAACAGGTCAAGGGGGAGGTATTTCTTCCCATCTCCTCAGTGCTAGTGACTCCTCCAGTTCTGGGGCCTCCCAGTATGAGAGAGACATGGACATACTGTAGAGAGTCCAGCAAAGGGCCACAAAGATGATGGAGCATCTGTGATACAAGGAGAAGCTGAGAGAGCTGGGACTGTTCAGCTTGGAGGAGGCCAAGGGGTGTCTCACCCATGTGTATAAACACCTGAAGCAGGTGTGCAAAGAGGATGGAGACAGGACTTCTCAGTGGTGCCCAGTGACACAGCCAGAGGCAAAGGGCACACACAGGTGGTTTCCTCTGAACATCAGGATACACTTCTCCATTGCTAGGGTGACTGAGCACTGGCACATGTTGCCAGGGGAAGTTGTGGAGTTTCCATTCTTAGAGGTACTCCAAAGCCATCTGGGGCAGCTGGATTTAGGTGTCCCCACTGAAACAGTAGACCTGGACTAGAGAACCTTCAGCAGTCTCTTCCAACCACAGCCATTCTGTGACAGGGCTTGGTGGAAGGAAATTATCTTGTCTGCTCCTTGAAAAAAATCCTCACAATAAAATAGTCCTCCTGTGTGTGAACTGTTGCTAACAGCTTGATCAGATGTTCTTCAGAATTAAAATTACAAATTAAGGTCTCTAGTTACTTGTTCTAGCAAAGAATAATTTGTATTGAAAAAGCAACACTAAAAGGTACTTCCTTCAGAAATAATAGCAAGTCCTGCTGTGGATTTGATTTGTGGCCCTACTTGGATCAATATGACATCAAGATGATTAATTTCTCTAGGTGGTGTCCTTTGGCAAGGCAAAATACATTCTTTGTATCTCTAAGTGCTATCTATTTACTGTCTTTCTGCAAATTTGTCACAGATTCCTTGTAATTATTTCTGCTTCTTGGCAGCTTCTCATACTGAGTATTTTTTGTGCTGCTGTTGTTTTTCCACCTCTTGTGACACCAGCTTACAAATGGTGTTCTTGTACAGACCGGTGTGAACTGCCTGAAAGAAGGGTCTTTTGAGGTGTGAATTTAAAATGATCTCCTGTGGAAACAGTGTTGAAGGGTGGCTTAGAATACATGTTGTATGGAAAAAAAAATAGCAGATGATGCTTTTTCTTTTCCTTGGCTCACAGTCCGGATTCTTCTTACGAGACAATGACCAGCAAGTGGCCGTCCGTGTGGGTGAAGATCTCTTCCAGCTGGATTGGCATCGTGCTGTACGTGTGGACTCTGGTGGCTCCACTGGTTCTTACCAACCGCGACTTTGACTGAGCTGTGCTGCTCTGGAGGGAGGCTATGTTAGCGCCACGTGTCCCTGAAACAAAACAGTATTCTGGGTAATAGTGCGGGTGTAAATACGTGTGTGTGTGTGTGCTGTCCAGGTAGTATTCCCTGCTTTATCCTGCATGATTACCTTGAATCGTGTCTTGTCATTAAATGACTTTTTCTAGCTGAGCTCAATGGTAATTGCTGTAACAGTGTTTTTTTATAGGATTACTCCTAGTTTGAGTGCTTTGGGAGCACCAGATGTAAGATCAAGAACTTTTGGAAGTATGTTTTTATCCCCCCTGGATTGCATTAAGTAGTTGTAGGAGAAAAATGCAAGTGTTAATTGGGGCGACTAAACAGTGCTAGGTCAGGCTTTGCAAGTAAAGGAGGGGCTGCCTTTGATGATCCCTGTTGCCTTGATTCCAAAGTAGGCCTTGAGTAAGTGTTGTTAGACTCAAAGGTGGAGCATGTTGGGGTTCACTGGACATCTTGCAGCACTTTGGCACTAACAGCCTGACCATGCTGAGGGCAGCAGGACCTTCAGCACAGATCTAAGAGGGGGAAACTTACAGTGGAGCTGCAGAGGAGTCAGTCCAGTGTGTTCCACTGCACACAGGAGGATGGGCACCCTGGAGAGAAATATCCTGGTATCAGATGCTCAGAAGCATGTTTTTAAGGCACCTGTTTACAATGTGCATCTACATATTATTATTGGTTTTTTAAGTAGTTTAAATGGCATAGGTGTGCTGTAATTTATTGCTGTTTTGTGTGCCACTTTCTTCTTGGCTAAGCTACAATCATGGAATTTGCAAGGAGCCGAGTGGTGAAAGCTGTGTAAACCCTTGGGAGGAATTGAGTATTGTGACTACAAAAAAAAAGTGGAGAAAAAGGAGCACTGAAATTACAATAACTAAAGGAAGAGGTTTGCATTTACTGAGGCTTCAATTGAAGTATTTCTTAAAATATTTGGGGCTCTGAATCTTGAAATCTTTTACTGTATTAGGTATTTTGCTTGTTTGTCCATTGCCAGAGATGAACTTGAGCCTAGCAAGTCTAAGTCTAGGCATAGTTCCTGTGCAGTTACAAAATCTTAAAATGCTTTTGTGCTTGCTGCTTTGTAATTGAAGTACATAAGCTGCATAATTTCTCTTGCTACAACGTGAGCCTAGAGCAGCCTGACTGGGAGTGACCCTGGAGCCTGCAGCAGATGTCATGCTCATCTCTTTCTGTGGTGTTTGTAACTGTGACTTCCTGTTGCTCTACTCTAAGCTTTTAATTCTGCACCTGAACATTGACATTTACTGAAAAAGTCTGACATGTAAAGTCAAACTTGAGACAGTAATTGAACGATTAGTAAAGGCTTGTAATAATTTGGATATGTTGTTACCTTATTAAAAAATAAATTTGGATGATGTTGTCCCATGACTTTTGATGTCTCATGCTGCTGCCAGCTGTGGCTATTGGAAGGGTTTGTGTAACCTCATCCCCTCTTCTGGGTATGCTTTGTAGCACTGTCAGGTTCTGAGAAGAGGCTGCAGTGCTGTAGAGCACACCTGTGACTCCCTAGCTCTTTTGGGAGGTCATGTGTAACCCCCTGGGTGAAGTCCTCTGACAGTTCTGTGTCACAGCAAACACAAACATGCCTTGCACCTGTAATGAGGCATTTCTGCTTCATCAACTGCTGCCACTTCACTGGACTGCACCTGTTTAAATTTGGGTAAAACACCTGAACCACAGAAACCTCTTCTACTACAGCAGTTCTGAGTCCTGTAACAAATTGCTTTATTCAGGAGATGAGCAGTCTGCTCTGTCTATGGATTCAGCTCCTTGTACAAGTGGCAGATTACTGCTTTGGAAAAAAAATTTTGGATCCACCGCCAGAGTTGGGGAATGTAGTTTTTGCGTTGTATGTACGAAGTTACTGAAACCAATTTCTCTCTTTACTGAGCCTTCATGCTCTTGAGGGGGTCAGACATTTTTTTCAGTTACAGTTTTGACTTACTGCTTATGTTAAAATCAGGAGCTCATTTGGTTTAAAGTGTGTCAGCTGCCCCTTCCCCTGATGGGGTAGGAGCCCCTCTGACTCTGTAGCACAAGTACACAAACTCACTGCAGCACCTGTGGCTTCCATGAGTGCAGTACAGGACACACACCTTGGAGGAGGGGTAGGGCTTACTGGAAGGAAAGCAATGGTGCTCTGCCACAGTTCTGAGTAAGAAATCAAAGAGAGAACACCCTTTTGCATGCTTCTTACTGGAAAACAGTTTGCTGCACTAGACATGTGTTTTGGAAGTTTATCAATAAACTCTTCAGGATGGAGATAAACTGTTTTCCAGGAATTATGCACAGCAGACCTTGTACAGCAACTATGATAGGAAAACAAGAGGCTGTTAAATCCCTAATCATCTGGAACAGAGAGTAAGGGACAAACTCTTAACAAGTATCACACTTAAGTAACATTTATTTTGTCAGCATAGATGGTCCAAGTTAAAAGTACTCATGCAGTCATGGGGCCTGGTAGCTGTCAAAAACTTCTCCCCAGTTTGTGCTATGTGTGAGCACTTCCACTGAAGTGAAAGTAAGGCAGAACCAAGATTTAGCAAGGTACAGGCACTTTGTTCCCAGTTGAAGCAGGGAAAAAAAAAGCCTACATCAGGTCCTGGTCCCCCACCCCAAAACAGCCTCATGTATGTTAAACAAAATGTAAAAAATAAAACCCCCAAAATGCATAAAGTCAGTGTTCCCTAACCATACACTACAAGTTTATGTCATCATATGTAAGACAAGAAGTATAAGAAACCATAAACCAAAGCTCACTATTGACAAGTGTTGGTTACCCGCAGTATGAGCGATGTGTGCAACACCAAGTGTTGACAGCAGTGCAGCAGCAGCAGCCTGGCTCAGCAGTGCCAGCTGTGCCTGGTGGCTTGTCTAACTCCATATCTAAACAACTGCTTGTGTAAGATAGGAAAGGTACTTCAGATTCCACATATCTGGTTACATAAAACAGTGATATACAAAAAACTCTCATACCAAACAATATTCTAAATAAATAGTTCATCTTCATGACTATATACAGAGCTTCCCTCACATCAGTTATCCAAGAAGGACATGTCTGTGTCCATGGGTGCTGGGGCAAGTTCGCAGAGGTAGAACAGCGTGGCTTCGCTTGCCTCTGCCTCTGTCAGGGGCTCCAGACGCACCAGCTTGCTCTGGGTGGGCTGGGGATCCAGGCTGCTCTCCAGGAGCTCATCCCCTTCCAGGGATTTTTCAACAAGGAAAGGAGTTTCAGCTGTGAAGCTCCCGCTCTCAACAGCAGCGCCTGGGTTCCCATCGAGGAATGCAAGGAGTGGAAACGCAGTGTAGTGTATCAGCTGCTTATCTATGGGGAGAAAAAGGCCCAGAATACTAATTCACGTGCCTTCACATGCAGAAGGACAAAACAAAATCCAACCCACAGTACTTATTTAAAAAATAATTAATTAAAAAAGATAAGTGTTTATGTTTTTAAAGAATTATTACGTAAACATTATTTGTGCAGATTCACCTGCAAAATACCAGTTTCTCTGCATCTAGAGCAGAGACAAAAATCTAAAAAGCAAATATACTAAGTCTTGTGTTTTGGTTATTTGTCAGCATAACATAAAACCAGGTAAGGAGCAAATAACTGAGTTGGCTTTTAAGAGTAATGTTCAACTGTTATGTTTCAGTAGATACTACAACTAACCTGATCTAGGCTCAGTACCTTGCGTTTCCTGTGAAGCTGCTGGACCAGCATTATTCTTGTTAGTTTCTTTTCCCTTTGTCTCTGTCTGGAAACAAAAGCAAACTCTTAAAATACACATTTAAAACCTGTTCCAATGCCATCGAGAAACAGCTGACCAAACTACTACAAAAAATAATTTTTCATTTGTGATAAGATACAGTGGCATAATCAATATTACCCACACTAACACACCATGGCTGAGAAAACGTGAAATGGAAACACAGGCTACAAAGCTAGGCCTAGAACTAATGCTTTAAATGAACAGGACAAATTTAAAGTGCTACATCTTTGTTCCACTGCTTATTACTGTGTTTCTTTTCCCAATACAGATGAAACCATTCTGATTGAAGTGCATACCATGTTTGCAAGTAAAAAAATCTCAGGGGATACAAAAGTCAAGAGACTGGTACAATGTAGAGGTAATACAAGTTCTAAAGGACATTAGTAATTAACCGAGGTCCTTTTTCCTTTGCTGTTTAAAGCCCAACAGGATGAAGTCTTCCTGCAGTCTTCCTATTCTCATGCAAGTCTTAAAAGCCAGAGCACAAAGTGCCATGATTCCAGTGAAGAAAACAGCAAAAGATGAGTGAATTTTGCATCTCTCAATACTGTGTATGTTGAGCAATGGATTTAAGACTTACTTTGGTATTAGTGATATGATCATGATCTGTAGGATTCATCTGCACAGAAGTTGTAAAAAGCTGAATAAGACAAAAGACATCAAGTTTTAGGTATCTCAGTGTTGCTATTAGGAATAGAAGACCATTGCTTCTGCATGTGAGAGAATAAACCCCTGTACTTATTCCACCCTCTATGAGGACCGGAGTCTATTTACAGGTAATTACTACTTTTACAAAGAAAATATAGCTTTGGAGCACAATGGATTGGAATTCCACGAGCCCTGATCACAAAAGAAACAACTGTATGGCATCTAACACGGTTTGCTGCAGTCTTAGAACACAAATTTCTTCTGGATAATTCTGTCTACAATATAGATGAACTTAAGTTCAAGTGCAAGTGACACCAATCTGGAAGGAGTCATCAGTAAGTGGAGAGCAGAGCTGCTTTTTAGAGGGATTTCAGTGAAGTGGGAGAGGGGCCAACAGATACTCCAGCAGGTTCAACAGCCACGTGTCACCAGGGCCCAGTAACCTCATGCACTGGTCCAGGTTAGGATTAAGGAAAAAATGGGACAGGGAGCAGCACCTCAGAGAGGGGACGTGAGACCCTGCCACCAGCCAGCAACATGGCCTTGCTACAGGGACAAAGTTTCTTTTTAATCCCAGTTCATTGAGAAGACCACAGATGATGTGCTGGGTTATTTCAAAGCAAGAGTATTAATCAACTTGACATCTATGTTCACATCACAACAAATATAAGCATTATTTCATTAAGAATGCCATTGTTCAATAAGAAACTTAAGCATTCACTTGAGCAATGGTATAGCATTAAGACTTATACCAGTGCTCCAGAAACTCATAAACTATTTATAATTTTGCTTTGTAAAGGGAAGGAAAAAAAAAAGAAATTTGTGATTTAAATCCATATTAAACAGCAACAACACACAAATGTTTTCTATAGCCTATTATGAAAATACTGTAAGTCAAAATTACATCAACCAGGAGATCTGGATCTATGCTGAACTGTCGTCCTGACAACATAGCCTGGAAGTCCTCTAAACTGCAGTCGATACTGTCCAGATAATCCAGAAGTTCAACTCTAGAAGGCAAACAGTATTTTATTGCTGTATCCCTTAATCAAGTAAGAGAAATCCTTAATTAAGCTTTACACAGATGTACTACATGCATCTAAAAATCGTCACCAGAAGTAGAATGAACTACGTCTTTCACAAGAAATGACCTCTGCATAAAAATGAAGACTTTTAGCCTCTTTAGAGGAGAACCCAAGTCAGCAGACAGGTGCTCTGGAATAGGTATCACAGGAATCACATCAACATAACACTATTACACAACATTAGCAGGGATGCAATTCTTGCATCCACATAGCCCTAATGGGTCTAATCCACCTGCATGAGTGACAAAAATAAATCCTGACAGTTTAAACAATCTCTACAACATTACACTGCCAGATTAAACATCTTGACTCACTTAACAATGAAAACCAGAGGTTGCATCTTAAAAGACTTAAAATAGAAGAATCTTCAGAAACTGGCTGGAACAACAGTGGCCTGTGAATTTAAAGTTCTCACTAGAAGCTGCTATTCAGTCCTTTTTACTTCAGTCAAATAATCAGTTCTAATACTTGAAAAAACAAAAGATCAGACTACTCACTTTCCAAGAAGATTGATATTCTGTGAAATTACTCCATTTTCATTGAGTATGGAATCCATCACAGAAACTGGGTCTTCTGCAGTTAAAGTTGACTGGTTATTCAGCTGTACAGCACTTGACATGAGTGGGCTTGTGCTGTCACTGACAGAGCTGACGGGATCATTACCTGGGACAGCAACTGATTCAGTGCTTTTATCCCCTTGAATTACAGGGGCATATTCATCTTCATTATCATCTTCCACAATTACAATATCAGGAGAATGGTAGCTGCAGCTACAGCTGTAATCAAAGATAAATTAATTACAACATTTAATACACATTTAAATTGGTATTATTCCAGAGATTTAATTACCTCTCACTTTCGTCAAGCTACTGTTCAAGCTACGATCAGGAAATAAACTTTTCTACTGCTTTTTAATACTAAACACAGCAAAATACTAAAGGTATCTATTTTGCATTGATACAATTCTGTAATGATCAATACAATTAATGAAGCTCAGTTAGCAGACACTGTTGTGCCAGACCACAATAACCAACTGCTAAAGAGCCATACAAGCACTAACACTTTTGTCATTAGAACAAGCTTGCAAATAAATGTGAAATATGTACAGAGTGAACCAAATCCTACAAGGTCATAAAACCAGACAGACAGTATATATTTTGTATATTTCCTGTAGAACAGCATCAAGTCTGGAGCACCCATAACAAAGCATGCCAGTCTACAGGTTTGTAGTTAACCTTATGCGTACCAGGAATGAAACTTGAAAAACAAGCATGAGCCTCAACTGATTTGCTTTCGTCCCTATTCTGGTTCTTAACCCTTAAGAAGCTATTAGTTATGTTGCCTCTCTATCACAGCCTTTTTTGCATGAAGCTTTTACATTAGAGAATGCATTCCCAGGCATCAGCTGAGCAAGAACAGTGGTGCCAATTCAAGTATAAGCTACAAATACTAAGTTTTTCCCTTGAGGCATAATACAGGACCTATCAATCCAATGCAACTCAAGAAGACAGTTGCATCTAAATCCCTGGACCAAGTTTCAACTTGCGTGTAGCTGGAAGATGAACAGCTTCTGTAGTATTGGAGTAGAGACAGGAAGAAAAATAATCACAAAACGCAACTAGGACTAAAAAGCCCAGAACCCTGAAATTAACTGGCTTAATGCAAAGACCACACCAAAATCTGACAAACACCACATGTAAATTATTCAACACAAAAACCTGCAAAAACAAGGGAAGTGATTCCTCTCTGTAGTCATAACCAAAATGCAAGACTTCTCTTACTCTGGCTTTAGTATATTTAAGTATTATGCAATAATACATACTGCTTTCACCAGTTTCCATCTATCCTCCTGATATTGAAACTCCAACATCCAATTAAGTATTTTGGAACAAATCCAAAGGTCAATAAATCAAAAGCTAGTGTGAATTCACAGATAAAGTTTCTTTATGTGCAGCAGTGCTGAATAATTCTAACCACATCACTAAAAAAAATAAAATTATCTAAGGCATCTGAATTCGTGCATATTATATAACACTGAAAGCCATTTATCAACACACATCTCTTGAGACTTCTTACTTGGAAGAATCTGAAGTGGTATCTTCACTTGTTTCTGGTGTAACAGGAAGATTTTCTTCATCAGCCATGGGAAGTTCTTCCTCACCCACATCCTCAGTGACATCATAAATAACAATGTCATCTGAAACCTGTTCCCTTTGTTTTAAGCCCTCATTTCTGTTGAGAGGTACCTGAGAATTATTTTTCAAAGAGTCAGGGCATAGAAGGACCATGAGCTTCAGCATTTTTACAGTTATCATTGTATCTTACAATGCTTCACAGCTAATGAAGTTTAAGAGCTTTCCTACACCTTGGAGATTACAAGCTATTAAGATCTATGTTTAATAGAAAAAGCCATAGGAGTAAATAAATAAGCTGAAGAATAACAGCTACAGGAAAAATAATTTGGCAAATACTACAGGTGTAGAAATAAAATTATACTAGCACTGTCAGATAATAGAACTGAAAATATTAAAACACTGACTGCTACTTAAGCTGTACTTTGTTATAAAGCTACTAGTTCTAGTTCCATACTACAGCACTTGTTATAATGATTTCCTCTCCAATCATTATTTGGACAGCAGAAAACAACTTTCAGTGGTGTGAATCATTCAAATCTAACAGGAACATGACATAATTTTGCTGGGTTGGATGTTGCCTTTGCAGAGCAACACACTGGACCCTTGTCCCTGTACGTGGCCACGGATGCCACATTCCCAGACAACAATGCAACATTATCCGTGCTATTTCTAACAGCACTATTCTTAAAAGCAAAGTGCTTTCAGCAGGATCATGTCAAGCTGTATTTAATACAGGTAACTGGTTTATACATGCTTATGCTGGAAAGTGAATGCTGATTATCAACACATCTAGTTTCTGAAAGAAAACAACAGCCTATCAATTCTACAATCCGACAGCTCTCAGTACACAGCTGTGGTATAGTCTCCATACAACAATGGATTTAATCCATTTGCCCACCTGCACTCCATCATAAGAGAGTACCCATAATAGACAACTTACATGGTGGTTACTGTCAGCTGGTTCTTTCACAATTTTCTGAAATACATTCGACTTCGTAGGTCCATTAGTGTTCAGAAGTAGAGGCCTACATCAGAAAGAGTAAAGGAAAAAGGCCATCTTAAACTCACCTCTGATCATTAGTCAACAAGACCTGTCATTTTATCAAGTGGACAGAAAGTTTTCAAGATTGTATTTACCTCTTGCGTTTTAGGCTCACTAGTTGGTTATTCTGCACCAAGGTAACAATGAATTGTACAATCTGTAAGGGAGAGAACACTATTGTTGGTTGCTCTGCTTTGTAATTGTTTCTCTTGAGTACCAAGACATCTTATAGCAAAAGATGCCAATAATAAAATCTATACATAAGCAGCAAAACACTTCCTTTGTGTAATAACTTTTATACAGAGCTGTTCAGAAAACCTAAAAATCAAGGAAAAAAACAGTGCTGATAATATCTAAATAGTTATTAAATTGTTAAAGAAAGACTTTTCATGTAGCAGATGATATGAGCCAGCTTTTGCATGACATCACACAGTACAAAGACAGACATGCAGCAACTTAAACGATTAAAAGAATTCTAATTAGCAATGACAGAAGGCATATAGGGATGTGGACCATATACATAACCTGTATCTGTAAATACTGGTTCTGGCGAAAGGCATTTTTGACAGATTCAGAAAAAAGTTACACGCACAATTAACAGTATTCATCAGCTGTCTTTCCTTTTGAAATGTTAGCCCTTCTTCCTTTATGTTTTAAATATAAGGCTTTAATGTATGTATCTGGCTTGAAGAAACTGAGGAAAAAACCCTCAGTAAGTCTCTTCTACAAGGCTACTTGCACTGATGCCTCTTCTGATACATTAAAAAACCAGATCTATATTTATATCAATTTTGGTAGATCATAAATCTAACTGTTAAATAATATAAGTTAACCTATCAATAGATTCCACTCAATTATCTATTCCTCTGGTAACCAAAAATATACAGTCAGTGGGTCAGTTAAGTGGGACAGCAGTGAACTTCCAGTACAGAATCTTGTAATTCTTGCAGTGAAAAAGTTTCTCCCAAGGTCAGTTGACAGAGAATTAGACATCTGATTCCAAAGCAATGAAAAATAGATGGACCATATTAAGGGTAATTTAATGACTGATGTAGGATGTTATTGAACTTCTTTCTTTAAAAATGTTTACAAGACTTTGGCCTTATTTCCTGCTTATGAACTAAAATGCCCTGAATGTTTGTATCCCTATCGTTCATCATATACCACCCTGCTGTTTTTCTATTAAAGAAAAATTTGACACTATAAAAAGCTGAGTGAGGGCAAAGCAAGGTAACATGGCAAAGCATTCCTACTTCAGAAATACTCACTCAAGCACACACGACACTTGAATGAAGCCTTACCTTTCGAATAACTTGCTGCTGTTGCAAGTGTTTTGCTCTCAGTTCTGACACTTCCCTCCAAAGGGATTCATTCTCTCTGTTTAAAATGATGATTTAAAAGTCACACTAAAACTAATTATTAATTTTTGTTAAATATCAGCTGGCTTCATTAAAACTCTTTGAAATGTGTTTCTAGACTGGGGGTTGCTGTGGGAGTGTCACACAGGCACAGCAAGCAGCCTTGTAAAGTAACTATGAAACAGAGACCCAAACACAACAAACAGCCCGTAGAGAATTTCCATCTGCTTTAAAGGAAAAGAAAAATAACATTTCCAAATTTGGCAATAATCATTACCTATACATTCAGCATTTAAAAATTAACTATCAGCATTTAACAGTTACCTCTGTTAGCTCCAGTAAATGGGCATGTAAGGTGATAAAAAATAACAGGAGCATGTCAGAGGGAGCAGTTTTCATGAAACACTACCATTTTAGAAACTTTGGTTCTTCCAGTAATCACACAACTCCAGTTACTGAGACAGTGTAAAAACTGCCCTGTTGTAACCACAAGCCTTGTTGTTTCCAACAGTGTATGCCATAGTAAGAGGTAGATAATGAGTACTAAAAGCTTCAATGAAATATGGGCAGACAACATACCACCCTCCTTCTCTTTTGTATGTAATTTTCAACACAAAGAAGCAAACTCCACTGGTGTTTGCATTTTTAGGAAACCTTAAACTAAGTTTTCAGAGACAGCAGCTCATACACAGTGTAATGCAGGGTACTACTCACTGCTCAAACTGCTCCTATGTCCAACATACAATTTAAGAGTACAGTTCCATCGCAAAGTTAACAGCAGAAGTTAGGGATTCTGAACTTTATCAACTTTTTCACTAGCTTTATCAACATATTTTGTAGGACCAGGTCTTCTGATTTAGCTCCAGTTTCTACTTAAATCACTTTAAACTGATGGGATGACAATATGGATGTCAATGACCAACCACTATGTTCTCATCTCTACAAACTGTCAGCTCATTAGCAATAGGCTGTCATTTCAGTCAAATCCAGCCCTGCTCTGGGCAGTGGTTTGGACCTGAAGGCCTTCTGAGGTTCCTTTCAATCCTAATTCATCTAGGATTTCAAAAGGGCAAATATGATTTTTGCTGCAGACTGGCCAGATTCTAACAAAGACTATGCCTAAGCAAAACAAGTTTGCCTCTGAATATTCTACCACTCAAGTCATTGGAACTGAAGACTAGAAATGAGCGAATTTACTCCTTAAAACCTGAACTAACCGGTGACCTCTGCCACAGAACTACACTGCCATAAGACCTTCTACTACAAGAAGAAATAGAAACTCTATTAGAGTTTCTACTGAGGTGATGTAACTTAAGAGTGCATGACCTTAATGCTCCTGTATCTTGTCTGTATCTACATATTCTAAAGAATAAAGTAATTTGTGACACTCATCTTGCTATTGAGAATAAATCATAATTTCTAAGCAGGCAGTAATGAAATTCTTAAAAAACTATTTACATTTGGATTTTCAATTCTGTTTCTCTGTCAATCAGTTAACTAATGAATTTCTAAATTAGATTTCTAAACACATCTTCATAGGTATTACCTTTTCTACAATTTTAAACAGGGGGGTGGAATTAGGACAAAACCAATAGGAAAATAAAAAACAATGAACAGAGACATTAGTTGTCCCACAGAAGTATTATATGCAAACTGCACAAACCAAACTCTGCCTCAAACCAAATACAGTAACTATTTCAAACTTGAAGACAAAAACCAGCATACTTTATACTAAGAGTTGACTTAAATATTCAGCATCTATATGGAACTATTATTAAAGGTGTTATTTAATTACCTACTACTAGACAGTTCTGCAAACACCAACATTCCCTATTACTTTTTATCAGAAAATTCAATTTTAAGGCAATTTTTCTATTGAAGTTAACGTTCCTAAAGCAATCATTGAAGTTAGGCAGCCAGAAATCAAGAAACACCTAGAATTAGGTCTTTGTCCAGTATCTATTATCACAATTACCTGGCATTAAGGATCAGATACTGATGAAGCAACTTACCTCTTCAACAGAGACAACTGAGATTCAATAGTTGTTTGTTTAATTTGCACCTTTTGAGCACTGCATATTATTTTAGAGAGATCTTCCTGTCGTATCTTGTTTTCTTCAGGTCTTGAAGAAGAAACCTTGAAAAGATTAGAATCCAGAAAAAAACACTTCCCTTAATTCAGGCTTAACTATTATCATCTTTTGGTGATCGAGTATATTTTCTTACTAATGTTTACAAAATATGCATTTAATAATAAAACAAACGTCCAAAAAACCATAGAACCAGAAACACAGGTGTCACCACATTAGCTTTAGTTGTTACAAACATTTGTGTACACTCAGACTCTTCAGGCATTTTCCCAAGTGCTCTCCTTCATAACTGCATCACAATAACCTGGTGATAACAAGTACATCACTCTGTGCTCGTTTTGGCTGGCATGGGGTAATTTCCTTCATAATAGCAAATACAAGACTGTGTTTTGGACTTGTGCAGTTGTGCTGCAGTGCTGGCAAAAGACATGTTTTTGTTACTGCTGAGCAGTGCTTACACATGGACAAGGGCTTTTCTGCTTCTCACCTCACTCTACCAGCCAGTTGGCTTGGGCTGCACAAAAAATTAAGAGGGCACACACACAACTGGTATAGTTATCCCCACCTGACCAAAGGAGCGTTTTATACCATACATGCTTAGGATATAAAACTGGGGGAAAAAGAAGGAAGTGGCGGGGGGGATGCTCAGAATGATGGCATTTAAACTTACCAAATGACCATTACATGTGACAGGGGCCCTGCTTTCCTGGGGATGGCTGAACACCTGCCTTCCCATGGGGTGTCGTAAAATGAATTCCTGGCTTGGCTTTGCTTGTGTGTATAGCTTTTGCTTGACTTATTAAACTGCCTTCATCTCAATTCCTCAGTCTTCTCACTTTTACTCTCCCAATTCACTCCCACATCCTGACATGGGGAATGAGCAAGCGGCTGTGTAGGGCTGAGCTGTTAGCTGGGGTTAACCATGACATCCAGTTTCATTTTCCATATTTCTATCTGCCACCTATATCCACTTGACTCAATAACAGCAGAGCACATTTCAGAAGCGTAACGAATGTGTTTATTGGTTTACCCCATTCTCTTGGGTGTAAAGTCTAATGCTTACAACAGTAGCTTTGTCCTGAAACAAGCTACATAAACAAGCAATTTCTTATATTGCTGATGGTAAAGTCAAAGCAACAGTCAAGGCTCTGCACTTCTAATACTTGTTTGCAAATTGTCATATTATGTAACTCACACTTTTTTGCCACCTGTGAAACTTTACTGTAATAACAGCAAAGCAGATAAAAAAGCCTTGTCAAATCCCCCAGAATATTTTTAAACAAGCTCAAGATAAATGAAATCAGGGCAGTTTGTTTCCACAAACTGTGAACTTACTTGCACTCACAATCCTGCAGTTAAACTTGACACGAATTTAGCCATTCATCAATACTTAATAGTATACATTTTCCACATTCTGAATTTCCACTAACCTTCCTTTTAATGTGTTCCAGCAAGTCCTCCCGGCCCTGCCTAAAATACGCGTGCCGAAACTCTACTGGACCATCTCGCTCCAGTTTGACAATTCCAGAATCAACATGGACGACTTTACGGAAGCCATCTTTAAAAAAAGCAAAAGAAAAGAAAAACTTCAAAACCCACATTTAGAAATTCAAAGTATGCTGTCCAAACTATCCTGTTACCAATGTTGAGGATAAGACAGTATCCTAGTTGCAGAGCACACAAGTCCACTGCTGAAAGGAAATTATAACTTCACTTTTATGTACAGGATTTAGAACTGTGCTAGAATGCAAAAATACAGGAACTTACACATGTTTAACTGTCTGACAAAGCTTGCCATGTTGTTATGCTTGAAGTACTTGGGAAGAATCTCTTTTGCGAATCTCTGTTCATCCAACACCAAGAAACTCTTTCCATTCTAAAATGAGAGAGACACATTAAGCTACTTAAAAACCATAGCAGAAAACACACTGGACTTTTAGAATTAATCACCAGACTGGAATGTTTCCTTTGTGCATGCAGTACATTACCGATCTGCTTGCCTACAATTTTCCAAAACAGAAAGCGTACAAACCTTGCAGTTGCAGAGCAACTGAGTACTATCAATTTACATCATTACCTGTATCTGAAGTGGAACATCTCTATTATTACACACCGCTTTATCAAGGTATGAAATAATTGTTTACCAGCAATTATTAGTTTCACTACACTACTATCAATTTTGAATGTAGTTTTGAAGCCCTGGTAAGGAATCTTAACAAAGAACCTGAGCGAGGAAAGAATTCCAAAAACCAGCTGACAGTCCCATCTGCTTTTCAGTATAAAAGCATGATTGCCTTGATAGGATTTGTAGAGCAGATGGAGCTGTCAAAGAGGTGAGGGTGTCCACTGGGTTTTGGAGTCATCAAAAAGGTAGCTACCTAAAGCAAGATTCCCGTTCTGGAAAGCCAATTGTGAGAGAAGACTGATCTTTTATTTAATCCATAGGCTTTAAGTAAAATAGAAGGATTGGCTTTTGTTCTTCAATGACTACACTCCATTTAACTACAGGGCAAGTAATTGGCAGAATGCAAAATACTTATTTCAAAATGGTTTAGGTTCTGTCTACAGATCCATAATACTCTCACCCTGTAGTTAATAAGAAGTTTTATCTTCAACAAATGTCAACATTTTTCCTGCATCTTCTTAAGAGGCCTTTTTAGTTTAATGAGTCACTTTTCTTATCCTCAAATGCCAGCAGTTCTATGATTCCAAGAAGCTTAAAGAACCAATTGTAAGACCATATAAAGGTCCTTGTCCAAAGGCAGGATTCCTTGTTTCACCTAGGAGAGAATTAATTTTTTTCTTAGTAGCTAATAGAGTGCCCAGTTTTGGATTCAGTGCGAGAATAATGTTGATAGTAAGTTGGTGTGTTAGCTGTTGCTGAGTAGTGCTTACCCTAAGTCAAGGTCTTTTCAGCTTCCCAAGTGCTACCAGCAAGCAGGTGCACAAGAAATTGGGAGAGTGCATGGCCACAACAGCTGACCCAAATTGGGCAAAGGGATATTCCATACCAGAGAACATCATGCACAATATATAAACTAGGGGAGTTACCCAGCAGGAGGGCCAACTGCTGTTTTCAGATGTGCTGGGTACTGGCCTGCAGGTGGAATGCAATTTTACTGGGCACCAATTGTTTTTCTTGTGTTTTCTTTCTCTTTTATTACTGTTATCATACACTTTACTTCATTTCAATTTTCAATGGTTATCTCAACCCACGAGTTTTACTTTCTCTACCAGGGTGTGGGGATATGAGCAAGTGGCTGAGCCGTGCTTAGCTGCCAGTGGGGTTAAACCACAACAGCTTGCTCCTGCAAATCAGCAGGGAGCATCAGAAACAGGATGTTACAAATGGCTCTCCACTGGATGACTTAGGCACTTAACACTGAAAAGTAGGGAGATGAAAACTCCCAGTAATGCCTACCTACCTCCTGCTGAATCAATCAATGGAAGAAAAAGGGGAAGCAAAAGAAATGGCACGAACAGACTATTTTAGATAATAGTGTGTGTGAAATTCAAACTGAAGTGCTGAACCAAATGACTGCTGCAGTGACCTGTGACACCAACAGACAACTCCTATGCGGTGCCTCACTTTATCATCACTTTGACAGTGTCCAGGCCAAGCACATGAAAATTTGGGAAACGCTTCCACAAGCTCTTCTAGCCCTGAGAATCATTTACAGTGAAGCTGTACAGACATTAAGGCCTGTAGGCATCACTACACAGCTAAAAAGATTGTCATCTCCTAGTGCCAATGACTAGAGCATACAGCACTCTTCCAAGTGCTTCATTTGGTACTCCTCATCCACATCACAAGTAATCCAAATACTTCCCTCCCACAAGAACTGCCGGCTGCTAATAATATCAACTGTGATGGGTGGACCTTCCCCTCTAGAAACAGCCTTGCAGAACCTGTAACAAACAATTATTTGTACTGTTAATTAATTAATTGTACTGTAAAAAATAGAACAAGGATACCTAATAGGTACTGGTGTGTTTACTTGAGATAAACATAAGCAATCGATTTGGAAATTCTCCATTAAAAGCATAAGGCAGCAAAACCAGCATTCTTTAAATGTAGACAACATCAATCTTCATACACCTTTTAGTGCCTCTCTTCCAAGAAATAAAAAAGGAAAAAACCCCAACAAACCCCCAAAACACCACAAAAATCCCCACCCTAAAACAAAAATAAACAAAAGAAAACTAAAAAGAAATTAAGAAAGAAAAGCTGCCGTATTCTACTGAGGCGTCCTGCTTCCCTCTTTGTGAAGTTTTGGCTGAAGGTACTGCTAAACCGTTTTCAGCAAAATATTTAAGCTATTTCATTATTTTTAAAGCATTTAAAACAAGGAGCTCTCAGCTGAATTGAACTCAAAATCACTTAAAGATATTGACACGATATGAGAAGATTTTATTGAAAACAGCATATAGGAAAAAACCGAAGTAGCTATTATTACAATACGCGCTTAGCTTTCAGCACAACTGTCAATGATGCTCAGCGCAGCAACTCGCCAGCCCTTCATTGCACTGTTAGAAGATCGGTGCCCAACTCGACCTCCCCCGTGGCCCATTCCCTTCCCGCCACCCCAGCAGGTGGACACCGAGCCCGGGAAGTCCCCGGCAAGTCCCCGGCCATCCCCCACGTGGCCGCTCCCCACCGCCCCAGCGGGATCCGGCCCGGCGGGCAGCACACAGGAAACAACAGCAGGCCCGAGCACGCCGCTCTCCCCATCCTGCGGAGCTCTCCCGCAGCCCCGGCTCACCGAGCCCCATTCCCTGCGCACCCACCACCCCGCGGCGGGAATTCCCCCCGCAGCTCCGCCTTGCCCGCTCCTTCAGCGCACGGCAGAGTTCCCCGGCTCCCGGGCCCCCTCCCACCCGCCACAGACTGCCGAGCCTGCTCAGTCACAGCCGCCAGACACACAACCCCCCTCGGCGGGGGTGCCTCGGGACGCGGCCCCAGGGCGGGCACCGGAGCTCCTACTCCACGCTTACAACAAGGGAGAGGCTGAGGGCCGAGGCGAGCCGGCCTCTCCCGATCAGCTCAGCTCAGCTCAGCTCAGCCCGGCCCGACCCAAGCCCAACCCAGCCATGTGGCCGTGCCCTGATTTTCCGTCCTCCCCACGCTCAGGCCGAGGCCCACAGCCCCCAGCGGGCCCCGGTGCCCGCCGGAGCGAAGCGCAGGGTGCTGGCGGGGGCTCCGCCACACCCGGGCGGGTAAGGGCGGGGGGGGGGGCGGCCGACCTGGCTCCAGGTGATGAGCTGGTTGCTGGGGGTCTCGCCAAGCAGAGCCCACAGCTTGCTGAGGAAGGCCGGGACCCCTGGGCTGGCAAAGAAAGGCGACGGCTGCTGGGGAGGCTGCGGGGGCGGCGGTGGTGGCGGCGGCTGCTGCTGCTGTTCCTGCTTCATTGTGGCTCGGGAGCTCCGGGGCCTCTGTCCGGGCGCGGAGCACAACCAGACCGGCCTCGCCCCGCCCCTCGCCCCCACCCCGCATGCGCGGCGGCCCCGCTGCACGCGCGAGTGCCGGCCCCGCCCCTTCCCCCTGCGCCTTACATAACGCCCCCACGTGCGCCGCCCTCACGTGTCACAACAGCGCCGGCACGGGGGGGCGGGCGGGACCAATAGGAGCGCGCCTGGCGGCGGGGGGCGGGGCCGCGTGGCGCGGGCGCACGTTCCCGGCGGGGCAGCGGCGCGTGGCGAGGGGCGGGGCCGGGGCTGAGGGCGGCGGGAGGGTGAGCGGGAGCGCTCCCGCTCCGGATCCCAGGGAAAGGCAGGAGAGGGCCCCGAGCGGCCTTCTAGGGACATTCCCCAGCCTAGGGTTTCCCAACCGTCCGCGACAAAGGTGAACAATAGCTAGTCAGCCCCAAAACGTGAATGCACGGGGCGTATACACAACAGGGACATCCAAGCCAACTCCGCCCAAAAGCATCTCAGGCAGGCCCTAAACAACCCCTCTGCAAGGCAGCTTGTGTTTAGACTTCAGACCTACCAGCTACTGAAACTGTGAAAAGAAACTGGGTATCTCAAGGCACACAGCTTAATGAATGGTGAAATGCCCTAATTTTTTTTTTTTCTTTTGGATACTATTCCAAGTATTTTGCAAAACTTAATTCCACGTTAACTGGAAATAGCTTTAAAGGAGTTTTTCTGTAGAAAAATTAGTATTTCACAACAAACCTTCACTGACAGGTAGCGTTACTAATGTCTTTGTTGAAGTTTTTAAAAAAAAGTCTTAAAGAATTTTAGGGAGTTTGTTCTGCTTCAGTTTGCAGTGAAAATGAAGCACAATGGCACAAGGAAGATAACAGAACCTTTAGTGGGCTCGTCTGCAGGAAAATTAAGTTCAATATTTCTGTTTCAAGCTATCTTATCACACAGCTTCCCTTTCATCACATCATTAGAAGCCTACCACAGCTATAACAAACTCTTTGACTGACATTCACTAGCTCATTCCTGTGAGAAGTCACAGTTGCTAAGTTTATGGCTCAGCTTTTCAGGCTCAGTATTTGGATTGAGAAAACTTAAATGAATGCCTTTTGAATTTAAACATAAATTTAAAGTAATTTTCTAAGTGATTTTTCGTCCTGACATGCAAGTGCAGCAAGCTCCCACCGGATTCCATTTATCTAGATACAAATGCTAGATAAGCAGAGAAGAGATAGGGTTGTGACTTAATCTGGACACAATATTGCCCTGCATCTTATATTTCTTGTTTACAACTTCCATTTGAAAATAGTAGTTGATTTGTAGAATTGTTGGACAGTTTTTCAAAAGGTAAACCCCTATACTGATATCTTTGACTGAGACAGAAGTGGAACCACACACTTCATTTCTTTAGAAGACTGAACATCACCATGCTGAAAAGGACTGCCGTATAACTTGATTTCCAATGTCTTACAGTTGAGGAAAGTCTTTTTACCTTTCTTTATAAGCCTCAGTTTAGGAAAAAAAAAATTCTTCTGAAGCCTTAAGAACTGGAAATTATTTCTTTAATATTTAACATTAAGTGTTAGCAATGTACAACTCAAATAAGGCTTCCTTTAGGTTTTTATTTTATTGTCTTACAAGGTCTGAGCGCAAGATAATTGCTTGTCCCTGTTCATAAAGCTTTTGGTTACATTATTTTACAATTCATCCATTACAAAACTCACCAGTCACTCATCTGGGACTATCTGACTTCCCAGTATCTTCATAAACAGTGCTGTGATCTTTTCCCACACTGCAGTAAAATTTTCATCCACTTAGCTTGCAGAAATCTGGTAATTAACAGCTCTGAGACAGGTGAAGCTACTAAATCTTCCATGATGCAGTTCTCACCCTCCCCTCTCCAGGAAAAAAAACGTAATGCTTAAAAACTCTTTGGGTAATGTGAAATGTTGGGAATTCAGATCTCTTCCCCTATCCCTGAACTAACCTGTCAAGCCCCAGCAGATTCTGTTCCTCCTGAGGCTCGTTCCTCCTCCCTTGGGCCCAGAGTTCCCCCACGTGTCAGAGTTCCAACTAAGACCTTGTGTTGGGGGACTAAGGGACCACTGCCAACAGAAAACACCTGATTTCCAGCACTTTTTCTCCACAGCTTTCATGGAGAGGCTACAAAGTTAGCAGCACCTCAAATCTGGGCAGGAGGCCAAGGAATAAAGTTAGATAGCTGTTCATATCACTGTCTATTTTGACATCCCATATGTCTAAAAGTCACATCGCTCACTGGTCTCTTCCTCTCACACTTGAGCAGGCAGCCCCACAGCACTCCCGTACTGTCTTACAGGAGCTTTGGCCACTGATAGTGCAGTTTTGATGTGCCTTAAGAAAAATAATTTGGGATGAGGACTCTCTTTGTCAGCACATTTGCAAGTAGGGGTCGGTCACAGAGCAGCCCTCATGCAACATCACTTTTCTGATATGAACTTAACCTATCTTCTCTGACTTTAGATTTTCTTCCCCGACAATGGAATATGCAGCAGGGGCCAACAGCCCTGCTTGTGCTGTTAGCCTGGTTCTTATAAGTCTGAAGTGCAATCTCTGAACTCCAGTTGCAACAGACCCTAGTAAAGCCTGAGTCAGCTCCCCAAGGGACACCACTCTGCAGATTTTCCTTAAGACAAACATCATGGTGCAAAACAAGAAACTGAAAATGACAGGAGAGATAAAGACAGGGTGACAGATTTCAAGGCAATACCCTCCTCTTTTTGCAACCACTATTTGTCCTGCCTGAAGGGCCAGCATTTGAAGGTTATCTTCATTGATTCATCTGTATTGATCCATAAGAAAGCAAGAGACAAATCAGACACTGAGCTTGCACAAATGTTGCCCCTGGAACAAACACAGGCAGCCAGCCACAAGTAGGCTGTCTTGGATCAAACACTACAAAGCACCTCACAGCCAAATTTGATGCAAGCCTTCTACCTTTAAAAATTATTACACTGCTTAAATAACTGAAAGCGTTCCTGGAAATCTTAGCTTTATACATACTAGGATCTCCTTGAATCAAAAGGGGTCCTAAGAGGCCTAGCTTTAAACTAATCCTCCTTGAACCAAGGATGGTCTGAGATGTCTGTATTTGTGATGAAACCAGCTAGAGTAGGCAAGGTAGATGACATTTCAGAGAGCTTCTATAGAGATTCATCTTCCAAAATAATATCCATTCAATTAATGTTTTGCCATCGTTGTGCATCTGATTCAAGTACCACTCTGTTTTGGATGGCTAAGTGATTCATTTTCCTTCTTATGCCCTGCAGGAAGAACAGATGGCACAGTCAGCACACCGGATATTTAATAGACAGTGATAAAACAAAAGCTGGCATCAAGTTTCAAAATTAAGTTTTGATAACTGTTCCCCACAGTATATTTAAAATTTAGCTATGATAACTGAAACCAACTTCCATTCATGATCAATGGCTTTTCTTTCTTGAAAGGAAAATACAGACCTACATTCATATTGACTATGAACCCTCCAAGATAGCTTGCTTTGCAAGTATCACAGAAGTGGTAGCCATTCTTATTTGGTTATGTGTGAGCAATACTTTAAACAGGCTTTCCCAATTAGACAAGATATTCCATACACCTTGAAAATGCTTGGTGTTTCTTAAAAGACTTTTCTCATAATATGAGGAAAAGTTACAAACAAAGGTACATTTAAAAAACACTATAGTATTGATTAGTTGAGATAGTGTTTAATTAAACTTAGTGTCCTAAAAATATTCGAGATTTAAAATGCTTGAAGCCATAAAAAACCCCCATCTTTAAAAAAGAGGCGAAATAATATCTGAGTTGAAACCCATTTCTTAACCTGCTAAAAATGAGTTCAGGCCAGATTACCTGACTGTCAGGGTTTTCTACAAAGTTCATCTTTATACTGAAGCTTTTGAAAAGATGGGGGGTTTGGAAAAAAGAGGGAGGGGGTTTCATGGGCCATACACCTCGCAGAAAACTTTATTGAAGTTTTAAATCAGCTTGCTGTGACCATGTGTTGGTATTATGGAAGTTCAATGGTAAGAAAAGAACCCAAGTATTTGTGCTCATTTGGTCATCCAAACTTAACACTGTTTTACTCTAAAATGAAAAGTAGATACAAAAACCTGTTAGCACAGTTTTCTCTGCTTTAAAGAGGATTTTGTTACACAGAAGTTCTGAACATCGTGGCAATGAAGGGCCTATACATAATGCATTCATGCTTTACTTATTCTAAGGCTTCCATTTCATGCAATTTCACATTCCAAACATTAGGACCTCCATAAAATAACTGTTTTGTCAGCTTAATTCCAGAGCATGGCAAAGCTTTCTTCAAAGAATGTCCCTTACATTGGTTTATTCTTACTAAAAGCAAGTGGAAATTCTTTGCAAAGTACCAGGGAGCAACCTTAACCATATATTTGACACAGAAAAGCGACAATGTTTTTATTAAGTTTTAAAATTAACATTATTTTCAAGAATAAATTAGACTAGATTAGTCTTCTCTCAAGGCCATTCAGAAATATGATTTGAATGGATAAAAAACACCTGCTCTGTGGGCGTGGAGTCTGTCATATCATGTCTCCTGGTGCTAATTACTATTAAAAACTCTCTTCAGCCTGTCTGAACCATAAAACATTGAGACTGAAAAGAAAGCAAACCAAATTGGCTAATCTCAATCTAATTTACCTGAATCTGAATAGGTGGAATTGTATTATCCTATGTCTGTGTCTACTCTACTGTTCTCATTGTTCAGACTCCTGTAAGTTTTTATAAAAGAAAAAAAAATTTACTTGATTCCGTGAGACATGGCCAAAATTACTGGTTTTCCCTGTATTGTCAGAGATACTAGAAAAAAAGCAATGATTTACTGTAGTTTCCACAGGACTGCTATTTCCTTCCCAGTTTGGTTAAAACTACTGCTGTAGCAGCCACGAACCACAGTTGAGTGGACAGCTGGTGACTGAAATGCTGTCTATGCTGTAACTGCAATTGCAGCTGTCATCACCTTTGTGAAGTTGGTCAAATGTAATCAAGCCCTTATTGAATGTGCATCAATGTTGTCTTCTGTGCTTGGCTGCTTATTATTATTCCCACACAAATTGACCATTAAGTTGAGAACCCCCTGCAACTGGTTGTTTTCTGTATTATGCAGATGTAAGAACTCAACGCAGACCATCTTGACTTCACAGTTCTGGCAGATTCTGTCTATGATTTGCACATATTTGGTGCATTATCCTGGAATTTTGATGTAGTCTCAACACTGTCATTTCCTCCTCTCTCCTGCACTAAGTAACAGCTGCAGCCATAGCCCAACAACACATCTTTTAGGGACATAACAAATAAATTAGTATTCATTTGACTTCACTCATCAATAAGGTCTATCCTTCAGTGGTGGGGTACAAGTGTCAGGTGCTCTGTTAGAGCACCTGAAAATCATGGAATTATGATTGTAATCATAATTTTCTGTATGAGCAAAGCACCTGAAAATTAAAAAAACATGGAATCATATAGGTTGGGAAATACCTTTAAGGTTGTCAAATTCTGCCATCAATTTAACACTGCTAAGTGCACCACTAAAACATGTCCCTAAGTACCACATTCACATGTCTTTTAAACATCTCCAGGGATGGGGACTCCACCACAAGCCTGTTCCAATACTTAACCACCTTTTCAGTGAAGGATTATTCCCCAATATCTAATCTAAACCTCCCCTGATGCAACTTGAGGTCATTTCCTTTTGTCACGTTGCTTATTACTTGGGAAAAGAGTCTGACCTCCACCTGGCTACAGCCTCCTTTCAGGCAATTGTAGGGGATGCTAAGGTCTCCCCTGAGTCTCCTTTTCTTGAAGCCCCAGCTACTCTTTGTAAGATTTTTCCAGAGCATTCACCAGCTCAACTTCCATTCTCAGGACACACTCCAGCACCTCAATATTTTCTTATAGTGAGGGGCCCAAAATTGGACACGGGACTCAAGGTGTGTCCTTATCAATCCTGAGAACAGAAGGGCAGTCACTGGCCTGGTCTTGCTGGTCACATTATTTCTGATACAAGTGTGGCTTTACTGGCAAGTATTATGTACCAGAATCTGTACTCTAAAAGCTGTATCCTAAGTACTTCTTTTACCAAGCCAGTAACACACACAGAGGATCACTAGGACATTCCACTTGCACATTTATTAGTTATATTACTAAAGAAGTCCCATTAATAGAATAATACTTTTTCTCCTACAGAAAGAAAGGTTCTTGTCCATGTTATTGTTAAGAAACTGCTGTCCTTAACTTCAGCTAAGTGCTGCTCCTACACGGAGAGAACACTGCAAGAATCCTAAGGATCGAAATCGATCGGCTCTAGTCCGATATCGAAAGGCTCTAGTTCGATAACATTTTCTCCCCCTCTGCCTCCCCTTACAATGCAGTGTTATTCAATGCTTTTCACTCCCTTACTGCTGTGCTACTTCCCGCACTAGGTTGCAATAACAATTAGAACGAGGCAAATTGGTTTAAAACACACACACACAAATAATTCTTTAGACACCTGGGGGAGAGTGAACTTTTAACCTGTATGAATTCTATAATCCAGTTCAAGTAATTCGTGTCCAAAAGCAGTTGCAGCATCCTAGCCAAAACTGTGCTAGTACTGGAAGTGAAGCGCTAGGAAGCTTGAGTTAGAGTGCACTATAGCTTGGGATTCTCTCCTCCAGCAAAGGATTTATGAAGAGAGGTGAAGCACAATAAAAGAAAGACAATTCTCTTTTCAAGTACTTAAAGTACTTGAAAACAGGTCCTGATTAAATCAGATCTCAGGCTTAGTAACTTTATTATACAGACTAGTTCCTTTTCACAACTATTCAGCAGATTACTCAAAATCCAGCTAGCTAAAAAAAGAAATACAAAAACAGTTGAAAATATTATTATTACCGCTGTAAAAACTGCATTTTAAGATACCAATGAAAGTGCTAGAACTGATTCTTGTTTCCCGCATGCATTTCTGTTGAAGCCTGTGGGAGATATTGTGGAAGTAAAATTAGAGCATTGTTAGTGTAATACCCTGGAAGCAAAGTCAAAACACAAATCTACTCAATCGGGCAGCCATAGTAACCATCAACAAAATCTCAGTAAAACATTGTTTCTTTATACCTATAGATCTGAAATTTTAAATGAAATACCAATAAAAATTTGCTGTTATATTCGTGGAGTTTCTTTGGAACAGGGGAAAAATATCTATGACCATAGCAGTTTATAACTATGAGTAGTTGGAAAGGGTAAAAGAGTGTAAACTCTGTTGTATATGCAGTAGCCAGGTGGTCATGAAGTGCAGAGCTCCCCTTTGGAAGGCTTCAAGGCAGCAAAGGTCGCAAATGCAACTTACAGGCTCTAACCACAGTTTGTACAGAATGACTTTCTGTCAAGTATTTTCTTTCTCTCACTGTGAGGAGGGGTATTTCTACTTCACATCCATAGGACAGTGCTACCAAAACCCTCATGTGTATGAGACCAGGGCCCCCTGCTCCTGACCCTATGTTACATGGTTGGCACAACCAATAAGCCAAGCAGCTGCTTTCTGTAGCCAAGTAGGTAATGTGTTTGTTCACTTTCCCTCATTATCAGGCCCCGAAGGTCCAGTGAACTAAGCAGACAAACGAAAGAGATTTTATTCTTCCCCTCCCGACCTGTCTCAAGGTTGCTGGGCACCAGGATAATTCCTCTCTTCCCTGCCAGCCCTGAAGGCCCCAGGCACCCAGACAGGGAGTTGCTGTTGTTGGCCCTGAGGGAATCCTAACAGCACACAGCACTGTAACTGTAAGTTAGGTTGTATTAGGCTACTTCTAAATTGTACTAACTTGACTCTTCTAGAAATCCAGTGCCATTCTAGCAATGCATTCTTTGATGTACTGATTATAATAGGATGCTAAGAAAATAAATCTTAATTGTTACTACAGGTTATCATCATCGTCATTCTGCCTAAGATCCCTGAAAGAACCTGTCTGTCCCCTTAGCATTGGTTGACACAGGTATAGGTATCTCAGGACTGAATAAATTTTTATATAAATATATATATATATATATATATATATATATATATATTACAAAAGATGAATGCCCAGTTCCTTGATGGAGTC
>CM031859.1:49143899-49260172 GCA_018697195.1 Certhia americana | reverse complement strand
ACCAAATAGTGGAATGCCCAGTTCTTGATGGAGTCCTCTCTTCCTGAACCAGACACCTTCAGGCTCAAGGGGACCACTGTCCAATCACACCCTGTACCACACACATTCTACAAGTTCAGCACCTTGCTCCAAATGCCAGCGTAGGAAGCGAACAAAGTGTTCCATACTATCAGCCTCAGAAGGCTGATATACTATAGCCCAGTCAGCTCAGTTCCCCTGGAAAATACTGTTTTCACTATCAGTGTAGAATAAAACAAAGGGCAACGAGGTTTTCCTCTCTTCTCTGACAGATGTATGACCACTCTGGAAAAGCTTCTATCACCTCAATAATATACCAGTCCCCATCCTACCCCAAGCTGCCAAAGCAGTTATGGTAACAGCTGAGCTTTCCCTATTTAGGGAGGGTTAGTTGTAGGACTCCAGCTTCTGACTCATTCTCACTGACAGGACAGCTGGAGAGGTTAAAGACATTTCACAAAGGCATTTTGAGTCACTCCACTATCTAAAGAATAAAATCAATATGATTTGAATCAAGAGTCTAACCCTTTAAATACTCATTTGAGATAACTCATGTAAGCCATCATTGCTATCCTTATTAACTAGCACAAGGGCTTGAAGAAAAGGCTGCATCATAGAAGAAATTAATACAAAAGCAGTGAGGCAGGTGGACATGTTTTTTTCAAAAAGCTTGGTTAACCCACCAAGATTTGGATACTGACATGCCAGAAGTGACGTATTATGCACAGGTATTTAAGACTCATTTTCCTGAGCATTCTTACAGAGAAGATCCAAATGTGGATGCAATGCTCGTTTGAGTGTTGAAGGGTCCTAGCATAGTATCTTCTGTGGTGATCCAGATGAAGTAGCATCAGTTCGTGTTCCTTCTTGATGCAATCTAGGTTGGTGACACTGACACAGTGCTCTGCTTAGCAGTGGCTGTTGATGAGATCAATACCAGTGCAAAGCTGTTTATATTGACTCAAACATATACAGAATTCTCACTTTAAAACCTTTTCTACATGAGGGAAAAGGAACTGTGTTAGAAGACACTGATACTAAATACATAGGTATTACTACGCACAAGACTGTGGGTGTGTGCAGCTCTATTTAGATACTGATCTGGATCTGGTAAAGAATGCAGAGATATGGCATTGAATCAACTGCTTAATCAAGACTTTTTTTTTAAAGCCATGCACAGGCATTGTCAGACAACACAAATTTAACTACGGTGTTACTGAATTAAGCATGTCATACACTGACAACAAAAGATTATTTTGTTTGTTTTAAGGAAGAATAAAATGTATTGTTGCTACATAAACAAGTAAAGGACCAACTCTTATTTATGGATTAAAAATTTATGGCAAGAGTCAGAAGCTGACAAGCACTTTATATGCCTGGCCAGTTCCGTTTACTATTTTATCTCTTTTCTAAAGGGAAAGCTTCCTAGGGCAAGCTGTCAGAGCAATGGTAAAAATGGAAAGAGCCATTACATCTAGCCCTACCACCTGTTTTCTTTTTCCACTGTGGGATCACAAGATCTATGACTCTTGCTGAAAAGCAGTTTAAGTTCAAGGCTCCACCAGTGGAAGCATTACTGCTAAAGTACACTCAGAAATCCTAGGGAGCCTGCTGCGAAAACTGCAGTTTGTGAACTGCAGGCAGCTGTAAGTTTGTTAGTATTTTTAGATCAATAATTACTGAGGTAAAGCAAGAAGTAGCAACCTCTGCTACTTCGTAAATATACAGTGCTTTATATCACAACATCCCAAAATAATGGTTCTGTTCTGGATGAAGATGATTAAATCACCCACCTCTCAGAAAACATAACTTGCTAGTTGAACAGGAATATATTCTCTTTTAGGCACCTTCATTTCCTAATGTCTTGGAAAACACATTCAGATACTCCCCAAATCTGAGACAACACATTTCACACTGCCTGCTCTAATGACAAATAAACTTTTGCTCTTTGCTTTCCACAAAACACAAGTCATTTTACCAGAAGAAGAAGGAAAAAAAAATTATTTCTTCCCCCTAAGACACACTCAACAGCTGTCAAAAATGCTGATTTTAGAGTAAAAGCTTCCAAATAAGATTTTTTTTAAAAAAGAGAGGCTGGACTATTTTGAAGTAGTAGTGTTTGGGCAAAATTTTGTGTTTGATTTTTATTGTTAATGACTTAACACAGCAGTATCTTAGCATTATCATTCGACGTACTCTAAAAACATTTATAGGCAGATGAACTGCAAGGAATGTGACCAAGGAAAGCCAGCTCATGCTGTAGGGTGGAACAGATAGTTCTAGCATACTAAAAATAAAAAGAAAGCATTAACACACCATGTGCTGTGCAGCCCCAAATTATTTAGAACTGTTCCAATAATAGGTAACCATGACAAAAGTTCAGACCTACTGAAAAAAAACAACCAAAAATGATGAAGCCAGCCACATGCCTCTTTGCATAAAATAAGCAGAATTTTTAACTAATAATTTAGTTTCTTTGATTTTATGCAAACTTTAGGTTAACATTCATCCAGACATTGAGTTTTTCTTGGTAACACAATTAGTAACCATGCCAGACAGGAGTTGAAATGCAAGTGACGTAGCAAATTTTGGGTTGCACACAGCCCACAACTGTTTTTCTTAAGTGACTGACTTGTCTTGCACCTCAGTTGTGGTAACTTCTTAGTAAGTTCCATTTTAACCCCTGTGTTCCTATTACCGTGCTGATGCACATTCTCTCTCAAACTGTATGAGCAAAGGTGTAAAAAAGGAAAGAGTTCTTCACTAAAGCAAAGAATCTTTTTTTTAAGTCAAATTATTTGATATCACAGAATTGTGTAATTTCAACTATATGTAAATTTTCAGCATTTTTGGGAGCCACAAGCAACATGGGTGCCTCTGTGTGCAAACACAGTAAATAGTCAAAAACCAAATTATTTTTTACATAACTTTGTACTGAAAGTAGGAATGAGAACTGTTTTATTTCTTAAAATGTTTCAGCTACTGATCTTGCAATTGAGGAGAGGCCTAAGGAGACTTAGGAGAGGCAAATCTTTTCAACAGCAGAAATGCTTCAAATCATAACACAGTAGACAAATTCTACTGACTGTAGCAGGGAAGTGGGTGAAATAATGTAATGATACCACAGCCTTGTGAAAATCTTGATATAGTTTTAATTTTTTTTAATAAAGCAGTGGCAGTTTCATATACCCTGCGGCAGAGATGTGAAAACAATTAGTTGCACTCTGAATTGCTCAGAAGTGGCAGCAAGCTTCTCAATCTCAGCCTTCTTGAAGTGCTCACTCATTCAGGTAGCCAGCTCCAGGAGCATACAGACTGCAATTACTATATTTTCTTAAGCTTTTTTTCTGTTCTTTTGGAGTCAAAACACGGTGGTCTGCCTATCCATTTTTTGGTCTTTTGCTTTCTAGCAAAAAAGTTAAGGCATGGCATCAAAACGCAACACATTTGCTCAACAGCTTCTGAACACCAGCTCACCAGAAAACATGGAGGAAAATGCAATCCACTTCATCCATATTAAAAAGCTTCATTAAATTACCATTCTGCAAGATAACCTCACATCAGCAAAAACATATGTCAAAGATTAAAACACTCTTAAACATATTCTAGAAACGCAGCTTTAAACAAAAAGATTCCTAGTGCAAATTTGTCAGATTTTGCCTGGCAGGTCTCAGGTATTACGGAGTTGTCTAAAAGGACAGCAGTTGATTCAAAAGAACAACAGCTTCACATCTTCGTTTTGTTCAATCTGTATCTCATTAACATATCAGATAGTAGTTCCAGAATCCACAATGTATGTTCATTCTGGCATATCCATATGTCTTGTAGTTGTTGAATACTACTCAATTTCCCTTTGAAGAGCCTAATGAGAAAACCTGTTTTTAACAGAGAAGTTGCACTAACAATTGGCACTTGCACTCCATGGGTTGGGAGACAATAAAACCCATTCCCACCGCAGACCAGTACTGAGCCCAAGCTGCCATTCTGAGGCCTTTGCTTTTGTACATGGCAGAACTCCACACTCAACAGCAAGAACTAAAATGCATCTGGCTCATGACTTACTTGGAGCGACTGTTTGACCGCAACTTACAGTGACTGAACACTTTGTCCTCACCACTGTCTGCTTCTGCCTTAACTCCACTTACAACACAAGCAGAAAACCCAAACTAAAAAAAACCCACCCCAAATTCACTTTTCAACTCATAACCTATCAAGTGAATATGAATAATACTCTGGGAGCCAGCAGGTCAGTAAGGAAAGAGTCTCCACAGAGACAGAAAAAAGTTGCCTTTACTCACTCTTGTTCTGTCACCAGAAGGGACTGGTCCCAGTCCTTGCATTTTAATAGAACTTGCAAAAGCTCCATTTCTTGTTCTTAACCCATGAATAGAAAGGACAGGTAGGGTTATGAAGCAGCACACTATTTTCAGCCATCTCATTGCTCTTTTTCAACATTCAAACATATGTAGTATCTCCTGACCCTTGCCAACATGTCTTCATGCCCTATATAATACTCTTCCCTTCTCCTGCTACTATTTCTCCCCTTTTTAGTTCAAAATGTAAAATCAAAATTTAGTTAACTCAAACCAGCTGTGATCACAAGCTAGCAAGTGCTGAACCAGCTGTCATGAATCAGGGCAACTTCAGCCGCAGCTGAAGGCAAACAGGATACAAGAAGGAAGGACATTAGTTCAACTTGGTTACAGAAAAGCTCTCCTCTTTGTTACACAATGCTAAATTTCAAGACCAGTCTTCTTCCTTGCTTAGCTTCATCTAAAGGTTCTGGTACTGTTTTTCTCCTAAAATTAAATGCACTGCTCTTACTCTTCAGCTGTCCTTTTCTGTGTTTGAGATGTGTCTGCTCCAACTCTTCGCTGATCAAGACCACCAACTCCAGCGTCAATTTTGCTTCTGCTTTCTGTCCCATCACATTAATTTTCCAAACTCTGAAAGGGGGAAAAAAATGCATCTCAGTGGTTGCTTTTAGGCAAAAAAAACCAAACAAACAAAAAAAAAAAAACCAACAAAAAACCAAACAGAAACAGACAAACCTATTCCCTATACCAAGCTGCAGTTTTCTTTGAAACAATTAAATCTTTATTCAATGTACAGCAAGATAAAAGTAAAATTCATAACTCTATGGCCCTATTTAATTTGTGTGGCAGGGAATTATCGAAGTTTAGCTTAGATTGGACAAGGAATGGGAGGAGGAGATTGCTGGAGTCACAAAGGGGGAAATGACAGTATTGAATAACCTCTTAAATGGCTTTGCTTCAGCACTACTAAGGGACAACAGAGAGGGTAAATCTTTATAGAATCACAGAATCAGGTGGGATGGAAAAGGTTTTGGACATCATCAAGTCCAACTTATGACCTAGTTATTAACTAGCTCATGGCACTAAGTGCCACGTTCAATCTTTTTTAAAACACCTTCAGGGATGGTGACTCCACCTCCTCCCTGGCAACCCATTCCACTAGTAGGTTTGCTCTGAAGTGTAGGTATTACACAGTGTATTAGGGCTTTGAACTTCAGTCATTGATAACCCAGATTTGTTGGTCAACATAAACAAGGATCAAGGATGGGCTTCCTAACACTTTGTAACTATTTCTGAATTCAAAAATTTGATTAATTGAATTTACCAAAATTCCTTTTTCAGAGAAAAGTACATTTTCTGACATTTTGATTATCATCACTACATTTAACAAAATAATTTTTGTCCTCAGGGTTGTTTAGTGTTTTTACAGGAACTTTTGTAGGCAAAATATCAACCTCAATATCCAAACAGCTTAACCATCAACAGTTCACTGTCTGTAATGGAAAGGAACACAGTCCTCTGATGGCTGCAGCTCTGAGGTCACCAATTAATTTTTCCTGCTCTTTCAGCAAGGCTCACTATTTTTATGCAATCCCTCAAAAACCCTCTCCTCTCTGAAGGCTCCAAACCCCACTTCTATCAATATTTTAATTGCATCAGAAGTTTAAATAAATCTTTTAAAATCCAGAAAATGGATCTTTGTTTATCCCAAAAAAGGATCTGGCACTTGAAAATTCAGTAGGGAAATCAGTGCTTCCAGGTGACAGTCCAAAGATATGAAAAAAAGATGTATTCATTTAATTGAAAATTTTACCCATGCTTGCTGAATTACAGCTCCTCACAACTACTATGTAAAAGGTTAAACTTAAGTTACATAACATTCGTTCTCAATATTTCAGATATTAAGTAGCATAGCAAGACTTTATGTAGTATATCTTTCAGGAAGTGAGTATTTTCCAAATGAGTCTAATAATAAAGCTAACTCCTCAATTTCCAAATATTGAGACTACTGTGCTAACAGGATAGTGTGACTACTAAAACATTTTTTTAAACTTTGGGATTCTTTGTCTCAAGACTGAACAAATGCCATTTCAACACTGCATGCAATTAACTTGAATGTTTAAAAATAAACACATTTTCAAGAACAGTAAGTTAGAATTACCATGTATAGGTAGTAAGATTTACTGTCATGTGTCGCATATTTTTGGAATACTGTGAAGAATATGCATTTTTCAGTCACATGTTTGACCCTGAAAAATACACAGCAGGACACATGAAAACTATTCCAGTTAAGCATCTGGTTTTTCCTTTTAATTTAAACACCACCATCCCTTAACACTGCCAAAATTTGCACTGGTACTATGAAGAATGGAGCAAGAGCACTCTTACAGGGAGGTCGCAAAAGTTACTTCATATTTTTCAGTGTATGCTCTCTGTTGTTTTCATATTGAGTTATTTAGACACCACATTGGCAATATGAAAAACAAACACACTGCAAAAACTCCATTAGCTGCATGAGTGTTGTTTTAAGTGATGATGATTATTACTAAGCTAAAAAGCTGATGAGGGTTAGTGCCTGTAAGAGAAAGAATTCTTATCTCTACATCCTTAAGAAGGATTGAGTAAAACTGACTCTGTATGAATTAATGACTATGTTAATTGTAACATCTGTCCATAAGCTATGAATTCAAGTGCAGACTGAGTGAGCTTGAGCCATGACAGAAGAAATTTGTGTTGAATGTCACCAGTTAATCTAGAGAAGAGATGTAAGTTCTTGGGGTTTGTGGTAGAATAGTTACTTGCTAAGAATATAGGGAAAAAAGACAAACAAACATGAGAAATTTTATGGGAATAGAGACCAGTAGTTTTCAACTTCTGTCTCAAGTGTATGGATCATGAATTACTTTTAAGGCACCTGCAAAAGACCTCTGGCAAAACCAAACCTAAATCTACTAATATTACAAGTGCTGTATGTGTATGTTCTTATCCATCACTTTCATGACCACTGACAGGACTTGAGGAAATGGCATGAAGCTCTGTCAGAGGAGGTTTAGTCTGGATATCAGGAAAAGCTTTTTTACCCAGAGGATGATTGGGCACTGGAACAGGCTTCCCAGGGAGGTCGTCACAGCACCAGCCTGACAGAGTTCAAGAAGTGTTTGGACAGTGCTCTTGAGCACATGGTGTGACTCCTGGAGCTCCTGTGCAGGGCCAGGAGTAGGTCTCATTGAGTCTGGTGGGATCCTTCTAACTCAGCATATTCTATGATTCTATGATCAGCATATTCTATGAATATTCTATGATTCTATGATTACAAATTTTCCAGAAGTTCCATTCAGAAATAGGTTGAAACAGACTTAGACATAGAATTCAAACACCACAAGGTGTTATGTTAGAAAAAAGGTTCTGAAAAAAGCATCTCTCATTTACAAGTACTTGTAAGTCTAAATTTTAAGTCACTCAAGTAGCTATGAAACAAATCCATGATTTGTAACCAATGACATTTTCTTTATGTAAATTGCTCATCCCCTTATGTATTTTGCAAAAGGACTAAAACTCCACTAGCCTCACATTTAGATTACTTGAATATCAAGAGATGAAATTTCCTAAACTGGACCAGAAAAAAGAGACTGAAACTGTATGAGAAAGCCATAGGAGATACTATAGTAGAGACACAGATAGTGCAGGACACCTGGCTCAAATGTTTTCAGAAAGTAAAAGTTTCACTATCGTTTTCATTTAACTGTGGGGTTTGTTTTTGTTTTTTGTTTGTTTGTTTGTTTGTTTGTTTGTTTTGTCAGGGCAGGAGTTTGACTGTAAGATTGTAATGTGGTATTTTAGGGGCAAGGGAGGGAATGTGAACTGAAGAACAGACCACTTGCCACTCCAGTTAGTAAAAATAATTCTTCCTACATCAGTTGAACTCCAGGTGTTCATTCATAATCAAGATAAGCAACATGTCAGTTATTATTTGCAATCATAAGAGAAAAGCTTCAGAACTGTGAGGTGTCATTAACTATATTAAGTTCCTCTGTCCTGACATTAAGGATGCTGTAACTCCCAAAGCAACAAAAAAAGGTATGAATCACATAAGTACTGATACCCAGGTAAGGATAGGTAAGGCAAGGGTAACCTACTAGCAACTGACCAAAATTCATTTAATATATAATTGCCAAGTGCCATTATAAAAGCCATAAATGCTTGGAGAAGGCTACAGCTAGAGGTTTATAGATTGCTTATGGGAGCATTGTAATTTCAATAACATTGAAAACACAGGGATCTGACTTCTTGAGATAATCATTAGGAGACTTGAGGTGTGCTTGCACATTTTAATAGAAAAATAAATGCACACAGTTTATGAAAATGTATGTTTGGGCACTATTTTCTGCTCTTACAAAAATCAGGTTTCTCAATAACTAATTAGATCACAGTTAAAAAACCACAAAACAACAAAAGCATGCATACTGAACAGCCATTAGCCTTAAATTGTCTGAAAAAAAAATATTGCTAATGAAACAAAAGTACTACAAGGATTGTTGACAGTATGAAAACCGTCAGAGCAAAGGTATCTTGCTGTCTTCCTCCTCTTGATCATTTTAACTGCCTAGACAGACATGTCATATTGATATTTCTTATATACAAACACACACGTTTTTAAGATAAGGAAAGACATCAATTATTTCACCTGAAATACCTCAGAATAATCAGGTATGAGTAAAGAATTCTGAAGAGAAGCAATATAAACCCCCATGATGTTTTACCTGATTAAGCCAAAATTTGTCTTGGAAGTCCATACAGCTGGCAAACACAGGTGGACACCAGTATGCTCCTCTGTATTAGAAATACTTAGGTAATCTGAACATAATCATGCAGTTTTATATGTTATGTTTTAGCATCCCTCTGGAGCTATGGTTATTCACTGCCTCAACTGAGCTATTGATGCCTCATTGGTTTCTGCATTAAGATCAATAACTCCCTTTCGAAGGGGTCTTTTTCCCTTGGAAGTTCAAGGGAGATATTTCAGTAGATCTTAAAAAAAAGCCCAGCATTTATTAAAAAAAGGTGAAGGGAAATGGGAATTTTGTAAGCAACACTGAAATCTTTAAAACAATCATCAAATGCTTCTGTAAAGCCTACTTACATGAAAACAGAGGTCTGTGGAGATAGAACAGAGCAAGTAAAGAGACCATTACTGACACATTCTAACACTTCATTAGTTAAACTGCTTTTGAGTGTAATCATTATCTCAAACAGGAAATAATCTTGTATAAAGTAGATCTCATAAATGCCTCACTCAGTAACTGAAAGGCAACAATAAATGTTGTCCCATGAAGTATTGTACTGCTCATGCACACAAATTAGTTTTAAAGCAAACATGACATGGTGATAGATTACACCTGCTTATACCTGAAACATGGATGACCTTTAGGTTTCCAGAGTTATAAATCTGGTCTCACTTACTAAAAATGTGCTCTAAATTGATGGTGAAACATGCCAGAGGACTCCAAAGTGATATTTTTCATTCCCATTTAGACACATTTTGTTTCCCAATTTGCTTGCAATTCACATTGATTAAAGAGGACTTTTGCATCTTGAATATAAAACCCCTAGACCTGAAAAGAAAAGGGCATATGGCAAACAAGAGAGGAGGGAACTGGTGTGATTACATAGAAAAGCATGTTGCTGAGTCTTGATAATGGTTGCCATGTTGCTGTATATTTAGACCATGAAGGCTGCAAGTCAGGCAGTGTTTCTATGGAGAGGTAATTCCTTTTATTAGGTTAACTAATATAGCTGGAAAAAAGACCTGATGAGTGTCTGGGCACATAAGCCTTCTGAGGTCACCATGTGACCAAAAGCTTGTGTGGCACCCTGTCCCATTATAAGACAGTGTAATAAAAGTCAACTACTTCCCTTCACAAACCTCAACTGATATATATCATTTCACCACACTTAGTCTCTGCAAAGAGATGATAGTGAAAAATCAGGATACTGGTTTAGCCAGACTGATGTACCTTCATAATGCAGAATCTCTCAAGTGTTACAGCACTTCATCAAAATGTCATGCACAGCAAAAAAATCTCGGCCAAACAAACAAACAAACAAACAAATGATATAGCAGAAAGCATTACATTTTTGGGAACTCCCTAGATTGAGACCCTTACAGGCTTATGTTAATTTTGTAATGTAATTCTGTGGAAAAAGGCAGCAGGAAGAAATTGAATCCCTGGGGACAGAGAAGAACTTCATTGTCACAATGGTGTTTAATAAAAGAAATTCCTGTGTTACAGGAGCTGTTTCTTTTAGAAAACAAGAAGCAACATGGGAGAGGAAGTTAGCTAACAATCATCATGAACAGATGAAAAGATATGGTATTTCACCTGAAGAAGCAGAAATTATGTACAGCCAAGGTACACACACTGACTGACTGTCTCCTGAGTTAGCTTTAAAGATCATCTCTTCAGGAAAGTGTTCAAATGCTGTGAAAAGGTCTCAGTGAGGTACCAATCAGCTCCTTTTTGGCTTTCACCACTAGGGATTCTCCCAGAAAAAAAGTTGTACAAAAACATGCTAGGCAGTTTAGGTTTCCTGACTTTCTTTTACAATACAAAATTTTAAAATCTGCTTAAGAAATATATTCTCATAAATCAGTAGCACATCAGACTTGACTGAATAACTCTGCAATAGGCATAAGGCACTCCAGGCATGCTATATTTCAGCCACCTTCAGGCATCTGAAAAGATGACATCTAAGCTAATGAATCCAGATTCAGGAAGCCATGAACATCTAAAAAGTAATTTATTACACACTGGAAGAAGGTGACTTTAGAGACCTAATTTTCAAGTTAGACTGCCTCAGTTTAATAGATTATCTCTTGTCTAGCCTGCTTGGTATGTGGTTGCAAAGAAAATCATTACTAAGTATTGGGATCTTAAAGATGGTATTTAGGAATGTGGTTCAACATTGGTAAAAGAGGGCAATGCTTTACATAAGTCAGATGCAGTGGCCCAGCCTATGAAATGCAGTACACAGCAAGCTAGCAGCAAGCTGTTAGCTACCACATTTCATTAGCAGATCAGTCCAATCCTATTAAGCAGACCCTGTGGCAAGCAACAGATGTACAGTTCTATAATAGGATAGTTTTCCAGAGAAAAATTGGAATTACTGTTTCTCAGCAGTACCCAAACATACAAGGTTTTTTACTGTTCAGGATGATGGTAAAGAAAAGAAAACAAGTAACCTCCCACCTATAAACCAAGAAAGAGCAAACACACATGCTCAGGTCTGATAAATACCAACTTCAGAAGGATTTAACATACTGTTTTAATGTTCAAACTCTGCAACCCATTACATTGTGCTTTCCTTGAACCCGAAGAATTAACACCTTGTCAATCTCCTCTAGGTCGCACTATTACCCTATTTTTATGCAAGGTAAAAGTCTCTAAAACAACCAGAATGGTTGTTCCCACTGAATAAAAGCTGTGGAAGACAAAACAAATGCTTAACAAGTTATTTCATTCAGTGTCTCCCTCACATTCTCAAACGGTTTATGGAAAGGAAAGCATGTATCTGTGACCAGTATCCCCCACTGTGGTTAGCCTAACTAACAGCATTTTGTAAGTCACCACTCTCTGTGTCTGAACAGAGAATTCATTGCCTTTCCCCCCCTTATCATGTCCCAAAGGTCTGGTGAACTACGCAGACAAACCAAAGAGATTTCTTTCTCCCCTCCTGACCTGCCTCAAGGTTGCTGGGCACCAGGACAATTCCTCCCTTCCCTGCCAGTCCTGGAGGCCCCAGACACCTGGCCAGGGAGGTGCTGGTGGTCACCCTGAGGGAAGGGTAACAGCACACAGAGCTGTCTGTAAAATCAGCAAGTCTTAAGTGAAGAACTTGGACCCAAACTGCTGCTGGACTGCGAGACTCAACACCTCCCTCCCCATGACCAGGGATGCAAGGTTTGAGGGAGTCGCTTGTATTCTTGTATATGATTGAAAGTCTAGATTATGATTGTTATATTTATACAGCAAACCTCATAATAAGATCTGACTTGACCTGAGAGGGTCCAGGTGATTAGAAATTGTAAGATCAGTTACATTGCAAGTGCTGTATAATGCAATTATAAATTGTACTACATTGATTCTGCTTCTAGAAATCCTGTGCCATGCTAATTGCAAATTCCTCTCTATACTAATCATAGTAGCCTGTGAAGAAAATAAAGCTTTAATTACAACTACAGGTTAGCGTCATCATTATTATGCCCAGGATCCTTAAAATAACCTGTCTGTCCCCTTTGTGTCATATGACAGCAGAGAAGGAAAATGAGCTTGAAGAACCAGAACAAATAAGCTTGTGTACTTCTAACATTCACATTAACTGAAATGAGGTCTTTAAATTCCAAAATAAGCTGTTTATACAGCTCTTTAGACACACCAGTTAGATTTGCATGAATTTTCAGCATTGCAGGATCAGACACAAATTGTGCCTTCTGAGACAGCAGTTTGTGCCTTTGAGTCTTTACATTTTTAACTGAAGATAATGTATTAGGTGGCTCTCCATGAAAAGTTTTCTTGTACCACAGTGCTAACAGAGGACTACAGAGGCTGTAGCCACACTATGTGCAACCAGAAAAACTTCAAAGTAGCAATACTGACACTCTCCAGCAACACCCATAAAGGCCTCTCATACCTTACAGGATGAATATGACTAACCAAGAGTCCAAGACTAGAAGATATCTGTATCTGATCTGTGAGATGCCCTGAAACCAAGCAGATGTGTAATATTTCAAACCAAGGAACAAAATCAAGCTATTATTACATAGAAGTTTAAATTGAAGCTACTTTTCTTTTTCTCTTACACAGCAAATTTTCCTAACCTTTATTGAAAAAGTGGGTGTTGCTGCTTTCCAGAACCATATTGTTCTTGCTTTGCAAAGTCCCACTCAAGTTGTATAAATTGTTGAAAATAATTTAAAAGTAATGAAAAACAAACACAAAATTTTAGGTCATTGGCATGGCTTTGTGTGCAAATAAAAAAAAAAATACAGCAAAACAAACAGAAATTTTTTCCCCAGAATGGGACTAGGAGATGGGGAGAGAAAGGAGGAAAGAAATCTCTCTTTGGAATTTTAAGGTCCTTTTCAATTATTCTTAAGTCTAAATGACAGTTGAAGTATCCACATTTTGACAAAGACACAGTGAAAAAAACCCAAAACCTTCCACTCACCACAAAAACATGCCCCCACTAAAGTCTTTGGCCTGTGTTCTTAGCTTCTGTATGAAGATACTACCCAGATTCTCAGTCCAAGTAAACTGCATTATGGATTCTGATACCCCTGAGGAAGTACTTTAAACACAGTCTCTAATACATAAAAGTTCTTCGGCATTAGGCTGAATAACTCAGTCAGCTTGGAAAAGAACGACACACCTTTCCTCCAGCCAAGGATCCCAAACTGAACAACTGAGGAACTGAAAATGACAGAGTTCACAGCAAAGAAAACATACAGAATATTATTTGGAAGCAGAAAACAGTTAGAGGAGAAAGCTAACATAGAAACTGAAAGATGAATGTATGACAATTTGTCAAAATCATAAGGACTTTGGTTACATAATGTAAACATGCACATGCATTGTTTTTCCTCTCCCAAAATCTAATTTTTCTTTAAACTATTTATATCTGTTTCTGAATTATGTTACTGAATTGCCAAGTATAACATATAGAATATTTTTTACCTGTTAAGCTAAGATAAATGCATGAGATGAATGCAAAAATTAAGGTGAGAAGTAGTCGAGTGACAAAAAACCCAAGAAAAATTAGCAACAGTGAAAAAAAAAACCCCAACACCAAAGCCCAAAGACAAAAACTCTTTTGCTGTCTTAGGGTAAATAAAAATATTTATGAAACTTGTCACCATATTTGGAACTGTTTTCTTGCATTAGGATGTGACAGACTGATTACTCAGACAATTTATGCAAAAAGAAATAGAATCACAGCAGGTTCTTCAAATATATCTTTAATATGTTAGTAAAACATTTTTGCTGTGTTGACTTGCAGCTTACATGTGTATGACGTGCTCCTGATTTTTAGTGCAACCAACACAGAAAAACTAGCTAGGACAACTAAAGTGTAAGAACACTGTGAGGAGTAATCATAAAAAGATGATGTTACAATCTTGTAAGAGAAGAACACCAAAGTAGGAACAGATTGGGCAGATCAATAAGACAGATCTCATCAAAGTAACCTGTAACATAATAAATTAGACAGTACACATGATGTTCTGTAAGTGGAAACACTGCATTTTTCTGCAGAAAAAATAATAAGAACAGTCATTTGACAGGTTAACAACATATGCCTTTTGACCAAAGCAAGTACTTTTTGTCACAAGGATATGTAAGGCTTTAAGGCAAGGCTTTAAGTACTGAGCTTTGAAGCTGTAAAGATTGAATGATTGATGAATTCTGTCTATGCCATTAATGATTGTCCTCTGTGTCTGGGCTCTGATGTACTACATTGGACAAGACAACCAAGCAAATATATCTACGGTCAATCTGATAGAAATGTGACTAAGACAAACCAATATATTTTTAGGGTCATGGTAACACTCTTTTACAAACTTCAAAATGCCAGATTTCAGCATGTGGGAGCTTAATCTTTGCACAGGAAGACACTCAGCACCAGCCCAGAGGAACAGAGATGCAGAGTAATTAGTTTGGTGAAGCTAACCTATATGGAAGACAGATCAGAACACAGATTTTAAGTAACTCTTCATTACTAGCAATTATTTGAAATAACCAAAGTAATGTAGCATTTTAAATTGAGCTAATCAATTTTAAATTGAGCTAATTATGTATTTTCATTCTTGCTCTGCACTTGTCAGAAAGCTTAGCATGACTCCAAAACCCCACATTGTCTTTCCTGCCAGTGGAATTGCTGAGCTAGTAATACAAATGCCCAGAATGCCACACTGCTAATCTAACAACTTGGGCTCCATATTTGAGATCTGGTTTAATAAGCATATTCTGTTTTCAGTTTTTTGAGTCAAAAGAACAAGAAGATTTTTACAAATTTTTAAAGTTTAGTTTCTTAAAAAAATCCCCAACACAAAACCAAACCAAAACAAAAAAACACCGTTCAATCCAGTAATCTGTCCATACAATTGCACTCAATTTTTCATTCCTATCTCTTGCCTTAGAAGACAAAAAGCAAACTAATTCTCACCTTTTCAATGTGGAGGTTAAATTACTAGACTGTGCTTTCAGTCTTCTTGACATTATAACCCAATTCTAGATGATTGCTTCCACTTTGATTTAGTACTCTGATTGAGAATGGTAGTGTAGAAGCGCTGAGTGCTTCGGCTATTATCTTTTCACCTAAGAACACACAAAGTCCTTAGCTATTTTATAAAACAGTATATTGTTTAAAAAGAAACATCAATGTGACATCATTACTCAGACTAATCGAAAGGTAATCAGTAGCCTCAAAACCCCCTCATTTTCCCATATTAATTTTGTTCTGTTAATGCTCTTCCAAGAGCAGAATGAAATCAACAAGAAAAGTTGGCATACACCGTTCCCAAACTGTTTTTGCGAGCCTCAGTCAGAATCACTAAGTCCTTACCAGGGACACTCTGTGATGCCTTGAGGTCACTGACATGATATGGACCAAGAAAAAGATAGCAAACAAAGTATATCTGAGCCTTAAGGAGATGCTGAAGGTGGCTATGCATCACAATATTCTCAGGTGGCTGAGTTTACTTAAAAGACAGATCTGATCAGCTGTATTCAAAATCAGCTAAATACTAAGACAGCAGCTTTAGTACGATTTGTTAATTTGTTTAAAACGGAACAGTTTATGGGTTTTGGCTCTCCTTACTGTCGAGGTTTTCCATTCAAATTATATAAATTATATGAAAATTATATATAAAAAAAGAATTATAAAAATTATATGAAAAAGAAATCATAATTAATTTTCTTTCCAGGTTTCTTTTTTTTCAAGGCAGAAGATAAAAGCAAAGTATTTTTTTTTTTTGTGATTAAAAGTATCATAGTTGGTGAAGATGATGGAGTATAATTTTGTTTATGAAATAGCCCTTAAAACAAATGGCCCAAGGGAGCCTCCTTAAACTAAAGAGATATGACATAAAGACAATTTCAAATGAAAGTCTTTCTGGGTAACAGACAGACATTTTCAAATTAGTCTGGGTAAAATGTAAGCGTGGTTTTTATGTGTGCCTCTAGGTGGTGCTAACGCTATTCCAGTGCTTAAAATCACAGTTTTAGGAAATATTTCAAGCACCAGGGAAAAAATTCTGCCCACAGTTTTTGAGTAGAGGGAGGTGCATCTATGCAACAGACTGCATATTGATGATTTGCAACTAAGGAGAATTCACACAATTTATGATAAATTAATCAAATAACATTTAAAGATCTTGTTCAAACCACAGAAACTTAATTGTTTCAGAAATGGAGTTAAAAAGCCCATCTTTAAGCAAATGTCAAACCAAAGAGCTGCAGCATGCTGGATATTAATTTGCTTGCTATTTGGAGCACCATCTTACAAAGCAAAAATCTAATGACTGAGCTCATGTTTATACCACATTACAGCTTACAGTTTTGATTTTGCCTGAAAGTAGCATTGGGTAATTCTCATGTCGTATGATCTGTGGCACTAGAGTCACAACTCTGTCTACCAACATTTTTAATGCCTTTGGGAAAGCAAGACCTTGTAAACCTTTAAGTATTTTGGTGAAAAAGCAAAGTAAATCTTTCTACTGGAAGAAATTTGTGCGCAGTATGCAAAAAATGGAAGAAACCTATTATGCCCATGGTAAAATGAACTCTGTTCTTTCATACTAAATAAGACATGATTATTCATTCAGACAGGTTTCCTTTGGACTGTAGTGTAAAATTTCTACATAGTTCAGGATACCTTTTCATCCTCCTGCCTCATTCACACATACTTCCCTTGGCAGCCTAGGATACTTGGCATTCTGATGCTTATTTAATGGCTTTTGGATACCAAAAGGTGGGAACTCACTTCTGAGTAACTGTTGTTGACTGATGATTTTCTTTTTTAGCATTACAGTTTCCAGTTGAGGCAAAGTTCAGGGACAGGTTGTCCTGTAACTCACCTCAATACTTTATTAAATTAAAAGGAAATCTATTCAAAGCAGTGTCTCATTTGTGAGATGGTAGGAGGGCTGCATAGCCTGGTGAGAGGAGACAGCTGGGTAGTAGTGATGTGCCTTAAACTCACTTTAAGTGAGTTAAATCCAGCCTCAGCCAGGAAGTTTACTTGGTGCTGTGCCTGGTGGAGTGCAGCATGAACAGGTGTGAACCTGCTCCCTTCCTGGCACACATCTGTTTCAGCCCAGGTCACAAAATGACACTCTGGATTCACCAGGGACCTTGGCAGTGTTGTGTTGTCAGGGGAAGTTTTGGGTTCACTGTGGTCAATATAGTAAAATCCCACAAATTTCTCCATATTTAATCAATAAAGTTTATTTAACCATGGGTAACCAACTCTGTTGATCTACAAATTGTATGTGTAAGTGTTTATATGACTGAGAACAGCATACGTGAACTAAGGGAAGTTCAGAGAAACTCTGGGAATGTGTTTCTGGGCAAAATGAGAAATTTCTCATTTTCCTGACACCCCAGGATGGGGTAGGTGCAGGCGAGGGATGTGGTCATGCATATGGTCAGCAGCTGAGGCCACTCCAGCAGCAATGTTTGTCTCACTTCCTATAGCAGATGATTCCTGTGATTTTGTGAATACTGAATAGACAATAAAGGAAAATTATTATGACCAGAAGAACAAGTATTTCATTTTGCGTGGTGGGACTCATTCACTTAAACTTGCCTCTTTCTTTGCTTTTCTTGACTCTATTATTTTCAAAAGTACATTGTCTTAGGGCATCCCATCCATTCCACCACACATTTGTCATCCCTTAGGAATTTCTTTTGGATTAGGTGTTGTGCACTGTTGGAACAACAAAAGGACTCAAGGACAGAGAGTGCCTTGCAGGGTTGATCCTTTAATTTGTAGTGCAACATAGACATGTGCAATCAGCATGGGTCTGAGTGTGGTGAGCTAACCACATAGGTAATACAAATTACTCACTGCTTATGGGTAATTAACCTGCTAATTATTCACAAAACATTTTGCTCTGTGGCAGTCTTGTAAGTTGACAGGAATCACCCAAGCTGAAAGAAACCTTTAAAAAAATCTTTTTACCATTGCCTCACTTCATGTCAAATCACATAATCTCTCAGAAGAACGTTTTTGTATATACAATGAGGTAATAGTGAAAAAAGAAACTCCTTCCTTCCACATGAATGCCAGCTGTCATTTCAAGTAACCAGAGATACCCATCTATGTGAGGAATAAAGGGATACAAAGAATGTGCCTTTGAAGACACTGTACCTGTTCCTATTTCAGATTTTAGTATTTTGATAAATTTTAGATAAGGTCTCTTTTAGATAACATCAGAAACCTAAATTGTGATTCTACCCTTTTATTCCGCAACATTTAATTATTTTTTTATCATAAAATGAGAGAGTTGCTTAATGTTTTCATTTTCTCTAGACCTTTTTTGCTCATAATATTCTACAAAGGGTAACCTGTATGCCTTCTATCAGTGCATTCTTAGTACAAAAATGATGGTGAGTACCTGAATCTTCTATAGTAATGAACAAGGTAAGTATAGAGCTGCACCAAATATTGTGAGCGATACTGTGTTCTTGGGTGTGGGATCTTTGTGGTTGTTTGGGCAGTCTGGCCTTGCTCTCTTAGGATCTCAGACTATGGTGAAGACAGCTGCTTGCAGTGGTACTAGGCTTGCTGGGGCTTCATTTTTGTCCTTCATCTCAAGAGGAGATAGACTTCTGTCAATCATAACCATCTCCCTTCTCTTGGCTGGGATGAAAACGCTTAAAACAAAGGTTCCTGGTAGCTTTTTTAAAATTAAGGACACCCTAACACACCAGACCTTCTCTGTCACTTTCCCAGAATTGCAATGTCTTCTCCCTACACTGCTCCAATATGTAGCACTTTGTCTAGTCCTGTTGCAGCATTTTAGTAGCAAGAAGGAGCAGTGATACTCTGAGCTGTTTTGAAGCTCCCACCTTTAGGTTTGTAAAGTAGATGGCATTATTATCTCAAATATGACAGTGCTTGAAAAATAGCTGTGCTCTGAAAAACTCCATTCTTTCAAATGACAGAATGTGAATATCTCTGAAGGTTTCTAGACACTGAAATGGTATATGCACTGTAACTAAGCTATAAAGATAGCACAAAACCTCCTTTCCAAAAGGGCAAGTGGAGGACAGGGCGAAAACCTTTTAAGATTTGTTAGTTCATACTAAATCATTTGTCCATCATTCTTTTGTTGCCTTTGAAAATGGCTATTGTTCTGATGTGCAGGAGTAGCAGCACTCATATCATAATGCCCTTGAGCAGTTGTGAGTTGCAGTGAATTGCCAGCCACAGGGAGAAAAAACACCTTTCAAGACTCTGCTCATTATGTTTCTTGTGGCAGTGTGAAAAGTACTAAAATTAGACAAAATATCTGGAATTCATAGGAAGTTTGTGCCTGCCTTGTGGTGTTTTTTGGTATATCAGGCAAGTGATGGGGGTCATATTAAATATGGGTTTGTTAAAATCATGCTGATTGAGTGGCAATTGCCTTTTATGAAAACATATTTTTAAAAGTGCTTTCCTTTATCCTAGATTTTTGATTGCTCTTCAATTAGTGATTGTCCTGAAAATTTCAGAATTATCATCTCTATGTTTTCTTCCTATTGCCAAAAGAGTTTCCGCATATGAAATGGAACTGCATTTTAACTCTCATTTTGATCCTGTCATACAGGTCTTTTGTATATTTGTTTTTGCACTGTGCTTGGCTCTTTGTATTATGCATTAAGTTAAGGAAAGTATTTCGGCATACCGTTTCCATGAACAAACAGGGAAGGGTCTAATAAGATAACTGATGTTTACCATTCCCTCCTGGGTTTCAGCATTAAGAATGTAGAGCTTCACAATAGAATTGTTAAGACTGACATGAATGAGAATGTATATATAAAAGCCCCAATAAAATTAATTTAAAAAACCCTGAAAGTCAAGAAGAAGGAAAAAGAGCATGGCACATGTTGATGGCATCCAGATTAGCAGCTGATAAGTACATTTATTTCTATATTCTCAAGACATTGCAAGAAGGAAAATGAAGGACAGGCTAAGATAAAGGACAGGCTACATGTGGAAATGGAATCCAAAGAACAATGAGAAAATCATCAGTGTTATCTGATGACTTAAAGGAGTGTTACTTGGTGGAAAAGGCAAAATACCAGCATTCCTGTCAAGTCCTAACAGGCACAAAAGGCAAATCAGGGAACCAGCACATGCTTGCCAGTCAGACAGGTGATATAGCAAATAGCCAATGTCCCTTGTCTTGCAACTGAAGTGTCCCTAGCCAGACTGTTTGAGCATGAGAATGGGGGTGGGGGAGAATCCGTGTGAGTGAAATCAATTTTGTTTCAGTTACCCTTGGTTATTATAAAATTGCGTGCTGAGCTTTGTGCAACCAGAGTATTGCAAAAAGCCTAACTAGTTTGTGGCTGTGCTTAGATCTGTAGATATACAAGTGGTAAGTGAAGAACAGAAAGTATTATGCACAGTTATTTGTTCATTGTTTTTCTCTACATACAGTGTGAGCTTTGTAAACACTGGTGTAAACTTTTCAGCTGCTTTCTGTGTTAGACACAAGTTATCCCAGAATATCACGCTGCCTATAGAATCGTGCTGAAGCAAAATATAGGTTGGAATCCAAAAGTCTAGAAGATCTTTTTACTTCATATTTGGTAAGGGTTTTCAAGCCTAATCTATTAAGTTTCACTTGATTTCTTCGATTGTATTCTTTGCTTGTATTCATGCCACAAAGATCATAAAAAATACTGTAAACCTTCACCATTTAGCATGCCAGAAACTTAAGGTGAAGCTCAACAGGCGTTTATAAGTGAGTCTATCAAAGACTTCACAAGGAATCAAAGAGCCAAAGCTGATAGCTTACACACATATACCCAGAACAGGTACGTCATGCATTTCATCCTAGACATGCTTTTCAGCATGGTACTAAAGGAGTGCAAAATTTTCTGGAAAATATTACCACGGTCCTGCTTAAGTAAATCAGAGTCGCAGAAAATTTGTTTATTTTATAGGCTGCTTTGAGAACTTCTTTGAGAAAGTTGTTGACAGTAGGAGTTTGCAATTACCAGGTATACTGGGTTCTATTTTACTGAATTGACAGATTATGAGAGAAAAGTCCCACCAATGATCTCACCATTCTTTCATTTATGCACTATTTGACACAGAGCAAATAGGCAGCATGGGAAAGCTGAAAACGAATTTCTGCAGAGAAGCAATGGTTTGCTTTCTTTTTGATATTTTTTCCCCCTCCTTCAAAACACAGATAAAACTAAAAGATACCAATTTGTAATACTTTGGGTTATATCTAGCTCAGTGGATGGCAATTGCTGTGAATGTGTTTGTCTGTATTCAGAGATGGAAAGCATTTTGTCTGTTACTGAGGCCAAAATATGTTCTTCATTTGGTCTTCTTAATGGCATCTGACAATGAAGTTTAAAACACACTATGGAGATAAAATGCCACATACAACTGTATTACGGTGTACTTACTGACTCTCTGTTGAATGCTTAACAGCTAAAATTTTCTTTTCTTTTGTTTTGAGGAATGATATTACCTTCAGAACAGTTATGCTGTTTTCATGATTTATTATTTCTGTAGTGTGTAATGACTATTCTTACCAGAGTTCAGGAAGTTTAGTGGAACACTGTACAGAAGAGTGGAGATTTCTCATACAGAATAGGTTAAAAAAATAATCAAAGGATTTACTATCTGACCTTTTTAGCATTGCTCATAGTACTTCAGTCTGTATTTCTTGCATCAAAACCATTACTTGTGATGGAGTGAAAATATTGGATGACCTAGGAGTTAATACTTGTACTATGGGAGAAATTAATGTAATATTACTGCTTATTTTTACACATTTCGACACCAGCCTTAGTTGCTCACCCCCTGTGGAGAATGGAGCTGAGTAAATACTTAAGAGTGCAAGTAATCTGATTTATTTCAGATATAAGACTCTTGGAAGTAATGTGGTATAGGTAGCAGGCACACTGCTCAGTATTTACTTAGCTTTGAGGTCTATTGCCCACAGCATAATCTCTATGGCATTATTAATCTCTCATTAGAAGAAGAGATTGCTGTCAGAGGTGCCCAATGACATTTCAAATGCCCCATGGCATCTCTGAGGGCCTGCCCCATGTGGAACCAGTCCTACAGGATGCTGTCCCAGACAGGCAACTGAGGCCAGGTGGGATACATTAGGACATCAAAAATGACATAATAGAATAAACTAATCCTTTTCTGTTTATTTCAGTTTATTCTGCTTTTTGAAAAATTTACTATATTTACCTCACTTTCTCTTCCCTAACCACAAGGGTGTTTTCTATTTCTCATTGTTCTTATTGCTCTGCTCTACATTTTTCTGGTTGTTCTGAATCCTCCTTGAATTCTGGTAAACAGATACATTTTGTAGCAAAGCTCTTGATGTTGGAGGGAACAGAAGGATCCCTTTGCAAATCTTGTAATCTATAATCCTAATTAGAAATCTAGTGCATTGTTTATCCTTTTATTTTTTATTTATTATAGCAACAGCATGAAGTTATTAACTTGTGTTTAACTTGTTATAATTCCTTTATAACTTTTCAATCAGTTTCAGCAGAACTGTGATGTTTCCAGCAGCTTATAATTCTGTTTCAAATAAATTGTTTTATACAGTTTTTCATACCTGAATAAAACTTCACTATTTCTGAACAAAATCAGGTTTTTTATCTAACATGATTTCAATCCCTTCCTGTTTAGTGTTGCCAGTGTTTGTATTAAGTGTACTCTGTACTGTATCCCTGAGGTGGCTAATATGAATTCTGAACATATTGCATCCAGGGAAGACCCTTACAGAACTTTAGAATTTGTTTGGTAGGAACAAGATGTAAATAGACACTTTGCTAAGTCAGTTATTGCATTGCCCTAGAAGACAGATGGAATGGTTTGAAACAATGCATTCTTGAAAAATTCCCAGTCTCCTCTTTTTCTTCTAGGTAGTAAATTTTCTTTTTTTTTGGGGGGGGGGGGGGCGTATCTGAAACAGAACTGATGTTCTGTTGACTCAAACCTTTATTTCCTTTTAAATAGTGGCATTATTTTTCATTTCTTAGGCCTCTGATGCTTCCCTCTTCCTCCAGTTCTCAGGAATAACTGCTGATATGCTGGCATCTTAGAAGAAACCCCATAAGGTCAAACATATTTGAAAACATCTAGCTTATGCGATCATAATTTCAAGGCTATTCTCCCCATCCCCTTTTCTTCCTCTTTCTTGTACTGGGGCTTTGTCATTTTTCTTCTTACCTACCAGACCTGTTGATTGGTGGTGCCTTTGATCTGATGATGGACACTTCATTGGGAGTCAGTCTGAAGTAGTATTACTAAAATTGATATTTTCTGCTTACAATTGGAGTAAATAATATTACCTTTACATTCTTCTGTTTTCAGACCTTTTCTTTTTTTTCTGTTACCTGGATAAAGAGACTCCCTTGCTAGTTGGACAATGTTCAGTGCCCAAAACAGATAGTATTCAATAAATACTGGTTCCTGGGCATCCTCTCCTTTTACTTCTGTAGAAAGCAGAAACACTTTTCTTCAGTCTCCTTATAGACAAACACAAATAAGAAGTTATACCTGAAATGTTTAAGTTTTTCAACTACAGTTCCTGAAAGATGACTGGAGAAGTTTGTTCTACATAAGAAGTGCACCCTGTTTATATATGTAGAGTGAGGACCCACACAGCCATTCACTGCTGGCAGCAGGACAGGGGGAGAACAAGAGTGAGAACACTGTTGGTCAAAATGTAGGCGAGGAAATAATTTACAAATTATTCTAAGTATTTGGATACAGATTTCTGTATTGGGAAACACAGGTGAAGAAGGCAGAAAACACCCATTTTCCAACACCCAGGTTAACAGACTCCTGGAAGGTCACAGCATCCATTTCATGTCATCATACCTGTTTGGGTTGTTCTGAAAAACTATACATGGAGTTTTTGGGAGACCAAAGACTTCTTCTCAGTTCTGAAGTGTTGTGATTGTCGTCTCTTCAGGGGTGACAGCTGTGACTGCACTGGTCAAAACTGGTAGAAGAACTAACTCAATATGCAAAAAATGATGATTGCTATATTCAGGGAGGAAAATGGGGAGAGGGGAGGGTTATGTTGCCTGTAAAGACAACATACTGTTAAATATTGAAAAGGGAAAAATCTGTGTAAGATGAGCACTAAAGTCTGTGGAGAAGCACAGGTAGACTCTTCCAGAATGGAGAATGTGGTCTGTATGCTCTGGAATAACCTGCTAGGACAAGTAACACAGACCAAAACCCAAATTGCTTCAGATTGAATTTCTGAGAAGACTGACATGGCAGGGTGTGATATGTGATATATATTTGGTTCCCAAGCTTCCTTTCCCAGCTTTATCTTGTATTGGCTTGAAAATATGAGGAGTTAAATGAGTATCTCATGACTTTTTTTTTTTTTTTTTTTTTTTTCCCCCCCCAAAATGGGGTTTTCATAATCATTAAATATAAGTGACTCTCTAGATAATTCCTGTCCAATGCAAATTTCTTTTCTGGATTTTCAGTCCAGTCATCATGATCTTTCAGGTTTTCATAATGAGCAGCAGTTGCATTTTTGTGTAGAACTTGTTTTTGTGCAGAAAGTTTCTTCAACCTTAATGACTCTGTGATGATTTTATGATCATGCAAGCTGCTGACCTCTGCTTGGCATTGTCAGTGAATCCCTGAGTGGCATTTCATGTATGAAAGGTTTATTAGAAAAAACTTTTTGTTACTTGGTGAACTGGCCATCACACTTCAAAAGTGATTGATGTATCTATAGTCAGTCCTTTGAAGTAGACTGGACTAAACCTGGACATTGTAAATAATAGGGACTGCTTTTCTGCTGATGCTGAGAGAACAATTTCCAGTGGAGATTAGAAGCAAGAAGAAATTGAACATAGAAGTCTTTGAATGGCTATAGGTCATACATGAATAAATTGTATTTTGGCTGCTGTTGTCAGGGCTGAAAAAGGGGGAATCCCCTGAAGTTCCTGCAGATTCCACCATTAATTTCTAAGACCCATGAAAGGTAAATTATACTATCCATTTACCAGACACAGGGTATAGCTATACTGAGGAAAAGGCCAGCATGCTGATAAATTAATTATACTAATTTCTTGCACTACAGGTAGTTCAGAGTGGAGAATTGCATTTGAATTTATTCCAAGTTCAACTTACATGTGGTTAGGGCAAGAGCAATGAGAACTTAAAGGCTGATGAATTAGGTTTCATATATCCCACAGCCATTTTGACCAACAGCATCTAGTTTCCTAAGTAAATTTCTAGTATAAAGCTTACTTTTAGTGTAGACTCTCAAAATAGAAACATTGTATGGATATTAAAGTCATTCTGGTCGTATTTTTATGGTGCATAGTCTTGCTTTAAAGCAATGGCCATAATTTAGTTCATTTTACAGTTATATGGCCTTTCTATATCCCTTTTGTTTAGTTGCCTGCCTTCTTCCAGTCCAAAGGGATTACATTTCAGTGGTGATTTTTTTCTCATTTGAAAAAGCAAATAAACCAAAAGAAACCAAAAGAAAGCAAACCCAAAACATTTTGGGATCATTCATGCTGAGAAACATTGTAAATATGAAAGTGCTTTCATGACAGCTAGTTGGCTATGACAAGAAGCTAAACAAAAACATTTGAATACAAAATATTCTCAGTGACATAATTTCCTCTCAGTATTTTTTGGAAAGATTTTATGAGGACAAAACTAATTTTTGTGGTCAATTATATGATTTTATTTTAAGTCTAAATGGATACAGAATTATGCAACAGAAGTCCTTCTGTCTGATTCTTCCCAGACCTTGGCAGCAATAATCTTTCTGCTTACCAATTTCAGTGGGATAAAAAACCCAGTGAATTGAAAACCAAATAATGCACCTACTAAGTACAATGGATTATCAATAAATAAAAGAAAGTAAAATTGCTTCTTGGGAACATGATGGAAAACATACTTTGGCATGATTGACATTTCTTCCCTCCTGTCTGCTCATTGATTTCAATGATGAGCAGAGCAGAATATGCAATAGCTCGACTTATGATGTGTCACTCTTTCATCCATGAAAATGTAATATATGGACTTCCTCCAATGGTGCCCACTCTTGCTCCTTGATTTTCTTCCTGACTGCTCTAATTATCCAGTAAGTAATGATTTTCATCCTTCCCATGGTAGCAGTAACCCATGATAAATTCCATTCCTCAGAATAATGTGGATTCACAATGTTTTTTCAGTTGTCCTGGACCTTCCTCAGATCTGTCTTTTAAACCTTTCTCCCAGAGTAACCTTCAAACTGCATCCAATTTATAATCAAGAAAAATCAGTGCAGCTTCTTCTTGCTCTGATCTTGAAGTTTTGGTCTTTCCAACATCCTTTTGTTGAACTTCCTCTCCTCTTTCCAAAGGGTTTCCAGCTATTTGGTTCTGGTCTCTATATTCCTCAACATGAATACTCTTACTCAGGTTGCCACAAAGACAACCTCCACCCCTTAAGTGTCACTACTCAGAGCAAAGTGACAAAGTGGTTGCTTGCTCTCCATTTTATATTCCTTGGCCAAGGGCAGCTGGGCTCAATGGGGTGAACAGAGCTCTGGGCATAGTGCTTAGTTCAGTTTTGTCCTACCTCATACAGGGATAAAAGCTAAATGGAAGAAGCAGTGTGGACAATCAACCTGTTCCTATCCTTCCCACACCAAGTTAACAACCCTCCAGACAAATCTATCCCTTGGGTGATAGATGCAGCCTTGAATAAGGCAGGCACACCTTGACTTTGGATCTTTTCCTGAGTTGTCTTTAGATCATTGCCAATTTAAATGTCACATGGAACAAAAGTCATATTTAGGACCATGGTGTGAAGCCTTCTTTTCAAGATAACTAATTTTTTGGGAGAAAAAAGGATAATGATGCTAATACTAATTTTTATGAATTAGTAGTTTCATTTTCAGAGAAACAAAATTAAGATCCCAAACAGGCCTAGTGCATTGCTGGATCTTGATTGCCAAGCCTACAACTCTACTCGAACACCATGAAATGTAAATCTGATCACTGTAGAAAAGAGTTTCACTGGGAGAGGGGCAGCATCTTCTTGCCTTTAACTTTCTCCACTGAGCTTCTGGGATGGCTTTCACAGTTTGTGAGGGGCCAGATTTAGGACACCAGCCATAAATATCCACAGAAAGAAAATGTTTATGCTTGATTTTTTTTTTTTTTTCACATGTATTTTGGCTTTTCTTCTAAAACTGAAAGTGATAACCCATACTCTCAGGACAGTGAGCTGCTATGCAGCAGCAGCAGCAGCAGCAGGGGCAGCCATATTTTAAAGAACATTAGGGAAAAGCAGTAAGGCAGAGATTTCTTCCTATAGGCACCCTTGTTCCCTGTCACCTTCTGTTTCTTCTTATATAAGGATTGTCTGATCTTCATCCTGAAGTGTTCGTGCTTTTATTAAGGTTTTATGCTGACAGATCTCAAGAGTTATTGGATAACTCAGCAAGACATATGTACAGTTAATTAGAAATGAATGCGATATTACATCAAAAGGCTTCAACTGTTAAGTTTTAAATGGTTATAATTAACTTGCTCTTTGATTCTGAGCTGGAATGACTAAAGAGACAATGAAGGTCAATTTCCGTTCACTTGAAAAAATAAAAAAAAAGAATAGCCGCTAATTTAAAAAAACCCAGGCCCTTGAAATTGTGAAGCTGTTCATTTATGCTGTACTGCCTTGATGTGAAGGCAAGGCAGTGAAAATCCTTTTAATAGGCACTCCTGTTATCCTTTATTATAAAAGTACAGAGTGCAGTTCATTTGATATGAGAAAGAAAGATGGGAGTCTGGTCAATATTACTTCGTCATTTTTGTGCATATTTAGATTTGAATTTAGGTCTCCCAAGCTAAGGAAGACTGTTGCTCTGTAAGAAGTGCTTTTTCAAATAAAGATCCATAATAAACTTTCAGAATTTGCAAATATATCTAGAGATAATAGATTCATTTTATTAAAATTACAGATATTCAAAACATGACTCTTTTATTATCTAAATGAATATGTAAACTAGTTTTTAATTATTTACGTAAGATTGGAACACCTCCACCCTCAAAACCCTCTTCACCTAAATGCATAAAATTAACTTATTTCTACTAGGTAAAGCAGGATTCCATGTCTTTTGAATTCTTCTCCCCATCTCTTTTGGATATATTTATTCCCAGAGAAGTAGCAACCCTGGTTTGAGATTTGCTTACTGCTTTGTTTAATCCTGAGGGGATGCCATTAGTTTCTTTGACATCACATGGAAAGGGCAAACACAATGCATAATCACATCATTAAGACAAATACAAACACAATTATCCCTCAACAGTGCCGCAGAAGGAAAATACAATGCAAACACTAAAATCCTGACTGAATGCTTATCAAAGTGAGTGGCTGGCTTTGGTTCTGGCAGAAGCAACTTGGCTGTGCAACTTTCTTGTTTATTCTTCCTCTCCCAGTAGTGCAACAGCAGAGCATCTCTGTGGGTGGCAGTCACACTGAAGCCAGCAGCGCAGGCTGATTGACTGCCTGTGCCACAAAATATTTTTAAGACTGTGTCCTTCAAAAGAGCACTGATAAAATTAGTTAACTCTGCAACAGAAAATGTCCGCTCTTGTGCCATTACTGTCAAAAGTAAAAATGAAGAACATAGAGCCTGTAACTTCTGGCCTACATTCCAAACCCTACATCCCATGGAACAGATTACCCTGTATGTAGTGCTTATCGCCAGCTAGGATCACAAGGTACTTGGAAAATTCTTGTTGCGACCTTGTGCTGGATTTTGATGAGCAGATTTCGCAGGGCTTGAGCAAGGGACTTTCGGGAGAAGAAAGACTGCAACCCCAAATCCTTCCCAAGAGAGGGAACATCTAAGTCTGGATTTTTTGGTCATAGGTTTTGGTATTGTGGAAAGGTGACTCTGGATACAGGAGTTCATAAAAGCTGTGTTGGTATAACATTAAGATCTATAAATATTTTTGGAAGCAATCTGTACATTATTAAAGTGAAGGAACTGCTAAAAAATGTCAAAGGACATGGAGTGATACCATACAGCATCATGGGATAGTAAGTAAACAGTACTACTGTGAAGGAAACAAAGTTTTAGGAAACCAGAATACTGCGGTTTTCCAAATTTGAATCTTACCAGGGCACTAGACTTGACATATGTGCAGTGGGATATTTTTATCACCACCAAAAAATATTGTTTCAGTACAATACTGTGTTCATTAGGCAACACTGGGACCTAGCTTCTACAGCACGTGTTTGGTTTATCTCACATGTGAGGAAAAGAATGTTGCTGGTGATTTCAGTTATGTTTCCTTTGATGATCCCATCCATCAAAGAAAGAAATATGAACTAATTCATAAATCCAGTTTATTATAACTTCTTTAGATATAATTCTCTCACGTTTTAAAACTGAGATCATTGCACCTGCACTGCAATTAAAATGCCTTTATTTGGCTGTTTTCTAGATACAACCTGAGATTTATAGCTAGATCCTAATTTAGATATCCACTTTGTATCTCAGAAGTCAGCAGTGGGAAACTTGACTATTCAGTGCTATTAATGCACAACATTTTCTGCATTCAAAGCTGATCTGAGTGAGAACTCACAAACCTCAGCCAAGTCTAACACCACAGACCTGAAGCTGGAAAGACATTAAACATCTGGGATTCCCTTGATTCTCACAGGAGCATGCCTTTTGAGACCAGGTGGGACCGAGGGCTCCCCAGCAGTGGACCTGGAGTAAAACTTTGATTTTCTTCTATGTGGCATCAGAGTCACTTTGTTTTTTACTGAATCAGGTGCCATAAACCCAGAACTGCAAAGCTCTCTGACTGGATGGGTAGCAAGCCTGGAATAACTCCTGAGAGAACATCTTGAGAAACAGGGAGCATTAATAGGCAAATAGATTTACTTTGGGAATAAATATTTCTTTTTTAGTCCCTTTTTACTTGCTCCATTGAAGTTTCTCTCTAAGAAAACGCTTTGCAGTACTTGGCAGGTGAGAATGGCCCTTAGGAAATCTGATTGTGCTAGCCACATACTCGACTTGTTTACCTAGGAGAATTAGGGCTGGAAGAGGAAGGCTTTAAGCAGCATATTTGCATGCTTAACAGACATAAGTCTGAATATTTGCAAGAATTTCTATATCAGCCTCATTGTGTTATACTTTTTCTACTTCACTGAGGAAGTCTTCACACGGAAGCTGAGGTTTTCAAAAAGTTAAATAAATTGAGGATGTATTTAGTTATCAAGCAAAAAAAAAAAATAAGAAACTGAGAATTAACTAAGTTAACATCTTAATTAAAAAACCAATTAACTAGTTAAAGATTTTAACTTTGCACACTTTGCATTTCTCCCCCTTTTTGTATGTAGATAGAAGTTTGCAAAGCATCTATTTGAATTTTTCTGTCATGCTTTTTTGTATATGGTGTTTGTATGTGTTTATTAATTTTAAAATGTAAATAGCTGTGAATATTGTAAATGGTAAAGAACTGTTCATAATTTATATTTATTTAAACTCACTTATTTTCTTGTTAGTTGAGTACATTGTAAAATATTTTATTTCATAATTTGTGGTTTCAATACACTTAAATCTGAGGTAGCTGAAAATGATACAGTGGATTATATAGTGCGTAGTATATAGTCATCTGGTGCTCTTTAGACAACATATGTTTCAAAAGAAAAAGTGAAAGATACTGAACTTGCACCCCTGTTACAAAAAATAATTTGAATTGTAGACTGTACTGTAATTTTAAAATCAAATTAATTCCTTAATATCTCTGCTTCTTGTGCACCTTTTTTCATTTCTCATTGCATTTACTGGACAGTAATTGTAAAATATATGGTTTTTTTCTGACTTTATTCATGAATGTATAGCATGCTATATATGAAAGACTTTTTACGATTATTTTGTATATTGAAGGCTGTGGCTATAAAGTTCACAAACAGAATTAACTCTCTAAAATGAAGTAGAGAACAAGTAAGAGATAAACTCTCTTTACCTTAAGACCAAATTCTCTTTAGGCTTATTTCTAAATCATATAAAACAAAGAGATAAGCCTAGCGTAAACTGTAGTGAGCTTTTGCATAACTTTTTTTTTTTTTTTCGTATCAGTTTAAATTAAATGCAAACCTTAAATAAAAGCATATAAGTTTCCATCTAGACAACTCTTGGCTGACTATTTGGTTGACCTAATATGCTAGTAGATATTTACTACTTTTGTCATTGTTGTCCTTAATTTGTAGCATATTGTGTAAAGGAAATTTATATTTACATATCATATAAATAACTTTTGTGGTCTAGCATGGCATATACAAAGCAATAGGCACGCTAAAATAGATTGCCCATGTGCAGCTAATTGCAAGAGGGTGCAACAGATATATGGTTTTGTAATTAATGATAGGAATGCAGTGCAAAAGTGAAAAAGAGTAAAGGAATATATTCAGCCTTGATTTTGTATTATATATTCTCTGTTATGTCTTCTTAATATTCTCTGGTAACTGGAATCTGTTAAAGATAATTCATTTAGGTAATTTGTTAATCCTATAAAATGCTGTGGGTACAATTTTTACAGGTCTTCTTTACAAGCAAAAGCTTATTTTGAGAAAGATGATGTGGGACTGAGGCTGAAAGCATTCTTAAACTACTGCAATTATATATCTCCACACCGTGCCGGAACTTCCTAGTTTCACGTTCGAAATTATAATTCATTGTTTATGTGATTTTATCAATAAAGAAATTTTACTTGTTAAGTTTTTTTAATATAGAATTAATTTATTTTATGTAGGAATTTACTTTTTTGCAGTGTTTTTAACTTTCTTCCCAAGCCAAGGATAGAAATCTTGAAAAAACACAGATGATAAAATGGCTCTTTTCTCAGAGATTATCAAATACAGCACAATTTTTTTCCTATGGACTAGATTAATCTGCTTAATACATACAGAATCACATACAGAATTATGAAATTAATTGGTATCAATTATCACCCTAGCATTACAGCAGAAAGATTAAAGGGCAAGTGAACAGAATGTTCCGGCTGCCTTTTTTATGTTTCTCTTAACAGTTTCATATTTTCTAGTAACCTGGAGTAAGGGGGAAAAAAAGGAAGAAGAAAATCTTCCATCTTATTGTGAAATATCTGTGATGATAGTTTCACTTGCTGCAAAGCTTTTTAGCTGTGTATAGTTCATGACCTTTAGTAAATCTGAACTCTAAGATGATTAAAAGTTGATTTAGTTTTTGTTAGATTAAAAACATGGTGAGACAGATATTAGTTCTGTAACATTGGTCTCTTTCATTAAACATCCCATTTTCCCTTTTAAAAAAAAAAAAAAAAAAAAAAAAAAGGAATAAAACTGTAAACCTTTTTTTCCCTCAGCTGAAAAATGTTTCTACAGTGGAGAGAGAGTTTTCTGTGGGAGTTTTGGCAGTCTGTGGTATGTGTCACTCCTCTCAACAGAGCCAAGTTTAGATGCTCTCTTAGCTGAAAAGTCCATTCTGGAGTTATAGAGCATCTTTCTGTTCTGGGAAGCTGTCCAGAACAGGAAAAGAGATGACATTCATTCACCCAGACCCAGTTGCAGTCATAACACCTCCTTGCATGTCATTGCTTCCTTCCCATGGCTTCATTCATCCCTTTGCACGCATGGGGAAGACCTGAAGAGAAAGCAGGAGAGCCTGGTGTCTTCCAGGGGTGCAGCTGGTGAAGAAAACATGAATATTTATAACACTGAACCTAAATAACCCATGACAAAGGAGGTCTAATGCATGTACGGCCTGCAGAACAATGCAGAAAATGTTCCTCTTTGTTATTGTCATTTTACCTTTGACTAATCAAGTGATTTTTTAATATTTAATTAGGTGTTCAGAGATGTTAGATGTCTACTAATGTCCTTTTCATTGTAATTTTGTGTTGTGTAGTTAAGCAAAGGAAAATTTGGCAGTCAATTTTACTATTGATGAAACCACTAGTCATCAACTGCCCATCAGATAAAACTTTGCTGCTAGGAAAATTTTGCTAGACTAGATGTCAGTGACAGACAGGTGCTGTGTGTGCATATGTAGAACATACCATTGAAATATTTAAGCTACTCTTGAGAATATGTTTGGATAAAACACATTTAATTAAGCCAAAAGTCTTTTCTCACTTTCTTTTCACATTACACAGCACTCTAAATTGCCTACATTTATGTGGCCACTGTCTCCTCCCCTGTTGAGGCAGTGAGCAGGTCTCACAGGGTAACAGCCTGGGCTTCAGAGGGTGAATCCAGATTTGCAGTGGGCCTTCCTGCTTGGTGTCTGCCTCTTGTCCTCAGGGTATTGCTGCTGCCACTGTCATAGCAAAGATTGGGAGGCCTGGCTTCTTCAAGGGAAGGATGAAGAGGAGCCTCTGGTGCAGTTGGATGGCCAGAAGCTGGAACTTGAGCCAGAGGCTCATGGTGGGATTCCATGGGGGTAAATGATTTCAAACTCAACAAAGATACATGTGATCTCAAAATACCTTGACAGAGCTGTGACTGTTTTCAGTCACTACCAGAAGGAGAAATCAGGAAATTTTACAAAGACAAGAAGCACAAGCCTTATGCAGTAGTTCAAGATGACACACTTTTGGTGACCCAAGCAAAACAAGAACAAAGACCAAAACCCATCAACAAAGGAAACAAACAGCTATACTCTACCTGATATTCATTGTTAGGATATAAAACTGCTGTGCAATAATGTTGTTAATTGTTTTTAACAATTACATCTTCTTTAGCAGAAATTTCTTTTGGAGAAGAAAAGGATTTTCCCAGTTATTTCATTCAGCAAGGGGAAGGAAGTTATGGCTGTACAAGCCTACTGAGCAAATCTGCAGAAGGCCATTACATGATTTAAATGCAAAATGGGGAAAAAAAAATTCTTGCATAGAGAAGACACAAGAAAGAAATAAAACTGATGGGATTGGGCAAAAGCCTGATTAAAAAGAAGTGGAGAGCAAAACTGACTAGGACAAGCTAGCAACTGGAGGAGAAAGGGCAAATAATATCACAGTTGAGGCATATTTTGGAGAAAAGATTATGTGTTTGGGAGTTTGAGGAAAGATCTGTAACTGGAAGTCTGAAGTCTGTCAGATGATGTTCAGACCAGAAAGCATTTAGCAAAGGAGAGGGGCTGGGAAAAGGCACATTTCTTGGAAGAGGCTGACTGAACAAGGGATGAGCCAGAGAGGATGTGAGTCCCTGGTTGAAGAGAAAGGGGTAAGGAGACTTGAGAAAACTGGAGCAGTGATGACCAGGGTGCTCCAGATTATGCCTTAGGAGTCGGTTAGTGGTGGATGTCTGTGTGGAAGAGATTCCAACCCTGAAAAAGGCACATGTGGGTCTAATTATGGAGCTGCATGCTGGAATTTGAGCTGGTTTCTTTTTGGTTTTTGTTTCTGGTGTGTTGTTTTTCTTTTCTTTTAATCTGGCACATTACATAAAAATAAACTGTCAAAAAGTGTTTTGGAAGTTGCAGTTTCTGCTTGCTCAGGGGTCTCTGGAGCGTGGGTCTCTGTAACATGGGTCTCAGTGGCACAGTCCCTGTACCAAGGGACAGCTAAGGCTTTCCCAAGACATCAGTTTGTGTCATTATTTGCTGCTGAATGGGTACCTGGAACCAAATGAAACCATGGCTATTGCTTTCACAGGAATGCGTACACGTATATACAGATATAGGTACATGTGCATATGTATGTGTGTGTGTGTGTGCATATATATATGCAGAAAGAAGAAATGTGTGATGGTACAGCTAACACAGTTTTTCAATTTGCCTCATATATAATGACATAAAGATGTTTTCACTTGCTCAGATTAAGGACCTGTCTTTTGTATCAAGGAGCATCTGCTCTTTGACAGTGACTGTAGCAGATGGCTAAGGAAGAATAATCAGCTGTACAGCCATTTTATTTTGTTATGTCTCCCTCCTTCACAGTTTTCAGGTTCTAGTGATCTATGAGTCAGATATTTCCTGTGCCAGAGGTGATATCTTAGTGTTTAATAGCCCTTGATGGATTTTTCTTCCCACCCATGATATTCCTGGCAATGGATTTCAGTTTTATACTGTGTGTGAGAAAAGATGTGCCTTTACTTGTTTGTACCAGCTGCTTGATGTTTATTAGTTCCTGTCATATGAGGCACACTGAAAAATTGTTCCCTGTTCACTGTCTTGCTACCATACTTCAGGATTATTTAGATGTTTCTCATTTTTCTATCTCCACCACCTTGTTTACAGGATGAAAAGACCATGAAGGTAGCAAAACATGATTGTAGGAGTACTCAAAACAATTTAGGAGTGATTCTATATATAAAAATTTGAAGGTGACCATGTGTCCTCCTTCTTCTTTCCTTCATATAACTCAGAATAATTCAGTAATGCGTGAAAATGTGACAGCTTATAGGTTAGATATAAAAAACTTTGTTGGTGCAATACAAAAAAACTCCAGAATGTTTCTTTATAAATGGGATAAGCCTTTCTTATGAACCAAAAAGCTAGCATTTCAAGTTATGGCCATTTTGAGTACAGAAAAAAAATACTGTCATTGTTATAGAAAAACTCTAGTATTTTTAGGCTTCACATGTATGAATTTGGAGGCACAGATTTCGTAATGAAAAGGAAAGAAAGGAGAAAGTATTCCTATTAACAGTTTGATAACATTCATTTATTCATTGATGGATTCATTTTGGTGTTCACACTGTCTTCTTTAAACTGTATATTTGATTTTTCCAGCCATGATTTTACTTAATTGTGTAGGGTTGGCAGGTAATAGTTTCATAAACACTTGGAAAACTGGAAGTCTTTATAGGTATATGGAATTTTTGAGATAAAGTCATCAATAAAACAGAGGGAAAACTACGATTATGATCGTAGATTATATCCCAGGAAAATAGTACTATATAGTTCCTGCAAATACTATGCATCTGTGGCTTTCCCATAAGATTTAGCACAGGTAATGTTGCCAGGATTTTAAAAAAAAGTGTTTTTGCTAACTTAGAATTACAGCACCTTCCTTAGCATGCTGGTCAAATACTTCCCTCCCTTTGCTTTGAGGCAATCCACTATTATCTAGAGAATGGCAAACCAGAGCCATTAGATGCAATTTGAGTCTTGCCCCTAGGATCTTGCTTTTATTGAAATATCATTGTGGTAATTTTAAAAAGTACAGTAATGCTAAAAGGTCAGTGCATTAACTCTTGTAAAAAGTTGTCATTTGTCCTGAGTGTGTCAATTATAGTCTGTGGTAATTTTATTTTCAAATAGAAAGAAGACAAGGTGTCCTATGAAGGTGTTAGGTCACTGGTTCTCCTCTTCATTTTCCTGTCAATAAACAGGGCAAAAAGAAAAACAATTTCATTGGTGCAGTTTGTCACCAGCAAAGTGTCTTCCACAGTTTGCTCAGAGGACAAGCTAGGAAGAGTCCAGCAGGCAGCAATCTGAGATATGCTGGTGTTAGAGAGGAGACACTCAACATACTGAGCAGCCAAGCCTGGAAACAATGTATGAAGGTTTTTATATTGTTCCTTGAGCAGGTGTGTTGAGAAACCCTACATATACCTCTAAACTGCCTGCAATCCAGTCCACTTTTAAAATCATTAAAAGTTATCACTGCTGGAAATGCTTAAACTCTGTACCAATCACAGCAGAAACGCTAAAAATGTATGAGAATTAACTCTGACAGGGAAAAAAAACAAATTACATTTTCCTTTATGTGGTCTGCTTACTGAACTGGTATTGTGAGCATTTGTGTAGCATTAAAAGAAGCTCTATAAATATTTCTAAATTACTTGATAACTAGATTTTTTTTTCCTGGGAAATCACTGCTGCATGTCTCTTTCTACATGTAAGTGCAGTTTCCAGATAAGTGCTTGTCAAGTATTCTTTGTGATAGCACTTGCGGGATTCAACCGCTTTGTGGAGATTTCCCATATCTTAATTCCAATTTGCCTAGTCTCAGGCACATGAAACTAAAATAAGATACCCATATGCACACACCACTTGCATATTTTGATTTCTACATGAATTAAAATCACAGGATTTTTCTATGTAAGAGATAACAACTGCCAGCAAAAGATGTTTTAGTGTAAAATAGAGGATGTTTTATGTTCTTGCTGCACTAATAGTACAGGCAGACAGAACTGAGTTATCATCCACAGCAAAAAGGGGCACACTTTCCCTGGGGTAAGCTTTACTACATCATAAGAAAACCACCCTTCTTTCTAGGCTGTTAATTCTTGTTGAAGCCTGGCGTGCCATTACAAGATTAATTTATAATCTTTCTGGGACACGCATAAGGCAGGATGCCAATATATAATTAGATGGATTTTATTCTCTGTCATCATGAGCTTTACTTGATAAAAATGCCTGCTTCCAAGACAGATAAGAAACTCCTGACTAAGCAGAGTACAGCACCACCTAATCCGACTTCCCATCCTTAGTGTACACTAGTCCATTTTCAGTGAGATACGGACATAGAGGATGCAGCTCAGAAACTCATCTGTTATGGGGCTGAATGTGTGGCCTTACTGGTTTTGCTTTACTTTACTATCTCCTCATGAACTTAATTTGAAAAGACTTTGCAGTATTGTTCATCTTGAACAACAACAGAATTAGATTCTGATAAGGTTGCAGCTGCCCAGAATGTGCTGATATAAAAGACCCATAATTTTGTCAATCTGAATGAAATCAGAACACTGTGTTTTTGTTTTTGTTTTTTTGTTGTAGCTCCAGTTTTGGAGCTAAATGGGGTTGAAGGGCAAAGAGGATCAAGCACAGTGAAGGAGGAAATCTTAAAGGAAAGGTCTAGCAACCATGAAGCTTTGGGAAAAAGTTTGTGTTAGTACTTAACAGAAAAGGTGAATAACAGGAAGAAGTATGTTTGGGGTTTGTCCAACATATGTAATTTTTTTTATTTTTTAATTTGTAACAGGATGAGAGTGACACTAATTCTATTGTAGTGTTTGCCTCTGTCTCAAGTAGAATAAGCTGTCCACAACACTGATTTGTTTGTATATGTTCACCTTGTGCGTGAGTTCCTGGGCAGGGATAATTGGGAATAATTGGGCCACCTATCGTTCTGACTTCCCATACAATTTAATTAGGTTTTCTTTTTTTCTTGTACGTCAGAAGCCTTTTATGGTCTAAGACCTATGATGGAAGAAAAAAAAAAATCTGTGATTGCTAAGGCATACTTTGGAATTTCCTAGTGTGTTCATTCCAGCAGTGCAATTTTATCCCATTTACTAACAAAGGGTCTTTAGCCTGGGTTTGAGCAGCTACACATCACAGAGGTATATTTGTATGTAGCCATTCCTGTTTCCAAGTCTTTTAGTGTTAGGTGTTGATAAATGGGTTTCAATCCTGGCACCTTTCATACCTCTGAGCCCAACAAACCACAAATTTGGAGAATAGCCTTTGCTTTAACTAAAATTTCAGAGTCACCTGGTGTGTGTCCAGACTTAATCTCAGTTACTTTTGTGACATGTCAGAAGTGCAGATGTTGAGATCTGTGTAGACATCTGTGAGGTAGATTGTTGGCTCAGAGGAGCTCCAGGTACAGAGCATTATCAGGTAGTGCACACCTACAGTTTCTCTGTGAGGGCAGTCTGGATGGAAAATTGGGCAAGCATCTCTCAGACACATCAGCTGTACTAGAAAACATCTGCAGTGGTTCTTTGTTCAAGTGAAGAGCATTTACTACTCCTTGTGGGAGCAGATCATCAGTGAGGAAGTTCTTTATCATAAGGGGGCACTCAGAAGATTCTTGAATATGCTGTAGTTGATTTTCAGGGTGGTATTTAGAGGCCCAAGTTAGCCTAATGCTATTCTTCTGAAGTTTATAGAAAGCATATTCAGTGACTGGGCCAACGTGATATATTGATTTTGTTCATGTGTTTCTGTTTATGGTGACTGATGCTGGGATTGTGGTGATGTAGTGCCAAAGATCATTAATCTTCTAGTATCCTTTTTGTTCTCATTCCCTCATGTTAGATCCTAGCTGTAGATATAGCTGGAAAATGGCTGTCAGAATGGAATACGATAGGGAGTTGCTGGAAAGGAGCCATTGCTGTGCCTTGTTGCAGATTCAGAGCAAAAGCTTTCAAAGAGCATTCATCCAGCATTCCTACAACCACAGTGTGTGGTACTCTTAATACTGTTTAGAAGAAGACATGAGGCCCACTTTTTAAAGTGACTATAAGGAAATGAAACAAATGGAGGTTACTTTTTAGTTTTCCTGGATGAATCAAAATAGAAGGGTACCTTTTGCTTAGTAAGAGTCATTAAAGCTCAGTAAATCAAATAAAGCATAAGAAGTGAAAAGATTTGTTAATTTGTCAGTGATTTGATTGATTCGTTGTAAGAAACTGAAACAAAACTGAGAATCCACTTAGAAAGTAAAGGAATTTCATTGTTCAAAAAAAAAAATCAACTGTTAAAGCAATCATGAAATGCACACATCCTGTGAAGAACTCTGATTCTAATTGCTATGTGTGTAGCTCCAACTCTGAGAGTGTGAGATAAATTAAAGTGAAAGCAGTGCCTCTGACTGAACTGTTTTGATCCAGGTGTAAAAAGGCATCCAGAGTTATCATCTGTATCTGTTTCCTTGCTGATGGCTCTCACAGGGATGAGGCTGCTCTCTCAGACTGCTGTATGACTGCAGTAAATAACAATGTAATTACTCAGTTTTTGGTTTGCTGATCAATGTCATTGATCTAGAATGTGCCTTCAGTAACTATGTATATTTGCCAGGTTGGTAGACATATGCTTATGGGCTGAACTCTGTTCTGTTCAGCTAAGATAACAGCATAATATCAATCTGTAATTAATACACTGACTTAAATAAAAAATAAATCCTGTTCCTGACAGTGTTAGTATCCATTCTTTGCTCTGAAATTTCATGAGTAATTTTGTAAATCTTATGTTGAAGTATACTCTCAGAAAGCAAACAGCAAGGAAATATTTAAACTGTTTCCTAAATTAAGTTCTTTAGATAATACTGTAGTTATACATTTTTATGGAATGACTGGATAGTGCTGAAGGACTTAAATTCGCTAATGTCTCATATAGCAGTTTGGTTATTTCTGTTGTTTGCTTGTTTCATTACACAAGTGGCAGAATACAGCTACAATCTCCTTCCAAAGCAATATGTTTGGGACTTTGGAAAGTTGTGACTTCAATCTGCTTGAGTATGTGAATGGGTGCAGCTGGCTATGTGGCTGAAGGTATGTTTTTGTCACACTGTTTTAATTTTACATCTATAATCTACTCAGATTCTCAGTGTCACCTCTGCTCATGGTGGCCATGGAGGCACTGTTACCAACAGGAGACTGGAATACTCTTGCATTGTAACTACTGCATGTAAAAAATGCATTGTGCTTTTTACTAACAAGATCTTCATAAGCTGTGGCCCAGAGAAAGGTGCTGTAATTGACAGCTTCTCTCTTAATATTTAGAATATTTCTACAAGCAAAGTAGAAAATGATATCTCCAAGCTGAGTGAAGATACTTCTGCCGTGTCTGGTGGCACATGCTGTTTCTAATACCTGTATCGTGACAGAACAGCCAGTTTGGAGTGAGTGGTTTTGGAACCTGTTTAAGAATCAGTAAGTATTCCTATATTCAAATTAATGGACTGGATCTTTTTTCTTACTTTAAAAATGCTTTGATCCTCAAAAGGAGTATTTGCTAATACATAAATTTGCTGTGTGTATGCTGTGGCAATATGGTGGCAAAATGTATCAGAATATATGACAACAACTCAGAATCTGCAAACTGATGGGCTTTTGTTATTGTTTACTGTAGGAAACTTCCCATAAAAAGACAGGCAATACTTTGTTTTGTCTTGGTTTTACTGTAAGAATGGGTAAGGGACAGAGGGCACAGCTTGGCTTTTAGGGAATGGAGCTCTTTTCCTACCTCCTGTGTCAGTGAGAGGCAAGGCCAGCTCTGGATGGAAGCAAACCAGTCAATCACCTACAACAGTAAGCTCTTGACAAAATGGCTCTGGATCCCTAATTCAGCTTATCTGTGTTAGAGACAAGGAAGATCAAGTTTGCTGGTGTCAGACAGTGTGTCAGAATGTGTGAGAAGGCTTGTAGAAATATTTATTATTCTACATCTAGGAGCAGTAGGATCACAAGCTCATTTTCCTGGAGTTCCCTGAAAAACCTGTCTCACCCCTTACCTACTAAGGCTGGAGGTATTATTCCAAGCAACTCAGTTTCAGCTGATGAGGTTCAGTTTTTGATAAAAAGCTCTGAAAAGATAACTCTGTCCCAGGATGATGTTTGGCTTCTCAGTTTGGATGTGACACAAGCATGAGCATATATCATATAGGAGCAGAAAAAATGAAAAGTTCTGTTCATAAATAGTTCTTACTTGTCTGTTTTATAAATGCAGGCAAAAAAATTCACTGGGTATGGGCAACATCCACCACTAACCTTCTGATAAAGCACTTTTCACAATGCATTTTTTATAACCAACACCTCGGTATTCCACCCGCAGTCATTACAATGCATTAATTTCAAAACTCTATGTGTAAAGGCATAAAAATTTCTCTGTGTGAAAGCTGACTATAAAGTGACTAGAATGTGTGTTTTTGTCTGTTAATATGTGGCCATTCAAATATTTTTAATTGCAGAAATATGACTTTTTTTATATATGTAAACTTATATGCAGAAAAATAGCCTTATATGCAGAAAAATGCATTTTTAAATGGGAGTTGGGACTGTATTTCAAAAATTGTTCTTGTATTTTTGTTAAAAAATAAAAAAGAAGTATCTGTCTTTCAAGTTGTTTATGTAAAGACTTCTAAAAAAATTTTCTAAGCACTGAAAAACTTGACGGTAAACTCAAGTCTTTCCCTTATTTTAGAACAGTGGTTGTCCACTTGCATGACTTTGAACTGCAGCATGTTTCATACATACATCCAAGACATCTCTGTTTTTACAAATGGAAAAAATAAGTCAAGTGCTATTCAGCAAACACTATGTGGGTACTATGGGGATGTAGTGGTATTCCCAGCCTCCCAACATAATCTGGCAGCCATACCCTTTGGAACCATTACCCTGTCCCATTTGAGGGCTATTCCAGGAGTTTCTTCTCTCACCACTCCAAAGGGTGTGGGATGTTTCTTGTGGCTCTCAGGTAGGTGAAGATTTTGTTATATGGCTCACAGAGCAAGGATGTTTGTCAGCCTTCTTTAAAATATTTCAGAGGTAATGATAACAACTGAGCTGCATCAATTACTGGCCCTGGAGCACGGGGGGTTTTTTGTGCATGGGTTGTTCTGAACCTCACTTCACATATGAAATAAACCTGGTTGAATCCTAATGCACACATTTGGTTGAGACAGCTCAAGATATTAGCAGACAAGCTGAACTGAGCAATTCAAGACTCAATTTTTTTGCCTTGATTTTCTTCAGGCAGGGAGAGGAGAGAAGGCTGCAGAAACCATCCATTTTCCTTCAGCTGACAGAGAAATGTAGATTTCTGGATTGTGTGCAAAGGATTTTGGTATGGTCTGCAAATACTTTTATCTTCACTTGAGAGGGGATTCATACACAGATTTCTTCTTGTTATACAATTATGGAAATGAGCCCAAAGGATGCTTATCAAATGACTAAGTAGCAGGGCTGAAATTGTGGCAATAAGAGCACAATATTCTTATTAAGTGCAGGCAGTCAGAGGAAAGCAATTATATTCATCAACTGTAAACATGTGCTCTAGAACCCAACATCACTGCACATTTGCATTATGAGAAAGCAATCCTTTCATGTCCAAAATCAAATATATATCAGAAGGAACTGTTCCTAAACTGCACACCTGACATTATATGGCTTCATTTTTTTGGAAATCATTGCAATAACATGTTAATTATTTCCTGTGGCAATAAGGACCTCAATCCATTTATTTACAGTAGAGATAGAAGTTTTAGTTTACACAAGGAATCTTTTGTGCATACAGCCTTGTCTCCAAGTTTCCAGTCCATATTTATGAGTTTATTTCAGTCCTCATCAGCTTTTACATTTGTAAATATGTTGATCTTGAATGATTTTATATTAGGAAATTACTTAAGAAAATAAGTCCTAATAAGGATATAACAGATCCTAAAGGTTTCTTAGTGCTATCAGATATTTAAGCTTTATGCCCATATTAATTGAATTCTGTAAAAGACCTAGAACTAATGAAGAAGTAGCTTCTAAGATGCTCCAGTATATATTTAGAGGTCATTCCCATGTCTTGTACTGAGCCTTCTCTGATGCAAATGCATTGTTGGCAGTATTGCAGCAAGCAAGTTCAAAATTAGCCTCTGTCCATAAATATGGGCAGGACATATTCTTAAGTGGAAATCTCCCCACAGACTGGTCATAAACTGTGTTAAGTATACTTAGAAGTAAAATTCCCACCACTGTCCCTGCAAGTGAGTAGAAGGTTTAGATGATGGAATTTGCTTCCTAGATTCTGTTACACAAGAATAATGTGATTGCATCTTAGTAGAAATTGTGAGTGCCCTGAGAACTATTTTAAATCAGATTTTATGTGTTGAGGTTGCTAAATGGAAAGGAATTTCATGCTATCTAAAGCAGAACAGTGATCCTTCCTAATTTTGTGTTCAGTCATTTTGCTAGGTACAATTATGTGCTGGTGAGCTACTCAGTTTTAAATGAAATACCTTGATACTTTTATAGAATTTCCCAGATTATCAAAAGTTAATGGTAAGTGAACAATTTAGGCATTTGCAATTGTTCACTGTTAAACTGACTTCTGGCCTAGATACAGAAACTAAAATTACTCAGGTTTAACACCTTATATTATGCCTGCAGGAAATGATAAGCTACAGTGGAATTATTCAAGATGTGGGGTAATTTTTAAGCAAAAATACAGGGGCAGATTGTTTTTTTCTTTTTTTTTTTTTTGAAAGCCTAGTTCAAAGAGTATGCAGGCATATAATTTGGGGATGCAATGCAATTACCAGAAATAATTTAGAATGGGTTACTTCACTTGACTGTGACTCTTTGAAGAATAAATAGTAATTGTTTTAAGTGCATAATTACTTTAGTATTGGCTCCTTTCAGCAAGTTGCAGACTTCTAGATTAAGCTCTAAGCCCTGTGCATCTGTCCACTCAAATTCTGTTTATTCTTCAGGCTGTCATAGTTCCATTATTAAACCCCTTGAAGCCCTTTGATGTGTTCCTGCACATAAAAAGGCTGGTGCAGACTTCCATGCAGCCTGATCTTTGCTATGCTAACTTCTTTCAGCATAACTGAAGTCTGAGAAAAAGTTAAAGTCATCATTAAGAAACCCTAATAGAAACAAGAAATACTACCTTTTATAAATATATTTGTATCCATATAAAATTGTTTTTTCTTTGCAAGGCCTTGCTTGTGAAGCTGCAGATATATTTCTGATTTTCAGAAGGAAACCCAGTATTGGAACTTGGCTGTGTTTCTTTGGAAGGCAGAGACTGTGCTGAGCTGCATAGCAGTGTGCTTTGATCTTACAGCTAAGTACCATGCTGTGACCCTGCTGGGAAGCAGTGCTTGGGACTGAGGTAGTAGGTCCTTTTTGGACAGTGCTGTGAGTACCATCTTGTGGACTCTGAGCTCCTGGCCACCTGTGACATCAGCTGAATTCATCTACAGCACTGGTTATTTCATTTTTTGCCTGATGTGCACAAGTTGACAGCCATACTATCTGCTGCCCTCAACCACAAGAGAGGCTGGGCTAACGCATCCAGTGTGTGTATAGAAATCCCACCTCTGTGCAAATACTTAGCAAAGTAAATATAAGTCAGAGGCTTCCTTGCTGTATGACCTCTCTACTTTTCAGAATCTTATCTTAGAGACAGCTCTGTAAGCCTCTTTTGACTGGTAAGCTGTTGAGATCCTGACTCCAGTGGAATCACATTGCCACAAATCTGGCAGAGAAGGGCAGGCAAAGCTGAGAGAAAAGGCATTCTCATGAGTAGTTCCAAGTTTCTGCCAGATCCCTAAAAACTATATAAATACCAGGGGATTTCAGAGAGTTTCTCTGAGGTAAGGGTAAATAGAAAAAAACCAGCTTTTCCCATGGTTTATTTGGGAGAAAATTCCCTTTATGTTTTTATTCTCCTTGATCATGCTCACATAACTTATATCTATTAAAAAATCCATGCTGTCTTCATAAGGAACAATAAAAGATGTTGAGCTCTATATGTTAGCCCAAATCTGATCTGACCATCTAATTTCTAGTTTCCTGCAATTCTCCTGCTCATTTCTGTTGTCTTTTTCTACAACAGAAAGTGGCAATACACAGAACCTACATGTGCTTTTTCTAAAGCATTTTCTAAGCCTTTATTTATAAGAAAAGAACATTTTATGGGATAATAAATAGTAGTAGATATTAAGCTTTTGAGAAAGCATGGTCAACATTTATTCTGCTCTTTTCCTTACAATTCAAAGGTGAATGTTGACTGTAAATAAGTATTATTAGCACGTCTTCAACACCTTTATTGTTTCTTGCCTTTTCCTTGCCTCAGAGTGTTTTACCTTTATGGGGATTCTGCTAATGCTCTGTTTGGTCCGAAGGTGGCAGCATCTTACTTCTGTAGAAAGATTCAGTCTCGCTTGGCTGTGCAGTGGCTTGATCCTGATACTGTGTAGTTTCTCTTCATCAGGCGCACTTTTTAGCTGAGCAAATTAAGACATATTCTGTGCTTGCTTTCCGAAGAGAAAAGCTTTCAGTGTGAGATACAGTGTCCCCAGAAAGACTGCTAGTTGTTGTCTACAGATAACTTGCAATGTATGGTAGTAAAAGCAGAGTCACTGAATATTTGCTATTTGCATTTTAATGCTGTGGCAATACTGTTACAGAAGCACTCTGACTGCAGCTGTCACTCCTGTTCTAGCATGACTGCTGTGACAAGCCCTGGGGGTGAGATGCTTTTTTGGGGCCTACTTTTAGCTGCACCATACTCTCCAGAGCTCTTTGGGTTTCGGCTGCTCATCATGGGGGTCTCTCTGTGCCCCCACTGCCCTGGACAAGGCAACCTAGGCCAGTTATACTTGGGTAAAGAGCTATCAGTTTTGCAGACTTCTGTTTGAAGATGGTTTTGAGGTCATGCTGGGGACTGAGACAACGCTGGTTCTCACCCCTATCATAAACTTTTCCTGTGAATTCAGGCTTCTTCCTTCAGGTCTAGGTGCCCACTTGGCCAGTTTGGAGGAGAGATAACAGCAGGGTCACTCACACACATTTTTCTGCCCTGCTGCCTTAGGCTGTAGACTCCGGGGACAGGAAGCATCTTCCTGTCATTTGGCCAGAGGCTAGCATTGGGCCAGGAGCAAGGCTCCACTTCCAGACAGAGAAGGACTGTCATTATCACTGGAGCATAAATAATGATTCAACATCTACTTAGCACCAGTACAGCCCTGACTGCAGCTTTCCACTAAGTGGGAGGCAGGAGGAGGGAGGGGAAGTTTGCACAGCTGTGTGGTTCAGGCTGTGCACGGGGGAGAAGCTAGGTAGCTGATGGTTTCTCAGCCACTCTGGTAATTCTGTGTCTGTAACAGCCCAACAGTAAATGAAGCAGTTTTTCTGGCTGCAATACCTGCTTTTGATTTTCTGATCTTTAAAAAAATCTATTCTTCCCACCCTTTCCCCCATCAAAATGGCACAGTTGTAGACCTTCATAATAGTTGAATGTATCTAAACAATAATTGCAATGGTCATGCCAGTTCAACAAGGCTGAAGCACATACAGCTTATGCTTCAAGCTCTGAGTGCAGCAGGAGAAAAAGTAGAGAATGTTTTGTGCATCTGACCTCTCGAGTGTCATCTTCTTAGCAGCTCAGATCACTCTTCGAAATTATTCTATTACTCATCTGGCTCCCTGACATCTGCTTTATCATTTCCTGTCCAGGCAGTAATCCAAGTAACCAAAATAAATATTTTTTTTGAAGCAGAACACCTTGTCTGTAAGCTTGCAGGGATGACAAACCACAGTAAATATTCCTGATTGTGTGAAGCTCCATCTTTGAGACTCGAAAATCCAGCTGAGAGAAGGGAATGTAATAATTGGTTCTTTGCTGAGCTAAGAATTTGTGGCATAACACATATATTCCTACCAGTGACATCAGTGGCAATGTCACTGATATGAATAAGCCACTGATGCCCACTGACCATTCTGAATTAGGAATGCACCCTTAGAAACAATAAAGACAAGTATGAAAGGATCAATGGTTTGTCTTGATCATCTAAATTACTTGGGTAGTAAAGAATTTTCAGCAGACTGTCATTGTTACTCAAGCTACAGACAGTCAGAACATAAACTATACTGATTGCTGTGACAATAACACCAGCTGGGGTCTGCTCTGTTGAGAAGGGGCCTATTGCTGATCTCATTTTCTGGGACAAATATAAATTATTACTTCACTGGAGTGACTTGGAATATCATTAAGCTCAGAATTTGGCTGACTATTCATTGCTGATTTCTGAAGCATAGTTTCTTATTCTAAAAACCCAGGACTATGGCTAAGCTATCTATCCCCATTTTACACCACCTTTTAGAAACAGGATCCACAGATTACCTGTTAAAATTACTAGAAAAGATTATATTTTTTCAAATGTGTGAGGGATTCCCAGGAATACTTTGAGTCACAGAAATTATCCCTTGCAATCACAGGTAACCATGCAATGGGCCTTTTGCTTGTGCAGAGCAGTCCTGGAGACATACAGCCTTTCCTCCTGTAGACCTTCAAACACTTTATGAAGGCAGTTAAGCATTATAACTACCCATACAAGACCTATTTAAATAGCAATAGGCTGCAGTAAATTGAGAATATGAAGTATAATAACACATACTACTGGTCATGATACACCTGATGGATATGCCAGTAAGTCTCACTACAATTTGACAGCTTATTGCTGTAAAAGCACACAGCAAATTAGATTTAGCCACAGACCTGGGTGTGGAAATTGTAGTCAATATTATCTGTCACAATTGTGGCATATCTTCTAATGTGGATCCAGCAGGCATTGAGTGTTTAAATGCAACACAGTGTATTTGTCTTGATAATAATGAATCTTTTAAATTTTTTTTTTTTTAATGTATGCTCAGGTATAGGTTAGCACAGGAAACAAAGGTCTTTGATAAACTGGAAGAAATTTCTGGACATTTCCTTGGCTATTTATAGAGAACAATTGACTTTCCCTGGTGCCTGCTGTTTCAAGTGAACAGTTCAAGAGGGGAAGGACATTTAGGTTTTTCATTGGAAGGATGAAAACTGATTCTGTTTGTTTCCTGTGTTTTTACAGTATGTGGTGTCAGCTTGCCCCCAAATAAACGGGTTAGCTTTTCAGATGGGCAACTATTCACAAAGTATTCATGTGCAATTGATGACAGACAAACCACAGGAAATCAAGGAACTGATCTGGCTCACTTAATAATGAAAAAAGTTTTGATGATTCTGTAAACCTCCAAGATATATGGTACATTTTGAGGTTTTCATTCCTGACCCTTACCACCAACGCCCTGCTAGCTACAGCAATCCACTATTCTCAGTGCATGAATGCAGCTTCTTTTGCTCACAGACTCATGGGATAGCTCTGTGGTCTGGTGCTCCCAGCCAGCAGCAGTCAGCAGAAATGGTTAATGTGGTTGCATTGCTCAGCACTACATTTGAGCAGAACTTGTTTGTTGTGTTAAGTGTGGCTGCAGTGGTGCTCGTGTTACATGGCATCGCTGGCAGCCTCGGTTTGTGTGACTAACTTGTTCTTGTTTTTTGCATTCCGCTCGGGACAATGGAGATCATCTGTGGGAGAGTGCCCAGTGAGACATACTTAGTGGAGACAGATGATAATTTTGCTAATGTTGAATTTAAAACTAGATCTATTTCTATCTAAATGTGGGTCTAAGTTTATGTGTGTATATATATATTGAAGTCAGCTTTACAAGAGAACGAAAGTTTGGGGTTTTTTTTTGATTCCTCTGATTTTGGTAGATTCTACTTTGGGTAGATTCTAGCTTGCTCATATTGATTGCATGTCTAAAGGATCCATAGTTGTAGCTGTCCATCTGACATTGAAGCAGGAATACTTATATAGGCAAATTTATTCGGTCTTCCTAATATATGGTGAGGCAGACAAATATGATTTAAAATACCCCAGCAGATTATATTGCTCTGCTCTATTAGGTTTCTCAGTTTCAGCCAGCATGTCCACAAGAAGCAGAGAAACTTTTATATGAAGTATAGTAGTGAGATGAGGCTGCTGGAATGGAAACTTCATGCTTTAATTTCCACATGCCACCATTTCAGTGCCTGACCTTTGGTAAGTCCCACAGCAGCTGGGCAGCTCAATTTTCTGTCCAGTGGCCTTGCCATTCACCTTCATTAGTTCCTGAAAGATCATTAACATTTTAGAATCTTTTTCTGGAAGATTTTAAGAAACATGTACCATTATAGTATGGAATAATAATGATATCTTGTTCTCTTATATATTAATACAATATAAAATATATTTTATTATATTTTTATATATATATATTATATCCTTTTATATTTGTTTTTGATTTCTTGGTTTCTTTCTGAACCTTTCATATTTTTCCCTCTTCTCTTTTCCTTTCTCCTCAAGCTCTATCTCACTCTCTATCATCCAAAATGCCACTGTCTCTATTGCTCTTGGAAGTAAAGCATGCATTCTTCTTTTGTTCTGCAATTTCTCACATACTCCTATATGGAATTTACCTGGTAGCTAGATGCATTTGATAATCCATGTGCAGGATTATGGTTTTCCACAACAAAGTTACTATCCATCTGGGGGCAATCAATGTGTTCCTGTATATTTGTTTGCGAATATTGTTTATATAGATTTCTTTGCTTATATCCAAGTACTCTTTTATGTGTACCATAGCTTTGCAATTATCTGAAGCAGAATATGGCAGTGGAAGTACCCTTGTAATTCTATTAGAGCACAAAAACTTATTCCCTTGTTGAGTCTGTGCATGAGTAAAAATTCCCTCTTTCACTGCTCTATTCATATAAAACTGGATTTGGAAAAACTGCTCTGTGTTCCCTATTGCAAAGCTAATGTTTCCTGATATTACTCTTTCTGTGGCTGCAGTTCTGGCATCCAGGGCAGCAGAAACCCAGGGAAGAATCTGATAAAATCATGGTTTCTGTCCTCAATGTGTTTTAAAGAAGTTTTTCTCTTAGCAATAAGTTCCTAATTATTTAACTTTTTTTTTTTTTTTTTTTTTTTTTTTTTAAAAACCACTTTTAAACAGTTTACTTGTTAATGGAAAAAATCTATAAATTCCAGGGAATTGCTTTAAAGTGTTTTTTCTCATAACTGAACAGAGGACTGGACTGTGTTAAGCTATTCAGGTGAAATTAATGTTATTTGTTCCCGTTTTAAAGAAGAAAGAGCTATTTTTATTTTTTTAAAATCTACTTTGTATATTTATTTGTAAACAGTGCTAGAGACTGTATGTCCCCTCTGTGTAATACAAAGAGAAAATATCATATAGATACATACAGATACTATCCATCCATATGAAAACCATCAAGTATCTTGGAAGTCTTTGCAGTGATCAAAAACATCAGGAATGGGTTTTCCAAAAATATCAATGAAGTGCTCTCTAAAACCATAATTACATTTTTCCAGATACTTGTCTATAAAATCTTTGCCTGCACACACAAACAAGAGTTTAATCACCCATACATGATGGTCACCTCTCTGATAATGTAAAATGCACACTGTGCTTCTGGAGAATTTTGTCCAAATATGTTTGGTTTTGTGTGTAGAAGAGTGGGAAATGGTGCCAATGGCTGAGAGATTCCACTTGATTTTTTAAGACAGTAGGGAGCAGGCCATTTTGTAAAAGATTAATTACTTATTCTCACAAAAATCCAGACAAATGCATTATTTTTATATGTATGGCTATCAGAATATGACTAAAGTCTTGTCCTTTTGTCATCACTGAACTGGTGCATTCACAATGCTGTTTTCTTTAGTGAAACAGATTTTAGACGTAAAAGGGAGTTGTCTCTTCACTCTCTTTTTCATGCCATGCATTCGTCGTAGGACATTTTGCATTAATTTTTACTGTTACATAACTATTACCTTTATAAATGCCAAGTGTGAGCTGTTGTCTTGCCTAGTTGTACTTTGAATTGTGGCTGAATTCGGCATATAGTCAGAAAACAGTAAGTGAAAAGGCCACAAACACAAGAAGAAACAAATTTCTTATTTTCTGGGTTTTTTTTTTCAATAAGTAGCAGAAGAATATTTTTCAATAGTGTAGAAAGAGAAAACCGTGAGCAAAAAGAAAGAAAAAAAGTGAATTAAGTGTAAAATATGACTCCAATGAAAAATTGCTTTCTTTAGATGTACGTGTGCTTTGAAATCCATGCTGGGTCTCCTAGTTCCTGCTGGGCTTAGCTTTAAGCCCTGAAGCTGTGATTTAAAATAATATATATTTGCTCTTTCATCTCTGTGCTCCATTATATCAATTTCCATGAAAACACCTGGAAGGATTCTTAGAGCTCGTCATGAACTCTGACTCTAGAGATTTTCATCTTTAGCTCCTGCTGTGAACTGATACTACACATGCCACAATCTGTCTGTGGTTTCTTTCTAATCTTTGGAAAAAAAGGAAACGTATATCACAGGAACCAGTACAAACACATTCACCTGGCTAGCAGCCTTCTAGTAGAAATTTGTTTCTTTTTGCGATTGCAATCTGAACTCATTTTTACTTAGAAAACTGATATAAGATGCTGATCTCCAAAGACTTGGAATTTCTAGACCCAGAAACTTTAGGCATGTTGATCCATTCAAAGCTGAGTACCTAATTTCCAAAAGTATTAAAGCCTTAAAGTCCCTTTCACTTTTTCCTCCTGCTTCTCCTTACTTTTGTAATAGCTAACACAGGGACCTTTTCTACCACACTAGTAACAAGGACCTGAGGCTCTCTCTTTATCAAACGCTCACATTTTTCCATTTCAAGGTCTTCATTGGCTGAGAACCCACAAAACCCTCAGAGACTCTTTTGTAAGTGAATGGGTATTGATTTCATTCAAATTAGATTAGTCACTAATCTTCTACTGTTATTTAAGGGGTAAAGATAAAATCATCTTTTAGTTAGTTCTGTGGGTTACATTATGATGATTTTGTACAGGGTCCTTAGTAAAAATAAGTCTGGCTATCATCCTCAGATTGTATACAATGATATTAGCAGGTAGATGTTTGCAATATAATACTGAATTTTAGAAGGGTGCTTAAATGTAATTTCTTTTCCGTAAGTCTTGAGAAAAAGAAAAGTTATGTACCATTTCCAATTCATGAACTGGATCACTGTCCAACAAAGAACAAAGACTCTTTAAGACTTCAGTGAGGAGGATTGTTTCCATAATTATTATTAATTTTTGTCACGTAACTTCCAATCTTTTTCTATTCTTCAGAATTTTTTAGAAAGGAATTAAACAAAAATGTTCCAAATTCAAACTGAGCTGTAGGTTGGCATTATCAGGGCAGTGATGCTATCAGCTGTATGAGTCATTCAGCTACCAGTAAAGTAAATTCAAGTTGCTAATTTTGCAGAGCGTGAATTGTCGTTTGAACACAAAAGATGCCCTGGCTTTGTGAAGTTTAGGCTCTTGACTGCAATCTTTTGTTAGATATTTTGATGAAATGTGTACTGAAATGTGCAGGAAGAATCTGGAGGAGTTTTGAACAATGATGTGCACATCAGTTTTTCTCTGTGTGTGAAGATAAGGCCCCTTGGCATTTCCTCCCTTATCCTTTATTAGGAGGAGTGTCACCGCCAGGTCAAGAGAGGTGATCCTTCCCCTCTGCTCAGTGCTGCCAAGGCACATCTGAAGTGCTGGGTCCAATTCTGGGCTCCCTCCCATTGAGGAGAAGAAGGGATGTACTGCAGAGACTCCAGAAAAGGCACAAAAAGATGATGAGGGACTGATGCACTTGTCTTATGAGGAGAGGCTGAGAACTGGGATTCAGCCCACAGAAGAGAAGGCTCGGTGGGATCGCATCAATGCCTATTAATAAATACCTGAAGGGAGGATGTAAAAAGAATGGAAATCCTCTTTACAGGGATGCCTGGTGACAGGACCAGAGGCAATGGGTACATATGAAAACTCATGATTCCTTCTGAATATCAAGAAACACTTTTTCACGGAGAGGTTGACCAAGCACTTACAGCAGTTTCCCAGAGAGGTTGTGGGACCTTCATCCCTGGAAGCCACCTGGACATGATCTTGGACAACCAGCTGTGTGTGGTAGTGCTATGGACTAAATTACTCCCAAAGGTCTTTCCAACCTCAGCCATTCTGTGATTTTACAATCCAGATCCAAAATTTGAACTAGAAATGGCACTGGGAGCTGAAAATGAAGGACTGGTCAAAAAGTCAATGAAGCATTTGGTCTCTGCTCTGCAAGGCAGAGGCTGAGCTGTCTTTGCTTCTTTCCCAGGTGGCAGCTGCCACTTCTTGCTGCTGCAAATCCAGCAAACTTCTACTGTTGTTCATTTTCTGCCCCAACAAACCTCACCCAAGCCATACTGATCCCCAAAGCTTCTGAGCTTTCAAAAATATTGGAGGACCCCTAGCATAGTTTAATAGTGTCATCAATTCCTTCATATTTGTCTTCTAAAAAGCACTATGATTAGCCATCTCCCAGGAAACAGAGCCTCTTCTTCCCAACTACAGCTATTTTCATGGCTGAATGTCAGGGAGAGAGCAGGAAAAGATCTTAGAGGCCTTTCCTATTTCGAGATCTATCAAATATAAGGTGTCGTATATTGGCAGCCACTGCTGGGTCCATCCTTGACTCACAGGAGGAGCTGACAGTGGCTGTCTGTGTGGAATTTTTCTCAGAGGGTAAAAGCCAGGGTCCAGCTTTTACATCTGATTCTGTAGGAGATCTGTATTCTCACATTTCTTGATCAGAAGTACCAAATGTGGGCACATACACTTGCATTGCAATGACTTGTGAAATACCAGTATTATCTGAACTGGTTTTTGAGGGTAATTTTTTCTATAGACCTTCCTAAACCCACATTATTCAACAAGGTAGATATGCCAAATTTGAGGCTGAATTTTTTTTTTTCTGGAACTTTAAATGAATGTGGTACCTACAAAAGGCCATGTGAGTTGGTTGCTTAAAACCTTTTTCAGAATGTTTGCTTTAATCCTGGCAAAACCTTAGACTATCTTCTATATAGCCTTATAGGCAGTGTTTAGTCAAAACTGAGCATAATGGCATTATGACCATTACCAGAATTTGAGGCGAGGGGTTTGCTAAGTAGTTTAGAGATATGAGTCCCATTCAGCCACTTGTCACCATCCCCATAGCCATAAATCCTCAAATCTGTAGAAGTATTGAGTCTCCAGCAAGTTTTGGGGGAATACAAAGGATATTGTGATATTACTTTACACAATAATGAGGTACAAACTGAAGAAGAGGAACCTGTATTTGTTCAGTGGGTGCTCAGATAATTGTGAAGAATGGCCACCTCCTATCTTTCTGTTAAGTAGTCTTTGTTAGCAGTCCAACTTGCCCATAATGGAGTTTATGAAATGTAAACACTTTTGTCAAACAGATAAACACTTTAAAGTCTCTATTCTGGAGGAAAAGAGATACCCCAGCCTCTTATAATTTCAATATCTTCATCCACACTTTCTGATATCTGGAGACAGAGTGCCTGGAAAAAGGAAAAAGCACAAAAAGTCTATTGTCATTGGGACTAACTTAGTGTCTTTAGATAGAGAGTGGGTTAAATAGAAGAGCAAATTCTCATTTTTAGGAACAATTGAGTCAAGCAATATAATGATTCAACCTCTACATACAAATTTAACAGCTGTGGATCTCTCAGGCTATTCCTGCAAATGGCTGTTAGCAGCTGTAGCAAGTAACTTAATTCTGGGAGCTGCAAGTTGCTGTTTAGCGTCATGAAGCCCAAGCAGCTGCAGACAGTTACTTTGCCGGGAAGTGAAGGGTTTTTTCAGAGAACGTAGTAGAAAAGAGATTTTTTGCTATTACAGTTCTGGAAGCCTCCTGGTGCTGTCCTGAGAAGACATCTTGAGCCCCACCTCCATCAGAACATTGCTTGCTAAGAGTAAAAGCCATTTGTTAAGTTTTCTAGATGTTACTGGCTTGAATTCCTATTAATGGCAAATGCAACAGTCATCTGTGATGTGACATACTTTCCAGATATATCTTTGCTCTGCATACTGATGTTATTGGAAACTTTTTTTTTATATATAATTTTTTAGAAGATAATTATTTAAAACATGAAGTTAACCACTGGGGAAATAGTGAATTTATTTCAAAGCCTTCAGATCTGTTTATCATTTGGAAAAATATGCTCAAACTGTAACACAGGGAATGTTTTAATCACACACAAGTTACAGGCCTCAAAGAATGGTTGAAATTTGTTGCTAAAAGGGGAGGTGAGATGACCCACTGGTTCATCCTGATTTCTCATTCTGCTAATTTGCTAATAACATCTGTGGGATTAAAAGAGTCTTCAGAGATTTATGATGCCCAGACTATTTGTTGCACTAGTTCAGTAATGTCCCAGGCTGAAAAAAAGAGAAATTCAGTTCCCTTGATGTCCTCCAAGTACGGCAATTGCCTAATGTCTTTTGGATTAGTTCAGCCCATGTAGCGATTAAAAGAACTTACATGAAGCTCAAAGTTGTTTTTCCCTCAGTCTAGTGACCAGAAATCACACTAGTGGGCCTAATTCTCTGCTCTGTTATGTTGTAACCCTGCTGGTTTCAATAGAGTCATGCTCGTGTTGAAATGATTTAAAGGACCAGTGAGTGAAACATAGCAGCAGAAACACATCAACTATTAAAAAACTTTACGAAATCTGGGAAGCTGATTGGCAACTTTATTTAAAAAAAAAAAAAAAATTATTTTTTTTATTCCAAGTCATGTATGCTCATATTTTGGGAGTTGCCATAAAAGTTAACAAAAACTCAGGTCTGGACTTTCTTTCCCTTGGGCATCTGTTTATCTTCCTTTCAGCTCATGATTGTTCCTTCCTCTGAGTGTATTCTTTGGTTCTTTGTTCAGCACAAGGAGGCTCCTGTCATTTCCTTTGGGCAATGTGAACTTGTCTGGATGCTACAAATGAGCAAAGAGAGTAATTTTCCTATTTTTATTTCCCTTTGCATTGACTTTTCTGATTTGAATTTTTCAATACATTGTTTTTTGTCTTCTCACACCCTAGCAAGAGAGTATCATATATGATAATACAATCTGTTATGGAATACTTAGGGCTTGCCAGCAATTTTTATTTGACACTTTAATAATGTCTTTAAGAGAGAAATAGGAATTGCAAAGAACAAAGAATCTCCAGATGTCCTAAAAATGTATGACGTAGGATTTGCACAATATTTCTCTACTTGAGAGATCACTAATTTTCATTTGAAACAGCACAGTCCTGCATTACCTTTTCCTGAATTAATGTGAATACAATTTAATTTACAGATTGTCTCTTAGATTAGCGCTGTATCCTGGATGTGTCTGGTTTATTACTGAAAATGCACTCCTTGCTACTTCTTTTCTCTGTGGGTTTGCTAACCTACTTTAATAAAAATGCAACACATAAATACAATTCTTGTTACAGTTCATCTTATCTTCAGACCAAAAAAAAGAATGGCAAGAAATTAACTATGAGGTTTTGGCATATGTCTTCTGAATGGCAAGCTGGCTCTCAGCTCCAGTGTTTTGTGCTGTTTAAATTGTGCTGTACAGAGTCACATGCTTTAAACTAATTGCTCCCATGCAAGACGTAGGAAATAGAAACGTAAAGTTCCTGTGGCATTTTTTTTTTTTTTTTTATCCTGGGGCTTGAGCTGAGCCTAAAATAGAAAAATTCCTTCTCTATTCTGGTTTTCATCCTTAGTTTCTTGTCATTTTTATCTGCTTCTTTTTCAACCACCAGTAAGATATATATGAATCTAGTAGGTTCCTCACCATTATGTCTTCTCTGGGGTCATAAAAACCCAGTTTGTGGAAGGACCATGCTTGACCAGATACTGTAGAGAATAGAGGAATAGCAATAAACAGACTATTTAAAGGAAACAATTTATAAAACACATTAGTGTAAGCATTGCTTCTCACACGTCACCAACCCTTTAGAGGGGCAATGGCTGTTGTTCTGGATGATTCTTGTCAGTGGAGTTCCACTGATGAATTTTTAGGATAATTGGAAAAAATGAAGAGAGGTAACAGATTTTTTTCTCTTATCCCTTTTAAATAGCTTTTCAAGAGAGGTTTATCTTACTTTCCTTTGCTCAACCTCTGCAGTTTCTTTTCCTCACTTACATTTTGATTTTTGGTAAAGCTGTTACTCTCAATCAGCTCATATCTTTATCTAGAATGTCAATTGCATTCTTTCATTTAGGGGGAAAACAATCCTGTAACTCATCAAGTTAAAGTCCTTAATAGTGGGAAGGATTTTTAAGGTGTATTTTACTTAATTTTAAAAATATGTACACGTACTTAAACCTTTTAATGATATTTCTGATAGCTTATTATGTTTCTGAACTATGTTCTGTAGGGGCATGCTTTATATATAGTTTCTGTCATAATTTTTATCTTAATTATGTAGCTGTTACGTTGTGATTTGATAGTGAGGCACAAGGCTTTCTCTACTGCAATCAGATTATGGCAGTCACAACAGTTTAAATTTCTGTGGTTCTAATTAATGATATTATAATTTTCTAGTTAACCCAGAAGCTTCTGGTCATCTTCACTGTAGCTTTTAAGTGTCTTAAATAGCAAGAATGCAGCCAGGAACCCAACAGTCAGTGTTATAAACTAGTATTCTGTTAGGAGGAGTAATTTTTTTATGCTACTTTCTGGAAGCTGTGCATCCCCAGCACTTTTACCAGTGCTGCTTCCAACATTGTGCTCTGTTCTGGTAAGCTGGGTAACCCTTGGCATAGGCAAATAGTTCTCATATGTACAGTCAAGGGCTTAGTCCTATCAACCTAGAACCAAACTCCTTGCCTTCCTGGAAAAGAAAAAAGAAGGGGAAATTTCAGAACAGAACAGTTTACTCAGATGAAATCAATATGAGCTGGGATGAATTCTTCCTTAGAAAACTGCTGTTCTTAAAAAATTCAGGAAGTAGCCTACCTTTTGCTGAAAATGCCAATTTAAGCTATATTCAGGAGAGAAAGTAGTTAATTTTTAACTTATAGGAGCTTACTGGGTTTAATAGAAATTGTTTGTTTTGCATCTAGATCTCTCTGCTCACAGCTGGCTATTTACACTTAGTTTTTCTTGTTTGTGCGTGTTTTACATCTATAAAAATGTCTTTCAACTTGAAGGACCCCACTGTGCTTATGAATACTCGGATTCATTGCTAGCATGAATTGTCTCTTCAGAATAAAGCAGGAGGTAAGTCTAACCAAAGTCAAAGTGATAAGTCTAGAATTATCACAGGAAAGAAAAGAATGTTTTTTTTTTTTTCCTTTCCTCATAGAAATGGAATTTCACTATTATGTTTGATAAAAACCACTGTTCTTCATGGTACTTGGTATGAATCAATTTTATTTGTGGTTCTGTGCTGATTAGAATGTAAGTCTCTGTGGGAGAGGGAAAGTGCAGTTACAAAAGTGCAGCCACAAGCCTTCTAGAAGCTACACTCTTGCTTAGCTAGCAATTAGTGGTAATTTCAGGAGTTAGTGAGCGAGGCTGGTAAGGTTTGGGTTATGCGGGTGGTATAATGATATCTTCTGGGCTTGTAAAGCATAACTTCTGTCTCCTCTTTTACTTTTTGTGAGGGATACAACTCCATTGAAGATAATTCTGTAGGGTTGTTTCAATATCCAGATGGAGCCCAAGACCAAGAAATACTAGGTAAGTTTAAATTAGGAACATCTGTAAAGAAACATCAAAAAAGAGAGTACAAGCTTGTTAAAATCTTGGGTGCATGAGGGGCCTACACCCTGGAGATATGGAAATCTGAAGGTGGATGTAGTGAAGGGTAGTGTGAGGAGGCTGAAGAAACCCCAGGAAAGATGGGAGAGTATGAGAGCAACATATTTTAGAGATGAAAGACTGCTTTTGAGCAGCTAACTACTTCGGAAGGAAGCCTAAGGTTGACCAGGATTCCTCTTGAATTCCACTAACTCAGAAGAGAAGTGGTATGGACAGTCTCCCTGCTTTAGGAAAGAAGAAGGTTAAAGATACTGAAAGAGGAGACTAGATCAAACGTTATTGGTTTCCTAGGAAAAACCTTACTGCCTCAGATGTGAGGTCTCCTATGTTTTCCATGCCTTGATCAGGATGTTCCCACCATGCTGGGGAAATATTGCCTTATGGTAGCATAGCTTTTGTGCTGTAGGGCTTCCATATCCTAAACCTGTATTTTAGAGAAAAAAGTCAGTAACCTCCTTAGCTGAGAAGACCATGCTCACTGCAAAAACAGTGTTCTGTCCATTCATATTTGAAATGCTGTCAGTCTTATAAAATTCCCAAATACAAAATACAGATCATTCTAGGTAAAAGAGGCATTAATCCAGCAATAATGGAAACTTCTGAAAACATTGGTTTGAAAAACACTGTTCTACCTCTTCAAAAGAATTTAAAAACAATTTAAATAATTAATCTCTTTAAAAGATATTTCCTATAGTTTTCAGATATTCCTTCCCCCTTGGTCCTTATTTATTACTGATGTGTGAATATAGTCTTTATTCCTTTGAATGCATATATAGAACTTTACTTCCCTACTTGCAGCCTTTAGGCTATTACAGATATTGTAAAAGTTTACCATTTTTCAAAAAGCAAATACTGCCTCCAGGGTGCTTAGTATAACCTTATTAATCATTAGATGGGTAGAAGGTTGAAATATTGGTGCTGCTTGAAACAAATATTCTTATAGGAGCTAGTGCTCTCTGACAGGAGGCAAGCAGGCCAGAAATATTCTCTGTGGTTTTTGGTTAGTGACTTTGATCAAAATTCCAAGCACAGTTTCTTAGTTTCGAGCACACTCCACTGTACCAGCTTTTAAAAGTTTAGGCCTTCATATAGCTGTTAAATTTCTTTATTATCAGCATGGAGTGGTCCAGGTAGAAGTAACTGAAGTCTTAATTTAGGAATTTAATAAAATATATGCATGTCCATGCTAATGACTGCCTTTCTTTGCTACTCATTGATAATTGATATGCTTTTCATTGGAATAATGAGTATTTAGGTGATTGAGAGTCTGAGAGGGTGGCCTTCATAGTATCACCATCCACAGTGAACATTTCAAAATCAAGAGAAGGAAATTAAGTGTGTAGGTGTACCTGACACAACAAAAATTTTTTCTAAGTCCTAAGAAATCCCAGAAAATGTTTTCAGCAGTAGAATTGCACAAGTGTTCTGGGGCCTTCTGAGGAAACCTGGGGCATCAGCACTCATGTTCAAAGTCTGCAAACCAGTCTGTGTTGGGCCATGTTGCCCAAAAATTGCTTTTGCTAAACATTAGGACTTTTTTTAAAAACGTGTTTTATTTTGAAGTTATTAATGCTATATGCTAGCAACAATGAGTGAAGCTCACTTGAAGAATGATGACAGTGAAATTCCATTTGCACAAAAACTGGGGACAGGAAAAGTACATGTTCTTTTGAAGAACTCTAATGCACTCTGTATAACATAACCTATCCATGTAAATAGATAAAAGAGAAAATATGGTATGAGGAAATATAATAGATATAAGAGGAAAATGGGGACAAGGCACAACTTTAGTTTTGTGAGGAAGGATCCTGAGTAAATTTCTTGCAATATGTTCAGTGACAAAAAGGAAATTATAGGGAAAACCAAAGAGAGAATTCAAGATTTTTGTTCTCCATGAAAGCCTTAAAGATTAAAAGCAAAACTACAAAGCTTTTAGTAAAAAAGTTCAGGGTTTAGATGTGAGGCATTTATCAAAGGAGAAGAAATCCTATTTTTGCATGAAACATTGCATCTGGCTTAAAATTGTAATGAATGATGGGGACAAACCACTTGATTCATTAGGTACATAATTCACTTAGAAAACCATCTTGTTCCTGTGTTGCTGACATCCATGAAAACATTGTCTTTCATGTCAGCAGACCTGGACTGAACTGTAAACCACAGAAATAATCTATTTATTTAGGAAATGCTAAATCTTCAAAACACCAAAAAGTTATGTGATATTCTGCATACCCTTGTTTCCCACTGGCTTACAGAATTAGGAAAAACTGACTTTTATTTCACTCCTACATTTAGGAATTGTTAATACTAGTCTTTGTTGCTTATCAGCTGAAATTTTTGTCATCAAAAGCTTTTGTGCTTTTTCTCACCACCCGTCAAGGGTGGTGGAGGATTCCTGCACGAACTGGGGACAAGACTAGAAGGGATGTGCAGAGACATTGTATTTGGAGCTCCTGAGAGCAAAATTTACATATGGAACTGTCCTGGTTTGGCCCAGTTTCAAACTGAGACTGCCACAGGAACAAAAAAAGAGCTTTTGGAAGACATCCTATTGTCCCATTTTCGAGATCAGGGCTGCAATTCCATCTGCTGCTGCAGCACTGTGTTTTACAGTGACCCTCATAAACTTTCTCAGCTTCATCCTAGAAGTGCTCTGGGTTTGGTCCTGCCAACATGGTTGCAGAATCTTCCTGCTATGCTGGCTGGGGAATCTCTGCTGGCCTGCAGCTTGTCCTGTTTTTACATTCACCCATAATCTACTGCTGTCTGGTTGAATAGTTATCTCCTCCTTTATGTCTGTCCTCATAAGAATGTACATTTCAGGCAGCATAGTCCCTCTAAAGGTTGTCTCTGCTCACCTAAACAAGCCAAAATAATTTAGTTCTTTTCTTGTAAACAGAACTGTATCAGTACTCTGGATAAAGCCTCACCACTGTTTTGCACAGCAGCCTTAATGCTTCCATATCTTATCTAAAAGTATCTGTTTAGAATAATTTTAAGGACCACGTTAGCATTTTTACGAGCACATTGCTTCAGTGATGCTGTTCTCCTTAAAAGGGAACTGCAGCCTTCATTGTAGCCGGGGATGATACGCTTCTAACAGAATGGAGGTCTCAGTCACTGCCTTTACATTAATTTTTGTGGTACTGTCATCTTACAGCTTTTGTTACATGCTTTGGCATCACTTAATAGACTTCTGACACAATCACTTATGTGCTCTTTAATTCAGGAACCACCTTTTTGTTGAGGCCTTTCAGTACTACTGTAGCACTATACAAAACCTCAAATAGTTCAAGAAGCAAACATGGAAAGAGTAACACAGCTCTTTGCTGCTGTTGTTTTTTCAACAGTGTCAGAAACAGAAGATTGATATTTTGCTAGAATTCAGAAAGAAAAAGAAAGAACTCTACAATTTATACATTCTGGAACCTAAACACCACCTGAACTTGCTTTAAAACACATAAAAGTTCTGCTTAGTGAGGGTGAGAAGTCAATTTTCAGAATAAGGAGAAAAGGTTAGAGACCACAGCTAAGTAAATACATGGAAAGAAAGACTAGACACTAAAGGAATGGACATAAAAATGTGGAGGTACCTCAAAGGAAACCATAATCAATGAACACAAAGAGAGACATTGCTGGAAAAACTTTACAGTTCCACGAAATCTTAATAAGCCAAGCCACAAGTCTATAGTTGTAGGAGTTGCTAATTTCACAGCCACAAAAGACATGGCCCTTGAACATAAGCCAACAAAGTACAAAAGTCAAGTGTGTATCTACTCTTATATTTTTTTTTTCATTTTTAAAGGGCAATACTTTACTCACTGTGAAATGGTACAAGGGAGAAACGACAGCTGTTTAGGCTCTGGGCATTCTGAACAACCTGGCGGAATTTGTTTTGTAACTCCTGTTGCATAGTGTTATTTTACTAATGAGGTGAATCGCAATGATACTTTTAAATTGACTGCTTCATCTAACTTAGGATGCATAATGGTTAAAAAAACTTTACTTCAAATAGGCTACAGGCCAGCAAAGATCCATACCTACCTGCTGTGTGCTTATTCAGGACACTGTTGCAGTAGGTACTACCGTGACAGGAGAAAGTTTCTTACTTACATTTTCTTACCAGTTGGGGACACATAGTATATTAATTAGTTCTTCACTTTTTTGATTAGGGTACTACTCCAGTGAATAGAAGATATTTTGCATATGTCCATTGTAGCAACTAACACCAGCTTTAAGGTCAGCTTCTAACTCACCCTTTCCACTCTTGCACTGAAATATTTAAACCCTTAAAGATGCACTAATAACAGCTCTACCATGACTCTTTCCTGACTTTTGTTCCTTCTGCACTCTATATTAACTACCTATTCTCCATAAAAGGGCAAGAAAGTTGAAGACTTATTCTTAAAAGGGCTTATTAGACTAATACAAATCACCTCTAAAAGGCTGAATGAGATGTCCTTGCAAGATGCTCACAGCGAAAGTGTCTGTCACCAATCGATGGTGACTGGTCAGGGTAGAACCTCAGAGTCTGCGGAAACTTGAATTGCTTAGTTAAAAGTCAGTGTCTTGTAGTACTGCTTTGCAGAAACTTTGGCATTTTTTGGATGCACAGTAATGATATATTTTATAGAGTCAGTCTGTATTTGTTCATTTCTATGCCAAGATGAAACAAAAATCATCATTTTTCAGGAGGTGATCACTTTAACCGTAAAGTGATCACTGTAATTTGAAAAACAGAGTCTTCAAATTGTGAAAATCAATGCTGCCATGGAAATGGCTTCAAGTATATCAAAGTCAGGCCTGCTGTTCAACAAAAGCAACATGCACAGGCTCTTTCATCATCTGACTGCTTAAAAAGGCCATGCTCTGTGGCTAAAAACTAGTAACATATTGAAGCTCATGAGGCTGATGATATGAGGTAAACTAATTACCTCTGGAAACAATACCCAACTATTTTCAGTTAATATTATCTCCTACTACACTTCAAAGACTGAATCCCAAGCTGACTCAGAATATACAGCAAGGCCATCTTTGTAGAATTTCTCATTTCTGCTGAAGGAAACACAATGGACTTAAGATACACACACTCTCTGTCAGAACTACTTGCCATCAGAGTTTGTTATTTGAGAATTTTACAGGGATGTTTGCTATCTGACTGATGCCTTTACTGTGTATATGGGACATTGCTTTGAGGGTTGCCCTCCTCCCATGCTGTGCTGCTCTTTGAGGAAGCCCCTTTGGCGTCTCCCTGGAGCAGCTGGTGACAGCAGCATCACCTCTGTGGAGGTGCCTGGGTTTTCACTGGGCTTGCAGAAGGGTCTCTGACTATTGCTGCACCAGTGGCAACTGCAGTGACAGCAGCATCTCCAAATGCTCTTGTGGTCTACAACACAAATACGAGCTTTTGCATCTGGGGACAGATATTGTATGTTTGGGGGATGTATGTGTAGATGTGATCCAGAGGTGGAGAGTGGAATCACAGCAGGTATGGAAATATGATCAGAACTGTTTCAGATCTCTAACCAGCCTTTGTATTTCTGAGCTCCTGAAGCTTTGAGTCAATCATTCTGGTTTTGATCAGGGTCAGCTTAACTAGTTTCTTTACAGAGCACATATGGACCTGTCACTGGACTATTTAACTGACACATTTACAGTAATCACTTATCTGGCATGCAGCCACTAGCATATAAAACACTAGGTCTGCAAAGTTAACTTTAATAACAATATATTAAAAATGTTCGGCAAACCTCTCCACCTTTTTCCAGAAAAGCAGTCTGTGGGGTGTCACATTTGCTCTAATTGGGCACAACAAATGAATAGCAGCCATCTAAAGACACTCTGTAACCTGCTGGAGAGGAATGTTTCTCTCTTTATTGATGGGGCACCTATTTAGCTCTTGTTATTTCATGGAGTGGTGAATTGGACTGGCCAAACTTTACACCCACAATAATTTAATTTCTATGTATGCCACATGTGACTGGTCATAACTAAAGCACAATCACATTCCTGGTTCCAAGGCTCCTGCTGGCTCAAAGCTTTTGCAATTTTGTGTAGGCTTAACTTAAAGATATGCTATTTCCCTTCCAGATGCATTATTTGAGTATTTCTGCAGTGTTTGGCAACCTCCAGAGGTGCAATGCTGCATTTTCCCTGTGGTGCTTAATGGCTGCTGGAGAGGTCTCCTCCTGTCATTGTCAACACTTTCGTACAGGTTCCCCATATTTTAGCAGAACTGCCATTATTTAGCACAGCAGAGAGGTGCTTGATATTTCCACCTCTTTCTTATGCACTCGAGTAATTGCAGGCTGTGTGGAGCAAGAAAAATACAAAGTGCAGTATATATAGTTGAATTGCATATTGAATTCATAGCTCAATTGTACATTATCAAATGTTATGATTTTAAAAGTTTCCAGTAGTACAAAATTGTGCTTAAGGTTCAATAATGCAGGTAACTTTAAAAAGTTTTTACAAGCACTTATTTTGACAAGACTCTATGTGCAGAAACTAGCAATAAACTTTCAGTGGCCTTAATCAACCCGATATATGATGTAATGGTGAAAAATAGCATGGTAAAAATGTTCATACAGAGACTAATTATCAGGCAAATGTTCTCAAAAAAAAAATAAAACTGTTGTCAGAGAAATGTCACTTTAAAAGTGTGCTGAAACAAACCCACTTCAAACTGCAATCTTGTGCTCATTTCTCAAACATTTGCCTAACTGGAGAAAGATTAGGCATAAAAGAAAAATTTACTAGTCAATTATTTTAGTCTTGAATCCTTGTTCAGGAAAAAATATTGTATCCCTTTTGCAGTACTACTTGGCAGCCACTTAATTAGTCTGTGATTGAAGATCTGCTGCAAGGGGTAATCATTAAAATGCAGTAAGTACCTATTTTTGTATGAGCTGTTACTGCATTTTTTCTATGTTTGATAAGCAGTGGAACTGTTGACATTTCAAGTGTCCTTGTTACCATCAGTTTTAGTATAAACAGAAATAAAGCTCTTTTACACTTGGACTTATCATTTTTTGTTCCCTACAAATTCAGACAGCTGTAGGCTACATTTTTGAGGCTTTGTAAACGTAACAGCTATACACTGACCTGTTGAAAACAAGCACCCTTCTCCCCCTAAAGAAAATCAAAATGCAGTTAGCTGAAATTCTGGAGAACATTTAAGATGCCTGAGAGTTAAATTTGCATGTAAATAAAAAGCTTTCTGAAAAAGTGATTTTTTTATTTCCAATAGTGATTATTTCTAATGCCTGGATGGTTTTACATTTTAAAGATAGCATGAAATCACAGTGCAGAATGATCTGTAGTGATCTGGGGTCCCATCACGTACCATTGAAAGAGGTTATCTGGTATGTGAAAAAAGCCTAACTAAATTAAGTTTGACAGGTCTGTTTTGCAATTAAGCTCTGGGAGAACAAAATAGGGAAAGATGGTAAGGTGCTGCCCAAAAGAGGGACTACTGGGTTTCAATATATAACCCTGGCAAAATTAGAATTTGGCAAAAAAAAGGTACCCAACTAAAAGACATGTCTGTGAAGAATATTAGTTCTCTGACAATATGAAATTTCAAATTTGATACAACCCTGGTAAAGTTCGGTAGATGTGTGTGTGTGTTTTTTTGACCATTTAATAAAAGGTCAGCGAAGAGATTATGTCTGTGTCACTCTGATCATAGCTACTGCTCAAGAAAAACCCAAAGGGTAAAACATTGAGGCGGTGAGCACAGATGGCTTGGACCCTGTTTTGCCACTTGTATTCCCAGTTTGAAGGAAAAGTTGTTGAAGGCACACTAAGTTTTTAGCAAGGTGAGCAGGAAAAGGTATTTAGAAGGAAAAATGAGGGGGAAATAAAAATCTGAGAAGGTCCAGAGGTATTTCCTGTTGACCTCAGTGAACAGTAACATTGAGAAAGTGGTTAAGCCTTGTCAGAGATATTGAAAGTACAGGTCAAGTTGATCATCTATAAAAAAGACCCATCATATAAACCCATCATATTAACCTGTAAAAAAAGCCTGTTGTCTTGGAGCAAGTATGCATAGCTTTGGTTTTTTTTGCTGGAAAAAATGTGTGTCACAGTTCTGAACTATTTTGCTCCATTTGTCCCTTGGACATGCTGGATTGTAAATATCCATTTTTGTGAAATTTACGGTGCCTGAGGTGGCATACACTGAAAATAAGGTATAGATTCACAGGCAAGTTTGCAGTTAAGTGTCAACAAAACAGCTCATTTTAGGGGAAAAAAAAAAAAACAAACCAAAAAACACACATTTTACTATTCATTAAATCATTATCTGAGTATTACCCCATCTTATAAAATTTCAAAATAGCAACACTGAGATTTGATCTATCAACTGTTATTGACTGTCAGTTTGAAGGAAGGCAATCAAACTCTAAAGCTGTGAAACTCTGACAATTTAGCACAGAACAGGGCTGGCAGCACTGCCCTAATGTGGCTGTATTATTTCTGAAAGAGACTGGTTAGATGGTATGGGTGGTTTTTGGCCAGGAAAATAACCTTTGCTACGAAATTACAGTAACTGGTTTAAGCAAGAGGGGCAAACAAAGAAAAATAGTTCATTGAATAGATGCTTATTTTCTTGAAGAATACAAGTCTTTACTTCAGCTTCTCCTTCAGCATGCCAAGAGGCTTATTTCATAGAGAGGGAGAAGAAAAGTACAGAAAATACACAAAGTGTGTGAACACAGCAGGTCCCTCCAGCATTTTGTGCAGTGCTCAAAATACAAAGAAAACAAAAAGCAATGAAGAAATACGGTCTGACTGCCCAGCTTGTCATTCCTGAATTTAAAACAATAACCTGGGGCAAAAGAGGAGCAAAGAAGGTCAGCTGGAGGGTTGGAGGGAACAGAAGGATTGGTGGTTTTAGAGACATCTCCCTTTTCCAAAAGCAGCTGAATAAATTCCGGTGTGCCTCTGGCCGAGCAGCAGGGGTTCGAGCGGAGTCTCTGAGTGCCGCTGAAGCAGTGCTGGCTTTTCGAGCCAACAAAATGCTCATTAGCTTGTTCACGTTTGTGAGAGGGGAGTTGAGCTGCCGTGGTCACTGCTGGAGAGGAAGGGAGGGGGGGGAGGACACATGAAGGTGCTGAGTCAGCACTATTGGCTCAGTCTCCACTCCATAAAGGTGGCACGTATTCCAAACTGGTCCTTCCTTACAGATATTACTCTAGAAAAAACTGAACTTGAAAATTTCTATTATATATATTTATATATATATATATATATATTTTTTTTTTTTTTTCAACTGTGGCAAGTGCTGACAGATCAGAGGAGCAATTTTTCTAACACTGAAATCCTTTTGGCAGAGTACAGTGTGGACAGTATGCCTATTCTTAGAAATTATTATCCTACTAATCATTGCTAAGTACTTTAAAACAATGTATTATGTGCTAAATACAGGCAGGGAGCTCAGTGGTGCCCAGAAAGGGAGGAATATACAGATTATTAAAATCCAGTATCCTGGAGTTTACAGTCTCAAACATTATTGTTGCTAGATGCAAAGCAATTGGAAAGATGAAAGGGTTGCAGGCTTCACTCCACAATATCAAATTACTGCAGCTCAAAGCAGCGCTGCAGCCCGCTGAAACCAGTGAGTCTTTCTGCTTTTTCTGGGGTGGGACCCAGGGAATGGCTGAAGGGGTGGAAGCTTCTGAGGCTGCTGCTCACCTGGGTGACCACCTGCCTCCTCGCTTGGCTCCTTGCTTCTCACAGCTCCAGCTTTGTGACTGTGGTGCAGAGAACCAGGCCAGGTGCTGGTGAGACCTTGGGAATTTTGCTGTCTAGGGAAAGAATGTTGTTATGTCTAATGTTTAATGCAGCGCTGGCACCGGGAGGCTGCAGGCAGATTTGTTTACTTGACAGGCTCTGCTAGCTTGACTTTCTAAGGGTAAAAACCTACATTCCTATGTGGAAAGACTTCCATAGGAGCAGATCAACAGGTTGCATCCGTCCGTGGTTGCTCAGAGCCAACAGGGCCACTCAGGTGTGCCTGGTTGGGTTCTCTGCTTCAGCTTAACAGCAGCACAGGACAGGTCTGAGACAACAGCTAGTCTTGATCTCTTCCTGCAAGAGACACCCAAGGGCACATTTTTCTGCATTAGGGATGTTTTCTGTCTATCAGAATTCTGTTGCTGAGATTTGAACCTTCATGGGATCAAAAATACTGTAACCTTCATGACTATCTTTCAGATTATTTTTATATCACATGAGTACAAGTTCTTGTTTCTTCTTATGGTGTGATAATGGTTAAATTATGTCTTAAAGTGAAGAAATGTTTGCAGAGATTGTTGATGACTCAGATGGTTTCTAGGACAAACTATTGTTTTAAGAGCAGCATGTGCTTGTTCAGCAGACACCCTCAATGCCATCAAACATAGCTAACAACACTGACCAAAAAAGGTATTTGTCTTGAATTTGAGAAAGCATAAATATTTAAATCAAAGCAAAAACATAGCTGCTGCCTCAAAAGGCCAGTGGAAAAATAACAAGAACCATTATATCTGGAATTGGGACTTTACAAAACATCTTTAATGCAATAAATATCCATCCTATTTCTTGAAATGAACTTCATGTGCTATGTCTGTAGCAAGGCCAGGAAGGAAAGCTGCTATTAATGGTTATTTCCATGTAATAAAATTGTGTGCAGCTCTGTATATTTTTAGATATGTGAAAATATTTTGCATATAAATGCATACACAAATATTAACACATACAGACAAAATCCTGTGAAAAACATAATGTGTTTTACATAGTATGTGTTTGCTCCACATTTAATATTTTCAGTTGTATTTGTGCTCCCTATACTTAAATGAAAAAAATCGTATTGAAGAATTTTAACAGCTGGTGTCAGATTCATCTCCTCAAGTTTCCTGAAACATTTAAAACTACAACTGTAATCTCATGATTCCTATGCTAAATTTATTTTGGACCACAAGCTAATGGAAATAAAGTTAAGTAAAAGATTGTGAGGATTTTGTCATATCTAAACAATATAAGGGGGTTGAAGTCTCAAGAATTTACTCTGAGACAGCATGTAACTCTTTGTTCCTATTATGTTGTTGGCACCCCTCTCATGGAGAGCAAATAATTTTATTAGTTTGTTTAAGAATTTCAAGCTGCTAAATCTTTCAAAATGAAACCTGCTACTAACAACTTGTCCCAGAAGGTCAACAAAGTAAAACTTTGTACTTTTGCATATCTGGTACTACTGAAGATCAGACATCTAATGTGATTCATGTACAGAGTAGAGTGGATGTTGAAATCCCAGATCCCTTAAAAATAATTAAAACTTCAATATGCCTTTGGGAAGATATACAACTCCCATCTACCATTTGACTTTTATTTCTTCCTTTCAAGAATAAAAGTAACAACTTTGCTGCTTGCTTATCATCTTTAAGTGACCTGACTCTAAAATGCTGCTGTTGTCTGCTTTTTCACAGGACACAATCTCTAAGCTTTTCCTGTCCCTTTTATTGATTAGCTATCAGATTTATTGTGAAGTTGTACCTGTCCCATAATTTTGTGTCATTTTCTGTTGGGTGAGTTTTGCTGTGGGAGAAGAAGCTTTGCAGAAGAACACAGCTCAAGAGATAGATGAAGCAGTGACTAGATTCATTAGATCCCCTGGGGCATGGGGACTTTCAAAAAGTAAGTGCTCCAAATTTTTTTTAATAGGGTAATACTGGTTTAAGAGCTTTAGTATTTTACTTAGATTTAAATCAGAGATTTCCCTTTCTGTAAGTGGAACAAGGTGCATGTTTAATTAAAAAGAAAAATCTTTGGATGTCAAGGAGTCCTGAGTTAACTTTAATAATGCATATAGTGAGAATTTGCTAATATTTTTCCCCCAAAGACATGAAAAGTTATACCAAGTTAAAAAAGATAGTACTCTAATAAGTTGTGATGTGAGAAGCACCTATTTTTGGTGTAGTTATATCCTGTTGAACTTGATCCTCATTGAAATTCAGAGTAAAATGAAACCCATTTTTGGATGGAGGTAAAGAGGAATAAATACCATGTTGAAACTGCTGAGAAATTTAGGCAGGAGAATTGAATTATATCAGGTTGGAATTTTGACATTTGTTTAGACTAGCATTTTTGCTTATCACAGGTACCACTCACTTCCTAGTTCCTTTACTTCATGATTAACTTCTTGGGTTGAGCTTTTGACCTAGAAATCATAATTCCACTGGTTTTAATGGTCTTCATCTCAACACTTGAAGTTTGAGCTGCATAACTCACAGTACCGATAAACAGATAGTAAAAAATTTGTTTAAACACTATTGGTTGTCTCATAGCAAAGTTCCATTGAGAGTCACACGATGCTGTTGTCCATTCTCATTTTATTTTTGAACCAGGTCAAACTCACACAAAACTGAATGCAGGGGAAATGGGTTTAACAATAATTAGGTAGCAGTTGTGAAAAAGGCAAAAAATTCAAAAGCTAAGATCCCAGCTAAAGTTTTTATGATTTTTTTCCTTTAAAAACATGTATTCCTGATATGTTTTATGACTGACATATTGAGTTTTTTCAGGCTCTAATGTCCAAATCAGTAGCTGGAATGGAGATGGAGGCCACACCAGGAAGTGATGCTAGGAGGGTGGGTGTGCCTGTTTGCAAAGCCACAGATGCCTTGAGGTAAGAAGGAAGGACTGGAAATTGTACAGACATACAACAATTCATTTCTGTTCCTTAGTGTTTATTATAGAAATGTTCAAGCTGGAGACTTGGCACACTCCATGTTAAGGATATAACAACTTCCACTATTGTTTTACAACAATAAATACTTCTGATAGTAAAAAGACATATTTTACCAAGAGATTCCATGCAGTATGACCCCAGGCACTGCAATATTTCTTAAGGGAAATGTCACACACAACATTCTGGCAGTTGCTGCAACAGTTGTTCATGTCCATGAAAAACATCCAGGTCAGGTGAGTGAAAGTAAGAAACCTCCTGGATTTTTAGAAGAGCTCTGCCATATGGTTCATTTTGATTTAAGGAACAAAACTAGAAACCATGGTTCTTCTGTAGTTTTATTAACAATCGGATTTCTGACACTATAATAAAAACTAGTTATGCCATTCTAGGTTAGCAAAATTGATTTCTTTCTTCTGGATGTATCCTGACTTGTCATCTCAGTTGTAGGACAGAAGACATTATTTCACATCTTCTCAGAGAATGCAGTAAATGTGAGTAGAAAAGAGGGAAGAGGTGGGAAAGAGAAAGGGAGGGTAAACAAACAGTATTTTACTAAATGCACTTCAAAAAGTTCTGTGATGCAGATGTGGGTTAAGTTGAGACTGGCCTTCATTTTATCATGTGGTTGAGGTTGAAAGTGGATTTTCATACATGGTGCCGTGTTTCTCTTTGTCATCATGTTAGTATTTCTTGATTTTAATTTGCTTTTCCTTTCCAGAGGTAGTGGAGCTTTCCAGAGTTTTCTTTGCCTGATGATATTTATGCATGGCTTGCCTATCCCTTTTGTTTTACAATGTGCTCTTAGAAAAGAATTAATAAATGCAGCTCTGCACATCTTTTCTTATCTTTGTTCTAGAAATAAATATGTCCACAAGCTTGGCAACAGTAGCCCAAGGATAAATCACCTTGTTTGACAGGTCCCTGCAGCAGTAGCTGCCTTCTAATGGCCAGCTACATAGAACCATTAATAGGTAAACTTCATGCATTACCAAGAATTCAGGAAAGCTTTTTCATCAGAAATGGTGCAGACTGCATTTTTCTGCAAAATATCTTTGTCTTTAATGAAACAGGGACCATATTGAAAACAACCGATGTTCCAATTTCTAATAAAAAATATCTTGGGGATCAAATCAGAGATAAATATGTAGGTATTCATATTATAACAGCTTCTTGCAGCATAACAGAGTTGCCATAAAAACCACCAAACATCAAACTCAGTATGTCCAGGGAACCTGTGTCAAGAAAATAATAACTCCATTCTAAAATAGCAGATATCATATCTTCATCACTGAAATGTCAAAATATTTGAACTAAGAACGTGTAAATATTAAGAGATTAAACTAACCTGCCAAGTTGCAGTTGGAAAGTGTTCCAAGTAGGAAGATGGTGAGTTTCACCAAAGAGAAAAGTCTTGAATTGAGGACATTTTTTTTTGTAAAAATTGTTTGTTCAAAATTGAAGTTTTGTGCTGCATATAATCAATTTCTGGTCATATTTCATTGCACTAAACTACTAGGAAAATTTCTCTCAGCATTAAGATTATCCTGCAGAATTTATACACATGGAAATTATTTCTTAAATAACTACTTTTGACTAATTGTTTTCAATTGGTTTCCTATGTAGGTGCTGTTATAGGAAATATGTGTCCATTTTGAATGTGGTAGCTATTACACCCACTTTACATGTCTTGCCAAGGTACAGATTAACTTTCTGTGTAGACAAAAGTGTACTTTCTATTTTATAACACTTAAAAGTAAACTTAATGTCAAAATCACAATGTTTGAAGGGGGTGTTTATACCCACCACAGGAGATGGAGCTGGAAGAAACAGAAAATCTTTGGTGTGCATGTGCTCTTCAGATCTCAGACACCTGAAAGCTTTCCTGTATTTGCTTTCCCTACAAACTTAATAATGCTTTTTGCCTTAAAATAACTTAAAGGTACAAGACCACTGCTATGTATAAACTCATTACTTTTCTCCTCTTCATAATGAAAAACATAACCTCATGTTTGTTAATGACAATGATGTTTGTTAAATGACATTCGTCTTGTTTTGCTTGTAAATTGTATTTAACTACTATGCAACAACCTTGTATTTTGTTATACGCTAAAAAAACTGATTGTGCTTAAAAAGAGGGGGTTTTTATGATTTGGAGGCTCTGATGTTTAGCCTTTGAAAGTTTCTGAATGTTTTACTTAATATTGTCAGTTATTTTTTCCTTTTACCTAGCAAGAGCCATGACAAAGTAATGATTGAGAGCAGGGGATATAAACCATATTTAAATACTTAGCATTTTACTTCAGGCATCTGGCTCATCCAGTCATATTTAAATATAATCAAGAAATTCTTGAAATACTTTAAAGTTTATATTTCAGGGGAAAGGCAAAATAAAAATTCCTTTGAAAATAAAACCAAACCGGCATTGACCATATCTGGACAGTATGTCTCCTCTTGCTTTTCCTTCTGCAGAAAAAAATCTATTTGAGGTCATCTTAGAAAGGTTCCTGTCATTTTGGCTTGACATTGGCCTACGGATCAGAATACTATTGTGAACTTTATTTGCATTTCTGTAGGCATAAAACTACCGATCTGGCAAAAAGTTCAGCAGCAAATTTTATATATCACAACATTCACAATTCAATTTTACTGAATAGAGACAAGTAACATTCCTAGGACATAACTCCTGTCTGTGCTTATTTAGACAATTTAGCATAATTTTGTTCTTCTGCTTTGTTGTTTTGTTTTTTTTGTTTTGTTTTGTTTTGTTTTGTTTTGTTTTAAATTACCAAACAGGTGCTAGTGCTCATGAGATGTAATTGTAAAAATTCAGTGTAGAAGAATAAGAGAATAGGTGTTAAGGATTAACAGCACTTCAGGTGTCCTGTTGAGAGTCAACCACTGTAATAATCCATGTTCTGGCAGTACAGCTGTTGTCATGGCCCCGGGGCTATGGAGCATCCATCTGTCCTTGGGCAGAGTTCCTTTGGAAAGTGGGGGATTTCGAGGGGGGTGGAGTGTGATATAATATCTGACTGACTCCAGCTCCAGGTGGCAATGCTCAAACATTGTTCCTAAGTGAGTAGTGCTTATAAAGTGATCTTAATAAATAATTATGTTCCATCCATGTGGGAGGTCAGTTGATGGACATTATTCTGCTTCTGAGAAACCACTGTGTGATCCAGTTGACACAGAAAGTGATGATTTTCTTGTCTCATTTAGTGTATAACTGGCCACATTCAACTCTGCTGGGAACCTGTTCCTTTGGAAGCACTGATGAGTATTAAATGATTTGGAGTTTAAAGAAGTTGAAAAGAGGTCAGGTCAGGTCATAGAGGCTTATACTCCATCACTGCCTCTTGGATCTGGATCAGTTGCCTACAGTCAGTTTCTGATTGGAAGAAAAACATTAGAACTGGAAGGTGTCTCTCTTCTGCAGAGATCAAGGTTTGGTTGCAAAACAAATATTTATTTCACTTTCAGACTTATGATTTTAAAGGTCCTGGAAATAACATTCTTAAAACTCTGTCCTGTTCTGGAAAGAAGAAACACAGAACTGGAGCCTCTTGGGAATATTGATCTGCCAAGGGTACAAATGGATTTATGCAGCATTATTTAACATTACTGCCCAGAATATTGTTAGGAGCCATAGATCATGGTTGCAACACTAAAATCCCTGGAATGGAAACAAAATTTCAGTTTTGTTTTCCTCCTGTCACAAATTGCTTTATTCTGTTGGTGCTGTTTTTTGACAACTCTGTTTAAGCAATGCAAATATCTTGCCCGTGGAGCTCAGAAGCACATATTATGTTCAAGCTTTATCCAGGACACAGCTTTCTGAGATAAGGAACATCCAGCCTTCCTCCTCCCTCCCTGTCCCCATTACTGGAAGATAGCCCTAATAGCTTTGTACCTTGACATTAGAACTGGGAAGGACTTACTCCACCCACCAAAACATGACAAAGGCAGGATATATCTTTAGTACATCTGGGTAATTCAGTTCTGTTTTAAATAGTCAATTGAAAAGGATTCTTGTATATGCCCTGGGAGACTATTTCCCAGTTTAACAAGACTGTTTTATTCTGATTGCCATTCTGTGTTTTCCTCATTTGGAAATGAGCACAAATGACCATTGTGATCTTCTAATCATATTTTTTCCCTAATACTGCCCACAGAACTTTCTGAAATAATTTTTGTTGTAGTCAAACTGCTTTCAAGAGACAGAGATCCAACTGCTAACTTGGTGGAGCATTCCAGTTTATTGTTTTTCTTTTAAATGTATGTTTGGCTTCACTTTCTAGTTAAATTGCACCACTAGTAACAGATGTCTATTTTTTTTTTTTTTCTGTTTTGTTCCACATTCTTTGTTTATTTATAAAAGAAATTACAAATCAACCACTGTACTTAACATACTTGAATTACAGATTTTGGGTGTGTAAATCTTTGCAATCTATACCCACAATGTCTGCTCTTTTTAAATTTTTAAAGTAGGTTATTTCTGCCTTTCTAGTTCTTTTACTGGACTAACTCCTCTGAGCTATAATGGTGACAGGGAGATGTAAATCTCTGAAGAAACTTAAACTCATAGAGTTGCCATTTCAAAGCAGATCATTGTTGGACCATGTTCCAGGCTCACCTAGTATAGAGGAATGATTATTACTTCCTGTGTCATGTAACTTTGGAGGTCTAATATGAACTAATTTTTAAGCTCTTTTTTTTTTTTTTTTTTTCAAACCTCATGGTATGGAGAAAAATGAGGTTTAAGTGGCATGTTTAGACTAATATTTAGACTGACTGGCAAGTGGAATTCAAGAATTAAATCCCCATCCAGTTGCAAATACACAAATTTTTGCCATTCATTCATTCATTCATTCCCAGTATCTTTCTGAGCAAGAGCTTTCCATACGTTCTTCTGTTAGAAATTTCCTTCATATTTTCAGAAATCTCCAAAAATCTGCACTGAAATTAAAACTAAGTTCCTGGGGGTATGAAGAGATTACTGGAACATGGTGACAGGTTCCCCAAAGAAACTGTGGAGTCTCCTCTACCTTTGCAGATGTTGAAAACTTGAGCTGAGATGGTGTTGAGCAACTTTCTGTAGCTTTGAAGCTGACTACCTTGTGTGTAATGTTAAACCAGATGATCTCCAGACCTCACGTCTGATGCCCTGTGATTCTGCAATTCTGGTTTTTAATTTTTTTATCAGTGATTTCTAGAACCAAATCTGCTATGATTCTAGTTTCCTTGTCTTTACATACCACAGTCACACAGTGCTGACCACCTGGATAACCAAAGCATATGACGTGTTTACAGTGTCTCCTCAGATTTCTGTGTCAGATGTGGGAGATTGAACACAATGTTTTCCTGAAAACTCTCACTTCTAGGTAAAATCTTCAGTAAGCACAATCTTCAGGGTTTTTTATCGGTATATGATGGTAGAATGACTTAAACTCAGGAATGAGTGAAAGGCTGTAATATGCTGCTATATGTTATTCCCAGATTGAAAAGAGAGAGTCTGGTGAATGTCTTTGGTGACGTCACCATGGTTACAGGATGGTTAACAGGGACATCAAAAACAGTGAGAGGTCTCACTGACATTTTAAAAGGAGAAATGCTTTCCTGATCTTCAGTTATGAGAAAATACAAAGAAATAAGATATTTGTGGTAAAATTAAAGAGATTTTGTTTCAATTTCCCAAATTCAGATGTAAAATAGAGAAAAGCTGTGGTTCATTAAATGAACTGACAGGTTTTTTGGGTCACCCATTACCATGGGTAGATCTGAGTTACTCAGGACTCTTAAAAAGTGCTCTAGAAATTTACTTTAGTCATATTCTCATAGGAGGAAAGAGAGCTCAGGACCTCTCCAAAAAATCCCAATTAGGAAATTAAAAATTTTAGAAAGTGTCTGTTAGAAGTCAAAATTACTGTGTTGTGTTTCCACACCCAAAACACCCGCAGTTTTGAATTTTGTATGCTTTATATTTAAATTATGCAAAGTTGCAAGAACTTTACTAGGATTTTTTTTTTCCCCTTTGACTCTTCCCATTTCTTCCGTCAGCCTGTTCCCCTGCTTTGGTGGCCTTCATGAAACTCCAAAGCTCCTTCTAAAGCAAATGGAATAGTCATTAATCAAAAACTTGTATAAAAACCTGCTTGGTAATTACAGCTAAAAGGAGATGTATATTATGAAGTGTATGAAAGAAAATAAACTCTGCCAACAAAACTGTCTGATGGTGGATTCTATTTTTCTTTTCAGGAACAAGGGTATTCAGGACCCTGGGTGATGAAGATCAAGTTTCAGAATATTAACTTGCTTAGTAGTTGTTTTGTGATACTGGACCAATATTTATTTATTGACCAGGACTGGAATTAGAGGTAAGATTTCCATTTTTTAACCTGTCACAGAATATCTTGGAAAGTTGGAAGAAAAATATCTCAACTTCCATCACAGGAAAATAAAGTTACTGTTGGTCTTTTCAAAATAGGAATTGCTTTTAAACTCCCTTTTAGACCTTCCCTAATCCTAGGAGGGAGAGAGAAATTACTTCCCAGTAGAAGTAATTGCATAGGAAATAGATCCTTGAGAAAAGGTTGTTTGCTCAGCTTTAAAATAAATTTTGGGGTTTGTTTCACTAAGGAATGGCTAAACTGTTCCTCCCTCCTCCCACAGGGATATAACTTGTTCTGGATTGCAGCAAATATTTTTTGTTTGTAAAGGTAGTGAAGGTCTCTGCAGGATGAAGGACAGAGCTACTAATCAGATTTCTGTGGGATGACTATTGTACTTTTCTTGGAGCTTCAACTCCTGCATAGGGGTACATACCATAGGGGAATGCATCTACAGCTGCATGCAGATAAACATGAATTAAAAGCTTATGCATTTAAGTTTATGCATTTAATGTAGTAATGGAAAGTAGCCTCCTCTGTGAGGAAACTGATGACCATTGGGAACAAGACAGAAAGGTAAAAATCAATATGCTGCTTATTTAAGAATAATGCAAACATTGATGTTTTCAATCTGTTACTAAAATATCAGTATAATTTAACTAAATGAATCTCCTGTGGCTGCCTGTACTTGACAGAAACTTGCTTTTGAGGTTAGTAGACTATCCTACATGAGATAAGCAATGTAGCATGCAATTTGCTAGGGGAAAACCCCCATTGGCTTTATTCATCTGACAACAGATTCTTAAGAGTAATGCCAATGACTGTAATAATGTAACTGTAGTAATACACTGACCATCTGCTGCCCCCTAAAAATCTACCTCTTTTGTCTTAGAGTGTGGGTTCAGGTCTGTGATTATGCCCATTTGTTTCAGGCACTAATACTGGACAAACCTTGTATGCTGGAAGCTGACATTTTATAGAGGTTGCTGCACACCCAAACCTGTACGTCCCCAATTTTTCTGACAAACATCCCCAGATGTTGTTATTCAGCATGTGGCAATTACCTTGGCCAGGCTCCTTCCTAGCCTGGGAGGGTCCCTGGGTCCTTCTGAGTTGTCTGAGATGTTATCAAGGGTGGCCAGATGTAGGACAAACATTATCCTGACGGCAAACAGGATGCAGAAAGATTCTTAAAACAGAGCCAACATGTTCTTTGAGTATTTTCTGGCTTCTCTTCATTTATTTGCCCCCCCCACTGTGAGTTCAGGCACATTTCAGTTTGCTGTCCTCGTTCCTGACCCCTCAGGTTGTTACTTTTACCAATGACTGCTACAGTTTTCATTATTCATCATTAAGCTGAAGTTCTACAGTCAGCAACAATTGCATTGGGTTTTAATCAGTGGTGCTGAAAGTATTATAGCCTTAAAAACCAAATATAACTATCATATATATATATATATATATATATATATATATATATATATATGCATCACATGTAATATGTAAAGAATATTTGATTTTATTTATATATGTGTGTGTGTATATATATATATATATGTATATAAAATTTCTAAGCTTTAAATTAACTTCATTGTGACTACACTTATGAACTACATTGCTTATTTTGATTTCTTCTGCTTAATCTGGGAGTGTGTCCTTTAATAATATGGCTTCACCCTTAATGACTGCAGTTATCCTAAGCTCATGCCAGAAAAAACATTGTACTGCAGTGCTCTATTATGTGTTACATCCATTATCTGACCAAAAAGCTGCACTCCTCCACACAATTACACCAAGGCTGGGCACAAAAATGTGTAAATGTGTGTACTTGTAATAGGAATGTGCTTTGAGGGTTAGATCTCTTTAAACAAAGACAGGCATTATCTCATTTATTTTGCCCAATCTTGATCTCTTCTTAAAACAGATCAACATCTAGCAGAGAATATCCATGGCAGCTATCATAATAAATTCTCTCCTAAAACAGCGAGGCAGACTTCAAGGTCTGCTCTGAATCTGGATAAAAGCCGGAGACAACAGCCAACAATGGTAAAGTGTAAGACAAACAAATTAAAATTATACAGTAAAGGAAGTCATAATATCACAAATGGACTACAAATGTTCAGTGCTTTTTTTTTTTTTTAAATATAGAAAATAAATTAGAAAAACACGTTTTGGCTTGTTTTTCTATCCTGAACATTTGTAGCTGATTTTTATGTGTTGAAGTTGTTTTTTTTTTTTATTTAGTTGAATCGGATCTGTGTTCTCCTAGGGATGTCCAATGTCTTGGCAAGGACACAAAGGTCTGTAGGGCAGGAAGGCTGAGGAACTGGGACTGTGGGCTGATATATGCACACTTACGTTGAAAAATGCAGTGACTGGAGACCATCTGTGCGATGGGATGCCTTGGTGTTGTGCAGATGAAGCAAAGACATTTCTCTAAGCTCAGCACCATGTAAATATATTTTGAGCTCCAAGTGTAAGGAAGTCAGCAATAATGGAGTCAGAGAGCAGTTAGTGAATCCAAAGGCATATTTCTCTCTCTATCTGAGCTTGGTGGCTCTGTGCAAGCTGAATGGAGGTGTCTTTCATGTTTGCAATTGCCCTGAGTATTCAATTACCAGTCTGCACGTCTGCAAAGCAGTTGCAATCAAATATTTCAGCCCTCTCATAGGAAGACAATTATGTTCATAGCCGAAACTGAATAAGCTCTGTTTGGCTAAGCTCTGTCCTGACTGATGTCATGGGTGTCACTAAGGTTTCTTAAAATGCACATTCAGTGGAGGTGTTCAATCGACCTCCCATAAAATCTACTTTTGCTAGTAAGTTCCACAGTACCAAGGAGTATTTCTCTTTATTAGAACTAGCTCTGCTTTTGGCATAGGAGGGTTTGTTCATATGGATGAGGGGTCTGCTGTGCTGGTTGGCCCAGATGCCAAAGAAAGGTCCAAGGAACTATTGATTCACTAGTGTCAACATAGTAAGATACTCCAATTAAAAAAAAAAAAAAATAAAAAAAATTACCTTCCCATTGAGGACAAACCAGTTCTCATTCTGAGCAGAATGATGTCAGCATGCTGGTTGTAGAATTCATCCTGATATACAACCCAGGATCTGTTTGCATGTATTTCATAATCTTTCACAGTTTAGTAAGTATTCCCACAGTACATTTACCAGTAAAATATGGAATCTTATCACAAGTTGCAAATGTGTGCTCAACATGCCCACAGTCCTTTGGAGGGTGAACAAAGGATGACACCTCACAAAACCCAGCAGCAAACAGCATTTGGAGTTTCTGGGTATTCCCAGCAGTACAGATCCATGGGGGAATAGATTCCTGCTCCAATTTCACTCTTTGCACACCCCAACAGCAAAATGTTGGAATTTTAGGGTTGAGTGGGAGTTACGTGACTTAGATGAGAGCTGCCCAGTGGGTTGTGAATTTGTGGAAGTGTGCTTCAAGACATATTGGCATGTCGAGCTCTTAAATGAAAAGTGTGTTTTACTGCATGCTCTGGGGGAGCCTTAGAGAAGAGCAGTCAATCTCAATTAATGTGAAAAGAATCTGGCCATGCATATATTGAAAAAGGTTTGCTTTCTGCCATCAAAGTGTTTCCCAGCTGGATGTTGTTAATAAATAATTGTCTGGTTTCACTTACTGCCTTAAAGATCAAAATCTTCACATTTTATGGGTAGTCAAACAAAGTAAAGAGCAGAAAGATTGGAAGATCTGAGTTACCATTCCTGGATATTGCAAGACATTTTATATAACCTGATGATACAGGAGATAATTGCTACAGTCATACGCAAAATGTTTGAATTCTGCAACTGCTGCCTGAACTACAGAAGCCTTTCTTTAAGATTTTCTCTAAGGGTGATTTTGGAAGTTGACATTTGCATCTTGATCAAATTTTTCTTGGTGTCTTTTTCTGAAATTATCTCATAACTATCTGTTAAACATTTTATTTAGGAGACCGTCATAGGCGTGTAAACAGGCTATCATACTTTTATTTAGTTGATACTCATGCAAACAAACTGTTATATTTCACTTTGGTGCATTTTATTTAGTTAAAGGTTAAATGGTACACCTCATGGTACACCTAATCTGCGTTTCCTTTAACCAAATAAAATCCAATCAGGAAAAGGGAAGTAATGCAATCAGTCTGCTTCGTTATATTTTACACATACAAACATACATTGCATTTATTTTCTAGAACCTGTCTGTTGGGAAAAAATTTTTCCTCACAGTTAGGATTAGGGTATCCAAAGATGCCTAAAGGACTTGGATACTCAAATCCTGTTTGCTTTTCTCCATTTGCTTCTCCTCATTGGAGAAGTTTTCCAGTGGAGAAATGTCTGGGAAGCGTTTAACAGAGGTCTCACCTCAGAAATGTTGTGCTAATTTTTGTCTGCTCTGAGACTCCAGGATTTCAGGACATGGAATGAATTTACACATGTTTAATGTTTCCACGGTTTTATTCTGAAAGTCTTGAGCAATTCCTTCTTAGCATGCTGGGACTTTACTTCTGGGGAGCTGGCTTTTTAAAGTGATATTTAGGAGCAGTTGTAAGAATCATCCTGAATCCATATTTGCACCTCAGTATTTAAGGCGGCAATTAAAAGTCAAAGCCCAGTTTTATCAGCTGAAATCAGAACTCTGAATGGTTTTCATTTCAGGTCAGAATTCATTTAAATCAGGTTCAGCCTTGGGCATTTGAGTTATAAACACTTCTTCATTTGCAACCTGACTGATCTTTTAAGCAGATGAAAAAGCCTTATGAAAGACAGGCCTCAGCTTAGCTAAATGGACTAGCAAAATGCCTGCCTTTAAGGTGGCTTTATCTGCACTGTCATAACTAAGGCTTTTGTGCCAACATCACAAATGATCTTCTGTCTTCTGCACAGCTATAGACTGGATAGCATGCTTGCTTCAATAAGATGTGCTAGGAACCTTCCAGTAAAAGGTGAGAGGATGGTAAGAATAACATTAAACAGCAACAATGCCTCCTAGCCCTGCCCATTACTCCCCTCCCCTGAAAATCCTTCTGGCGTATTAAAACATGTGATTTAATTTCTTTCTATAGCCTGTAGGTGTAAGTCTTTTCACAGAGTTCTGTAGCCTAATTTAGACAATATATTTGAAGGCAGTGAGATGTAGGTACCTGAATGCTGAAGGAGGGGATCCTGCAAATGGGGTTCTGAGGACATAGGTGACAGCAAAAAATGTGTCAAAGAATGGCAAGTAATGATATGAGGCTTAATTTATTAAAAATAAAGTGCAGGTCTTATGATCTCACCACTGCACATGGACACAGCAGGTTGTTGTTCCTCACCAGCAGGGACACGTTGGAGATTAAAGGTCTTCTTGATGTGGCTCAGACAGAACTTCACTGCACACCCTGAATATTCCTTAACAATGAGATTCATTAAAGGCAGCAAACAGCTTAAACTAATTAATAGGGGTGAGTTCCTGGGCTTACCTAGGTAACAAATTGTAATTCTGAGTTAGACACCTGAGTGGAAATGAGAGGATTCATAGAATCCTAGAACATCCCAGCTTGTGAGTGACCTCAAAAGATCATCTGGTCTCACTTTTTGTAGGAAAGGAAGCTTATATAAGGTTATGCAGCACCTTGTCCCTCATCTTGAATACCTTTGGTGGGGGTACCTCCAACAGGTCACTGGGGCAGTTGTTCCGATTGACCCATCTCTTTGGAGATGGAAACTGCACTCAGATAGAGAGGGAGAGGGGAGACTTGATGTTGTTACCACTTTTACAATGATACTCCAGTGGTCAAGGCACTTAGCTAGGACATCAGAAATTCAGGCTAAATGTTTTTCATGAAAGCATAGCAGCCTTAGAATAGGAGACGTGTCTAATCACAGCATTGCATGAAATCACAGAATAAGCAGATTTGGAAGGCACACACAAGCATCATTGAGTCCAGCTCCTGGCCCTGCACAGCATGGTTCCCAAGAGTGACACCATATGCCTGAGAGTATTGTCCAAATACTTCTTGAACTCTGCCAGGCTTGCTGCTGTGACCACTCCTCTGGGTGAAGAAACATTTTTCTAATATCCAACTTAAACTTTTCCTGACACAACTTCAGGTCTTTCCTTCTGGTCCTGTCACTGTCACCACAGAGAAGAGATCAGTGCCTGCCCCTCCTCTTCCCCTCAGGCAGAAGTTGCAACTGCAATGAGATGTCCCTTCAGTCTTCTCAAGGCTGAACAGACCAATGGCCTCAGTCCTTTCTCCTACAGCTTCCCGTCAACAATTGCTTCCCTTCATTTTTAAGTATTGCATCAATCCCTGGCAGGGAGAGTTCATCCATGATCTCATAGTCTTGATAAGCACACTCCATAGAGAAGGACTATTTTCTTCTGTGTGCAGCTTTCATATGAAGCATATTGGCTTGTCAGTCCCAAGCCTGGGGCACTAAGGGGCTCTGCTGAGCTCCACAGAGGCACAGCCTTGGCTAAAGCTTCTCATGCCTCTGCAGACCTCCCTGGGCAAGAAAGGAGTATTGTTCATCTACATAGACTACTTTCTTGCCTAATTTATATTTTATATTCCAGTGTCCCATTTTGTATCAGGCCCACAGAACATAGTAATCCACTCAAAGAGATAGAATGTCTAGTTTAAAATAGACAAATAATAAATAAATACCTTTGAAAAAAAGTGAAACATTTCCTTCCTAGATATGCTCAGATAATGTATATATTAGCTGTACATGTAAAATACACATTCACTGAACTTGTTCTGCAATCATTAATGCCCTTCTGGTAACAAAGTGTTATTGCTTGGTGAGATTACTTTGTCTGATAGTCAAATACGTGTTTTTGAAGAATTAACAAGGAATTTATCTATTATTCTGGATGAAAAGTTCTGGAAGTTCAAGGCAGTAAAATTCCTGTCATGCAAAAAAGAACGCAGTTCTGCCTCTGTCCAGAAGCAAGACAAAAATTCATAGCTGATTTAGGCAATAAGCTCCCAAATTTTTTCAAAGAGACTTTATTTCACTAAATATTTATCTCAGAAATATGCAGCTCATAGACCAATTGCTTCTCTGAAACAAACAGGAACTTTTATCTGCTTCCTAGTTTTGTTTTTCTATCCCCCAAATTTTCCTACCACAAACATTTGGTGTGTGAAATGAAGTCTGATTTGTTTGTGTTCATTCTGACTAATTTCAATAGCTTTATCATTGCTCTCTATAAAAAAAAATAGGAATTTATAGAGCTGTGAGCAAAATGAAGGGTCATTTGGTTTTGGTTTTGTGTATGAAATGAGCTGATGGTTTTCAACTCAGTTGCTTGTTAAGGAAAAAGCACTGTCTTTGAAAGCAAGTAAAAAACCTGGCATCTTTTGCAAAAAACATATTTAATTTTAGAACCAAGGAATGAAAGAAAAATGATGTTTGAATATGCTCATTTATTCATTCTCTTAACATCAGCATCAGTTTGTAACAACCGTGTTCAGAACATTTGGCAATTTAAGAAATATTCATTACTGATTAATGCAAATTTTAATAGTTGGTTCCAGTTTATCCACAGCCCTTTTGTTAACAAAAGTGTTGCTGAAAAAAAATGGGAAACAGAAGCACATGATGTATGAACCTGAATTTAATAGTACACATTTTGGAGTCACTACAAATCAGACCAATACAGAAGGATAAGACTTTAATAGAACAAGTAGAAAGCAAATAATTGATTCATCAAAGTTGTGTGTAACTGATTAATATCAATCTGCTTATTTTAACTATTAATAAGAATTTTAAAAATGACACAGACAGTAACTGAATCTATCTGGAAGAAATTCCTAAGTAACAGTTCCTGGTAAGGCAATAGTCTCTTATACAACAGGTAACAAAGCTCCAATCTGATTTACAGACTGGATATGTTTGAACTGTGTAAAATATTTTCTCCTCAGGATAACATACTGAATTTATGGCAATAATAATTCCAAATGTAACTAGTTTGGCTGTAGATAATGTAGTTTGGTCAAATATCTTGCTCAATCTGATCTTGCCCATTTTCATCTTCCTTGAATGCATATCTAACAATATACACATGTGAAAATGTTTGTAACATCTATATTTATTAAAGCAATATATACACTATCACCTCATTTTAGTACACTGTTCCAGCCAGATTTAGTTTATAGAAACAAATGGAATTGCACTGTTATGTGTGTTCACCCAAACCAGTACCTGCTCCTATGGTTCAATCAGTAACCTTCCCATAAACTTTGAACAAGAAAATTTTCATTTGAGAAGGGCACACTGAAAACAGTGGTAAATCCTTCAATATACAGTATGATACTGTGCATTTATTTCTTGATCCTGTCCTTGAAAGGCTTCTAAGTCAGTTACAGGCCAAGTGGACTATGCTAAATAGCTGAGTTTGAAGGGTCACAGATATTAAACCTGTAACAAAGTAAATCTAGTCTCTTTTTGTTTATAATAACTAACTGATGAATCAAAGCAAGGATCAAAGCTTTTTGATCAAAGCCAGGATCTTGGTGTGTTACTCTTAAAGAAATTTTCTCTACTACTTTTGTTTTTTGGTTTGGTTTTTTTTTCTTCTCAAAACATTCATGCCATTTTTCTTGTATCCTGAGGCCTTTCTTGGACTACTTCTGTGTTTCCAAGTGAGAAACCTGAAGAAAATGATGGATAGAATTGGACTCACCACGGGCAGGGATCCCAGCACTCATATGTCCCTTCTCTTGTCTCCAGTTCTCTTCTGGTAGAAATGGATGCAGTTCAGAGTGTGGTGCTTTATTTTCCCTTGTGTGCCCCTTGGCCCCTGCCTGGGCCTTTAACTGTCACACTGCTCACCAGCTGTCCTCCTTGTGCTTCTTTCCTCACAAACTCTTCCCAGCTGGGGATGGGTAACAACTGGGGTTAGGGCAGGACTGTAAGGGACAGCTGTTCCTAGCTCTGAATGTATGTTGAGCTGTGGCTCCATCCTGATGCCAGCCCTTGGAGTGGTGAACGCCAGTGGGACTCCAGTGGGATACCAGCTGTGGAGATTTCTATTTCTCTTACACAACAGACAAACACAGAATAAGCACTTTAAACCAGTAGTTGGTACCTCTATCCTTCTCACTACATATGGCAGAAATGGCAGCAAATGTCTGTCTTTCAAACTGTCTTTCCAGCTACACATCGTTATTTGTTCCTTCTCTTCTTTCAAAGTGCAAGAGTAGGCAGCCTTCAATCCTCACCTGTGCAAGGCAAAAATACAATTGTAAGAAATCTTGAATCAGAAGCTGTGACTAACTGCAAAGCAGCCCTCAGGACAGCTAAATAGTAGCTGACAGGACAGTCCTGGATCAGACCTCTTAAAGGAAGTGGTTTTTTTCACCCAATACCAGCTAAAAAAATTGTTATACTTGATTATTCATGGTTTAATGTTCTACCAAAACACATGACATATTTCTCAAAGCTATTTTTCTCAGTTTCTTTGCTGTAACCACATGCAGAAATCATGGCATACTTCATGTACACAGGTACAGTATTCCTATGACCCTCTTAAGCCTTATCAAATAACATCAAATTAAACCATAGCATATTCCAAATGCTACATGAATAAATGGGTGCCCACTTACAACCAGAATGTTACATGGGTATTGCAGAATCTGGTAAGTAGGAAATATTTAGTATCAGCTGAGAGACGTTGCAGTGGCAGGCCTTGCTGGAGCTGAGCAAGTCATCCCAGGTTGGGTTGTGCCTGACTTGCAGGTATATAGGTTTGCAGAATGATTTTTAGACATTTTGATTTAGAAAGAGTGGTCTAAACAGGAGAAAAACCTGAAGATCTGTGAAAGAATTATCTGTCAGGTATTGTTAAAATATGTTTCTGGAAGTTCACCCACCCAAAGTATGGAGATTACCCACTGCATTTGAAACAGTCTCACTTGTGCACAAAACCACCAAATACTTTGTTCTTGTGTGTTACTCAGTGGAATATATCTCTAAGCCTGTTCTTTGTGTGTTTCCAGGGGGTCCAGATACCATCCTACTGCCCCATATTCTGCAAACATCACTGGGACACATCAGGGCTACCCGGGGCAAGATCTTATTCTTTTGTCCTCAAGGCTAGATGGTCTCTTTTTCCTGAGACTTCACTGAACATTACTGATCTCTTATGGTCTCAGAAAAACCTCTGAGCCCTGAATCAAATTTTATCATCTCAAAGATGAAGATGAAATAGGTAAGTTTTTTCAACACTGAAGACAGACTGTGAGTTGTAAAGCACACTTGGCCTTACATGGGAGCTGACTGCTCAATTCACAGGGAAGCACAAGTTCCAGGAGGAAAACATAGAAGTGTAAAAAAGGGGTTATGAAATAAAATCATGTTCTGTTTAGAGACAGAACAAAAAGTTTGTCTTAATCTCTGAAATACAGGCATGGTTTGCTATTTCCTCTGAACCAGTAAAATTTATGGGCCTGTGGTGAAGATAGTAATAGGAGTTTTCTAAAAACTTAGGCAACTGCAGAGAGTAGAACAACTACTTGAGAAACTGGTTGTTCCTGCGGCACTCGAGTGTTCTTCTCCTTCCCCCAAAACAACTTTTATGTGAAGACTGGGATTTTGCAAACCATGCAGAGCTGGCCTAATTTTCCTCCTAAATGTCGCAGGAAATGCTGGAATCCACTTCTTCCGTGGTTAGCTGGTGACACATACAGGCTTTGGAAACTGCGTAACGGCACGGATTTCCACATGAATCAAAACCAAATGCAGTTGTCCTGAGAAGAGTCTCAAAGGTGGGAATGATCTTGTATGTGAGAGCTGAGCATCATTTAGGATAGGTATCAGGTGGTGCAGCCCCTCTCTTCTCTCCAGCAGCACAGAAGAGCTGGCAGTCTCTTTCATGCATTGTGAAACAAATCACAACCACCCTGACACTGACGGGAGTCATGCTAACCATTGAGATCTTGCCAGGGTCTTACCCTCTGGGACTGTATGCCATCCAAAATTGGAGATACTCTGAAGACTCTCTCCAGTTTATTGCCCAGACTTCCAAGTAAAGATTTTGTTCTGCTTCATTCTCAGCACATATTTCCCATCTGCATTTTTCTATGGCTTTTAAAATTTCCTAAAGTTGCATCACTTTGTGTCTGTATCTGTATCATCTGTCTATGTATTTGTGTTTTCATATTCTATCAGTTTCTGGAAAGGATTTTGTAAATTAATATGAGAATTACAAACAGGATAAAAAAATATTTTAGGAAATTGAGGACAAATATTCTGTTGATGGATATTTTCATTTTTTTGGTTTTGGTTCATCTGAAAATCACTCATTCTGAGAAGATCACCTAACATGAATGAAAACAAAAGTTTAGAAGGGTTTCCTTATTCATCAGGTAGAGAGTCTCAAACTCCTGCTGCAGGTGAAAGATACATAAGTTGGACTGAAATGCAGGAATCAATCAGGTTATTATTTCCTGGTGAATGACAGTTAAAAAGAGAAGCAAAAAAATAAGAGAAAAAAGCTCTTTCTTCCTCCCTCATTGTATGCCTCATTGAGGAGCCAATGAGAAATTGGGGGTTTGATTTTTCTTGTTCATTTATTGTAAATTATTATAAGTCATTAGAGAGATCTCTCTGATTCTTCAGGGACAAATGTCATCTGTGATACCTATGATCCAAAGCTGGGGAGTAATTCTTCATCAGGAACTGTACTGCTATGGCAAAGAGTAATGGTTTCAAACTGACACACGGGAAATTTAGGTTTGATATACAGAAGAAATTCTCTACTGTGAGGGTACTGAGGCCCTGGAACAGGTTGCCCAGAGGACATGGATGCCTCACTCCTGGCAGAATTCAAGGCCAGGCTGGATGGGGCCCTGAACAACCTGGTCTAGCAGAAGGAGTCCCTGCCTTTGGCAGGGAGTTGGAACTAGATAATCTTTAAAGTCTTTTTCAACATTAACCATTCTATAATTCTGTGAGAAATAATTGCTTTGGTCAAGCAGGTGGAGCTTCCCTAAGACACACAGAATTTTTCAAGGATCAGAGTTGTTTTCAAGGTGCCAGCAGCTCAGGTGAATAAAGTCTGAAAGTTGTGGTCATTTTTTAAGAACAAGCATTTATATCAAAAACATGTACATAAGTATATGGCACCTGGCCACATACGAAAGGGTAGAGTGCAAAGACCTGTCCACACTCTTGCCAGAGGCAGCATCTGAAGCACATTATGCAAAAATGCCTCAGAACGTGTCTGTTGCTGCACACATTTCATTGATCTGTATTGAAACTAGAATGTGCAAGGAGGCAAGGACTGTTTATTTCTTATTGTTTATTTAATTGGACACAAGAGATGTTCAATGCCTTTCTCTTGCACAAACTTCAAGGAAAAATATTCAGTCTTCTCAGCTGTAAAAGTTTTCTTACTCATGTTTTTAATAATGTGGACCAAAGACTTCCAGATGAAAATATAGTGAGTTAATACAACCTGTAATTCACCAAGAATCTGAGTAAGTTAATTAAATGCAGAAACTGTTTAGAAATGTTTGTCAATATTATGCAGGGGTAAAATAATATTAGAAAGAAAATAATGAAATGTGTCTCAGTGCTCTTTATATGCATATTAAAGAGTCTTAACTGAAAATTAATTTTCAGAGTGAAGGTGAGAGAAAATGCTAAAATGTGTTGTCTGAATATCCTGAATGAGAATAATCCTCTTAGGTTTCTTATTTTCTTCTTATTGATCTTACTTGCTGCAAAGACATAAGCTAATGGTGTCAAAGGGGTCCCTTAAGCACTTCCTTTCCTGTTGCCATTTTTGGATCCTGGAATTTGAAAAATTGTTTAAAGCACCCTGAAGGAAGCTACAGTTAGACTATAGATCAATCCACATACCTCTGAAATGCATTAATCAATTGCTCTTTCGCTTTAGCTAAAAAGAGAGAAATCCTCATTTGGAAAAATTGTGGTACTCTTGAGAATTCTAAATTATAAGCACTAATTTAGTGAGGAAAATTATTTCTTCTGCTGCAATTAGGTTGCATGTATTCCCTTTTCCTACCAAAACCCCTCCAGACCGGCCACTAATCTTTGCAGGGATTCTCACTCTTTACTCTCTCTCTCTCTTTTTTTTTTTTTTTTTTTTCTTTCTTTCCCAGTGTCCCTAGAAACAGCTGCTGAGAAAACACAGTGGTGGGTCATGGTGTCAGTGTTCATGAGGAGGGGTGCCAAGAGTGCCATATTGGTGCCAGTGTACAGGCAGCTGCTTCTAACTGGGACACGGGGAATGTGGGAGCCATAGAAGTGTGATTATGGCTTCCTTCCTTTCTCCTTCTCCTCTCATACCACCAAACCTCCCCATCTCAGTATCTGCTCTTTTTTTCTTGGTTACCCTCTCGCACATCTTTGTTCTGCTCTTCTCCAGATGGTCTCAGGGTCTTGTGCCTGCTTTTCCTATTCTGGTTTTACTTCATCCTGGCCCAACAAGCTACCCAGTTTTGACAGTGTAATCTTTATGTGCCATGGAGAGGGGTTTAGTAATGATCATGACAAGCATTTTTTGTTTGGTATTCCTCCTAAAGATTTGTTAGATATGTGGGAATACATTGAGGACTCTTCTGATTCAATGGCAAAATAGGAACCATTTTTTAACCCAGGAATTTGATATAAGTTTTTCTCACAATATACATGGGCAAAGACTAAATTTTTGCATCAGTGGACAGGCTGTGAGTTCCTCTTTAATTTCCTAAGGATTGCTTTAGAGCAACATACTGAGGATTCCCATCATAACATAACCTAACACAGAAACTATGAGTAGGATGACACCATCAAAGATCCTTAAAAAAAGTTAGGTATGTTAAAAAAATGTCCAAAAGTCCACTTGCATGTTAAGAGACCATGATGAGGTCTCTTTTTCCATAGAAAGGAGTGAAATCTCAGGATCCCACGTCCTTTACTCTGTCAAGTCACAGCTGGTCTCTGGATTACTTGCACAGCTCAGAAGAAGTGAATTAAACCAGTTTAGCACATCCTTGCCTTCTGTGTCACAGATGACCGTGACACTATTTTAAAATTTGTGCAATTGGATAGAAAAGGAACTGAAAATCAACTTGTTACAAGACTGGTCATACTGCTCCTTACCAAAGCTTTCAAGATGTGTGGAGAATAATTTTAGAAATTCTATATATGTAAGTTGCGCTTAAAATCCTTTGCAAGCCTAAAAGGATGTTTGGAGTTACAATTTAAAAACAGTGGGATTTAGTGCAGCAGATTTTGGCAAATGGATCACAGCAGTTCCTACAGCTGACAAATTAATGTGGACCCGACAGACTAACATGTACCATGTGTTTATTTTGGCAGCAAATATGTAAAAATCATTTGGAGAAAATTTGTATTATTCAACTGATTTCTATTTTTGTTTTGTTTTGTGTTTTTTCCTTCCTTTAATGGAAATCACAAAGGTAAGGTTCAGAAAATCTTTCTGATTGGTACCATATTTATCATGGTATGTGAAACTAACGATACCATTACATGATTTTTTATATATTAGGCCATCTGATCACAGTAATTATGTCAACTACTAAAATGAAATAGGACCACTCCCTCCCCCCCCCCCCCCCCAGCACTGCTTGTAGGTAAATAGAGCAGGTAGATGTCAGACCAGAAGATGCACTGCAGTGGTTCATTGTTCATTCATTTGCAATGTGAAGCTTCTGAGCATCTGATTTATGAAAATACAGACAAATCTGTTTTCAAGATAGTTTATGAAAAAATAATCATGTTTTTCACTGAAGTATTATCAAACTCTTTAACTTAGTGTTATGGAGAGTAAAATACACTATTCATAAGTTTTTTGTTGTAAGTCATAGGTTTTCATTACGCACAGGTGCACAAGTTATGGCCCTGCATGATGTAAAGGATGAAAAGGAAAAAAACCAATGCAATGCCTGGATGGAATTTGCATGGTCACTGTGTCTTTTTTGAACTTTGTAAACCCTTGTAACACACTGATTTTTGTACTCAGAAAATGCTGAAAAAACCCTCTGTCTGTTTTCATTGGACATTGGACTGATATTTTCCCTTTTTGACTCATTTTCCTTCCTTTCTCTTTCTTTTCCTTTCCTTTTCCTCCCTCCCTTCTTCCATTCACCCATTATAAGGAATTGAGTGAGATGTAAATGTAGCACCCCTAACAACATAATTTCTCTCTTTTCTACAGATTGGGGTAGAGTAGTACTTTGTATCTCTCCAAAATGACTCAATTCTTTTGTGACCATGTCTACATACCACAGAAGCTACAATGCTATTCTTGTGCACATGAGTGTTTAAATTAAACTGGATGCATTTCAGGAAAAAAATTAAAATGTTCCAATCCAGTTGTGAGAATGAGCTAATTTTATGGATGGCATTCTATGAATTTGTACCAGTTCTGTTAGGCAGGAAGTAGATTTCATGTCATTAATGTTTTTTGGTCCTAAAATTACTGGCAGATGGTATCTTGTTGGGTTTCCCAACCCTGTTGGGCTTTTTTTTTTTTTTTCCTCCTTTCCTTTTTTTTTCTCTCTTTTTTTTTTCCCCTTTCTTTTAAAAGTTCTGATTATAAGCAGTGAATAAATAACTAGTGTTTTCCATCTGCATGGAATTTAAAATTGGATTTAATTAGAGATTGAGAAAGTATGCTGTGGAAACTTGGGGAGATATGAGTGGTGGAGAGTGACCTTCAGTGACCATGAGTCCTAAATTCTCTTCATTGTGTCCTCTTTCCTCTAAGCCCTTCAGCTGGCAACATCCATAGAGGCACTGTTATGCCATCATTCATTTGGATTCCTACATCTGTGTCCTTCTTTTCCTATCCTTAAGGGTGGAGAGGGTTTCTAGCATCCCTCCTTTTCCTGGAAATACCTGATGGAAAGAAGGGACAGTAGTCCTTCTTAAGCATCTAAGGATGCTTAGGTAAAGATTCTGAAAAATTAGGTGAGTGTAAAGCAGACTTTTGCCCCACAACTTTCACATCACCAACCACACTTAGTTCCTCACAATCTCTACTTGCTTTTGTAATATCCTTGTTGTTTTATTTCTTTCTTGACTTGAGTCTCATGATGGTGGGAAGTAAATTGTTGTCAGGTACAATGAAACTCTCACCTGACAGTGACACCATGGTTAGAATGACCAAATCCATGAAGAGCAAGAAGAGTCCAGTCATGGTGACATCCAATATTTTACTTGCATTGAGTTTGAAGCAGAGAGCCATGACAGAAATGTAAGTCAGTATCCAAAAGTTACTAGAGAAAGAATAGCCTTTCCTGAACATTGTGGTGGCTGCTTAAGAGCTATCCCTGTGCCAGGAGATGTCCAAAGATGTTAATTTCGGGAGGCTGGTTTCAGTCAAACCTTTCACAGTCTTGTAACAATCTTGCTTAATTTAATTTCCTTTTGTGTAATATAATTTCCCCTCCCTTAATTTAATTTCCTATGTTGTGTTTTAATAGAAGATGAAAAGTAAAAATTGGAACAAAATATCAAGAACAGGGATGAAAGGAAGACATATGTAAACATATATCCCTTAAGATTTAGGTAAGCTATATTTGACATATTTGATAAGACCATGGACAGAAAGATGCCATTTTTTACATCTGTATTTCCATGTCTCTGGCTATGGATTTAGATAGCTCAATACCAAGCTCTGTGCTTAATGGGGATATGAAAGAAATGCAATTTTCTTGTCCTGTAAATCACTATATCTTTATCTCTGACTAATGAGTCAGTGTCATGGACACATCCCAGATGGAAAAAATGATCTTGCTAAGTCTGTGCTTAACTCATTTTCTCGGCTGCTCTGGTGGGTGTTGGGACAGTGCTGATCACAAAAAAGTGAGAGGTTTTTAAGTGTTACTTTCAGCAATACTCTGAGAGGGAAAACCATACCAAAGCCAGACAAAGAATATTCTAATTTGCTAACACAGTAAGACAATAGTTATAGAGACAAAACCAAACCAAACCAAACCAAACAAAAAAAAGACTTCTCACTTCATTATGTCCTATAGGTATTAGAAAATGTTTAGACTTCAACAGAAAGATAAACACATTAAGATATTTTAAATATTTAAAATATCTGATTTTAGAAATGTTCTTGTATTCCTCAGGATCCAACAGATTGGCAATACTAAAAAAGTGAAAAATTATTTCTGGTCACTAATTGGTTTTCAGCTGTTAATTTTCCCCTCCCCTTTGGCTTGTTTAGCCCATGCATTGGTACATAATTAAAATACTCTTAAATGTTAATTAACAGCTGTCTGTAGTGAATGTTTGAAACATTACAAGTATCAGGGGCTGTTTCTGAGACCTTATTGCCTGTGGCCATAAGGCTTATGGGAGTGCTTAGAGGAATTTCTGTCTTTAATTTTTATTTTGTAGCCTGGCCACAACACTGGCCAATTAATTGAGGCTCATAAAAATTAAGACCTCTTTAAGGTCTTGGTTGGAATTATTTGGGGAATTCTCATTAAAGCCACTCTTCTGCTGCTGAAATTAAACCTGCTGTATCAACTCAGATCAGTTTTTTTCTTAGGAAGTAGTTAATCTAAAAATTTATATTCTTACTCCCTGGCTTAAGTATTTTTCAAGTAGTTTGGAGAGAGGAAATATAGTGCTGTGAAAAAAAAAGAATTGGCAACAACAAATATCTGTGCTCTTCAGGAAATTGTTCTTGTCTCTGAAAAGGAGGATGATAATTCTGAATGCAGTTGAAAGGGTATAGATGATTCTATAATTAAAAGGACTGTGATTACCCCAAAAGCTACTCATGCTGCCATTTGTGACAAAAATAATTGGCTGAGGAAAAGTATGTCTTGGCATTAAAGAGCTTTTTGTAATATATATGAAATTTTTTCTAGGAATTCAGCATAACTGACTGCACAAATAATGGTTCAAAAGTCTGAGATGACTGAAAAATATAAGGAACTATTGAGATAACTTCTGAACATATGTCTGTGCATGTTCCTCCTGATAATATGTTCATGCTGTTACAGATGGAGTGGAGCATCTGCTAAGCACACAAGAAGCAAAAAAATCTGGTGTTGACAAGTTCACCCAAGACAATTAAGGATGAGTTATTGCTTTAACAACATAGCCCCAAATGAGGGGCAGGGCAGAATTACATCACTTAAAGAGGAGCATCTGCAAAATTTCTCAAATCCCAGCTCCTGAGGGCATTTCTCCCTGGTAGGAAGACTGGTGCAAGAGTTTCTCTTGTGACTTGGTGGTCCAGCTTCCCTGACACATGTAAGTCTGGGTGAGTTGTGTCCCAAGAAAGTGAAGAAGCTATTTTTCTGAATGGTTCTTGTGAAAACGTGTGGAGTGAATGGCAGCAGCTGGTTTGCCCAGGCACAGCAGGTCCATAGTAAGCAGAAGATTATATGACAATTTGACAGCCTAATCATAACCTTTAATGTGTATAAACATTACAGAGGGCCAGATTCTCAGCTGATAGCAGTCAGATATTTATATATCTCCATTAATCATCTTAGTCTTGCATTCAGTGTAGATTGTCTTGATATTTTTGTTTTCATTTCCCGAGTTTAGTGCATTGTTTGTAACTAGATGTAATGTGTCCTTCCAGTTTTTCCTCTTTTACTACCTTATCTTTCAGTTGACTTTTCAGATGAAGAATATGCTAGAACAAGTAGACCTGAGTTGTAGGTGGGTTTGAGCAGCCTGGAAACACCAATAGTGTCTGGTCTGCAATCAAGGAGTGTTTAAACTTGTCCATGGACATCAAGATTTTTCTAATTCAGGCTGGTTGCCACATGACCCACACATGAGTGGCTTAAAAATTAAATAAGAAAAGAAGGGCTAAATGGAATATTTTTAAAAAAATCTTTAGGAATTGTAGTGAAGTGACATGACTGCCAAGAAAGCTTTATTAAATAGCCATTAGAAAGAAAGTTCTTTTAAGAGTCTTGGCCCCAGTCAACTTTGTGGACTTGGCATACATTCTAGAAATGCTGGGTTTCTTTTAGTTCTGTAATTTTGCTCTGTAACCACTGTTTGGCTTCAGAGCCAAAGGCCTATCTGCTTGTTCAAGAATAAGTAGCTTCAACTTCTATCTGAAGAGTCACCAAAAATTTCTCTATGAGTTGGTAATTTTATGCCCTTTGGTAAATGCCATAAAATGCAATTCTTCTCTACCATGTCTTCAGCATAAAATAGATGAAATCTGGCATCTTATTTAGTGATATTGACTGTTGCCACAATAATGTTACCAATAGGATTCTGTGCAATATTAAGGTGATAGCTCATGGTAAATGATAATTTCTTGCTGTAAATAATAAAAAATACCCCAAACCCTATTTTAATAGTCAAGTATTTCTAAGTACAGCATTCACCGCCTATAGAAGGGTTGAAGGTTTTCTGTGCAATCTCTGCTTTACTCAGGTTTTGGGGTGGGTTTTTTTGGGTTTTTTTTGGTTTTCTGTTTTTTGGGGGTTTTTTTGGGTTTTTTTGTTTGTTTGTTTGTTTTGGGTTTTTTTTGTTTGTTTTTTGTTTTGTTTTTTTTTGGTTTTTTTTTTTTTAAGGATGAACTCAAAGCTCTAATTTATCATCACAAAGCCTAACGGTAGGCACCTCAAATGAAGCCTGTTTCCATTGCTATGCTTAAAACACTTAAGAAAAATATGTTTCTAAAGCCCTTCCCTTGGGGAGCTAAGAGATTGACTTAGGTAACTTAACTCTGGAAGATTTTTATAGTGTTTCTTCCTCCAGCTGTCCACCTCATGCTTATGCCAGAAACTATTAAATGATGCTTCTTTTTTTGGCTGAACTTGTTGACGCCACTTCATATTTTTCCTACTCCTTATTTGACAGTAGGATGATAAATTCTGGTAGGGTGGCAAAGCAAACAGCTAAGGGCTTTATCATCTTAAATTGCTACAGTGCATAAAATTCTCCAGACTTGCAAATACTATATTTCTCTCAAGAAGTATCCCTCATCTGCTGCAGAAAGAGGGTGCTATCTACCTACTCAGTTAAATGGCATTTACTTTTCAGAAATTCCTTGAATAATGAATTTTTTAGCTTGAAGCAAACTTCTGTGTTTTCTGATTGTTTTGACTCATAAAAAGGAGAAATCAGCAAAGTACCAGACCTGCCTGAATAGCAACAGCACTTGCTAGTGTGTCACAAAAGTTCACATCAGGGTCCTGCATGTGTTGAACAGTAGAAGCAGGAAATCCTTCCTAAAACATATCTGATGGATTTCTGGTGGCTGAATGAAACTAGCTCTCAGTGTAACCTAACTTTTCCAAACTCTATGAATTGCTATGAAACTGTATTCCAAAAAATGTATTGCAATTACACATGGGGCATGACTCCACAGGAAGTCTTTTTTTTTCCTTCCCCATCAAGAATTCTGATCCAGAAGCAGAAACTGGCTTAATTTGGCATCGAGTTTTTCCTGCCACTATTCTCTCTATTCTGTCATCCCATGATCTCAGCTTCCCAGGAAGACAGGGCATGGTGCAACTTGTCAGAACAAAAAACTTGGAGCTAAGTAGTTCCTATGTGAGAGGTGACTGAAAAAGAGGTGGGCATGGGCATTACACAGCATAGCATTAGAAAAAAGTAACAATGCTAAAATAAGCTGCTCCTGACTTGCATGGCAGCACAAGTAAACACAGGGCTAAGTATTGGAAGCTTCACACCTTAATTCTATTTTGATGGTCCACAGGTTTTGATTGGCTCAGTGCAGAAAAGCTAACTTGCAGTGTTTCTGTATACCTAGACTTACCTTACTCTTTATTTACACAGCAAAACAAAGACATGATTGCAGCAGTAACTAGAGCATAAGCCCTCTGGGCACCAAAGTTGCCACACTTCATCTGCAGCCAGCATTCACATCTAGCTAGGATGTCTTCATTGTTATCATTATCTCTGGGAGTTTACTTTTGATTTGTTTTGCTCCATAACAGAATTGCCAAATATGGCAAAACAAAGACATTTTGTTGCTCAGACTTGTCCTAAGGAAATTTAATCTAGTCCTGACAACATCATTGTGTGGGATTCATCTCACCTAATTTTAGCTATTTAATAGTTAGGCAGCAAGTTAAACTAGTTAACATTTGCTGGAGGGATATGGCCGTGTCCAGAGAATGGTTTGTCCTGGCCTGTGTCTGCAGTGAATCATTTTCTGTAGGCAGCCATCTCTTCCTGTTGACTGTTGAGGAGTCTGGATGACTAGCGTCTAGATGATGACTGCAACTTTCTGGTAGCAGAAGTTGGGTAAGAGGAATCCCTCTAAATAATTTTTATCTAGGCAAGGCAACATTCCCATCTCAAGGTACGCTGTACATAGCCAACACTTGACATGCAATGTCTACAGAAATAGCTGCAGGAGCTGTGAACACAATGAGAGTGATAATCTCTTCAAGCCTGGCCAGAGAACAGGGTGTGTCCTATGTTTTCATCCTCCTTGTTTGGTATAATTAACCTTAAGCTGCCTTTTCTCAATGGGTCATTATAAAGCACACACAAAAGGGAATTATATCAGTGCTCTTCATTTATGCTTATACAGAGCTTTGGAAGCCACAGAGAGCTAAATACACATTTGGACCAGCAAGAATTACAGTTCTGGGCCTTGTGCATCTTGTCATTCTAGCTGTAAATAAGAAAAGGGCTGTTCTTGCTTCAGGGAATGAAAGCAATTTGACAATGGATGTCTAAAATATTCAGGAGGTGACCAAGCTAAGAAATGAACCAGTGGTATTGAGCAGATTCATACCAGGCCTAAATGTAATGTTAGGTGTCTAATGCCAGGCTGGCTCAATTACAGTGATTCACAATGTTTGCTTGTAACACATAAAGGAAGAACCAACCTAATGTTTGGAGAAGCCTGACTTCTCCAAACATGTTAGACATGTAATTTATTTCTCTTCTGAGGAGAGGAGGGAGAAAAACCCCAATAACAGCCCCCCACACTTGCATACAATGCTTCTGTTCAGCAATAAGCAGTAATTTCTCCATTCCTTCAATGGTCTTTTGCCATGCTTTCTTTTTCCCATGCAGCTAACTTAGATGCTGAACAGGGGAATGTTGATTTCTTTGTTGGTCCTGAGTATTTTTTCATCAAAACTTTCTAATACATGAAAGGATTTAGTTTGAAAACACCAATTGTTTTAGGCAACTAACAAAGAAATGTTTTGTCTCTAACTTCTTGGAATTGCTTCTTAGGAAAAAAATCACAGAGGGGGGTTAATTTTTTAAATAAAGCTGCTACTTGTAAGAGGCCTTTACATGCTTAAAAAATTGAAAGAAATATTTAAACTTTTGATAAACTGCACAGACAATGCCTTCACATAAAAATCATTGTACATCACTGAAATTCCCTGTAGTCTTTTTGTTGTGATAATCTATTGCATAAAACTAAGCATTCATAAAAGTAACCATTTAGGCAAAATTTCATCTGGCAATATAGTTGTTATAATAACAGCATATCTGAGACATGAGAGACTTAGGAAAAGTGTAGACAAAAAGAACTTTAAAGCAGCCAGAGTCTGTTTCCACTAAGCTACTAAATCACCTCTTTTTTCAGACCAAGGTATATGTTTAAGTTTCCATCCAAATTCTAATCCAGTGGCTTTAAGCTAAGCTAGTATCTGCTGCTGAACTGGATCTGCTTTTGGATTAAGGTTCCAGCAATTCTTTTTCCTTAATCGTGCCAAGCCACTTGGCAAACTGTGTGCATACAGACGCAGGGTACAGAACTCTCTCTTCTGCTTCAGGTTGATATATTTTTTATCTTTCTCCTTGTACTGGTGACACACCATCTGTGGACAAAATAATCTGTTTTAGAGAATGCATTATCATTGTAACACTATAGTGTGTCATATTAGTAGAATAATGGCACACTTTGAAATGATTCATACATAAGTACACAGTTAAACACTGTGTCAGACTACACACCCGAGGGGCTGATATTCACTATACCTAACAGGCACTTTTTCTTGGGCCTTCAGTTCAATGCTTGCTCCCTCTATATAGTGAAGCATGAGAGACACTTCTAAAGGTTAATTTTAGGTGAAGCAAATTGATTTCTAGAAGTGTCTTCATCTCCATCAACAATAAGAGGAGTCTGTACTGTTGCAGGCCTTAACCAGGATGATTCTAATTTAAAAGGCATTTTCAGCTCACACTTTGAAAAACATGAACCCTCTTTGAAAGGAAATAGGAGACCTGATTACCCAGGATTTGAAGAATTCTGAGGAGTTTAATGATACTTTTGCTTCGGTTTTCCCCATCACGTGCTCCAGTCACACTGCCTGAGTCAGAGCAACAAAGACTGGGAAAATGAAGAACTATTCACAGTAGGAGAAAATCAGGTTAGGAACATACAGGAAATCTGAATATGCACAAGTCTCTGGGACCTGATGAGATGCATCTGTGGGTTCTGAGGGATCTGGCAAATTAAGTGGTTAAGCCACTATCTATCAAGTTTGAAAACTCGTGGCAGTCCAGTGAAATTCACCTGAAAAGGGAAAACAACCTCCAGTTTTAAAAAGGGAAAGAAGGAAGACCCAGAAAACTACAGGCCAGTCAGTCTCATCATGGTGCCTGGCAAAACCTGGAGTACCTCCTCCTCGAAATGTGGCCAGCAGATTGAGAGAGGTGATTCTCCCACTCTATGCCACTCTTGTGAGACTCCCACCTGTGCTGCATCCAGCTCTGGGGCACCCAGCACAAGAAGGATTGGACTTGTTGGAGTGTTGGGGTTGTTCAGTCTGGAGAAGAGGAGACTTCAGGGAGATCTTGTAGCAACCTGCCGGTGTGAAAAGGGGGCCTGCAAGAGAATTGGAGAAGAACTTTTTATAAGGGCACGTAGTGATGGGGCAAGGGGTCTATTTAATGGCTCCAAACTTAGAGTAGGTTTCAATTAGATAAAGGAAGATGTTCTTTCCTGTGAGGGTAGTGAGGCAATGGAACAGAGAAGTTGTGGATGCCACATCCCTGGCAGTGTTCAAGGCCAGGTTGGATGGGACTTTGTCAAACCTGCTCTATTGGAAGTTCTCCCTGCTTGTGGTATTGGCCTTGGAACTAGATAATCTTTAAAATTCCTTCTAATCCAAATGTCTGTGTTTCTGTGGTTGCATTATTGTCTGATTACCTGTATGAGAGCAAAATCTTAAAGTGCAGTGAAATGTCTATCTCTATAAGTAAAAAGAGACGATTGAAGCAGTAGATCTGAGGACTTGGATACAAATATTATTTCTGCTCTATGAAATATTCAGGGCTTTTGTTTCTGTCCCCTTATAAGAACTTTGCTGATATTCAATACATAATATTTGATGAAATTATTCTTCAGGGACTGAAAACAATTGATGTCTATGTGTACCTTCACCATCTATCTGTAAGAGGAAGTTTCTAAATTAGGAAGGTTCTACCAAATTACTTTAGAGTCAAGGTCTTTTATTCTTAGATAGGAGAATTAACTTTCCCACCTGGTGGGAAGAAAAGAAAGCTTGCATAGCTTGTAGCATCTTTGAAGTATAAAACTAAACAAATAAATACTTGTTCTTTTAGGCTATGTATATGCAAACAGAAACAGTGGCAGATGGATGATAACATTGCTATGGATGGATGATTGCAATTCCATTTAATTTGTACATTGTGGTTATAAATAGGATCAAACTTATAAAGTATTATTAAATGTGGAATCTCCCTAATGAGAAGTAGACTTCCCTGATCCATTTAACTCTATTTTGAAGCAAATAAACTTTAGTTATAAAAATTTCAGGACAAAATCTTTTGATCTATATTTCTCTTTGCCTTCATGGTGGCACAGAGAAGATCTATACAGTCAGGATAATGTATCTTTCGGGGGTTTGATCAAGCCACTATAAAACTGCTGCTAATAAATGCAGTCATTTATGTAACTCAAAACATTCTGCCATGCTTAAAAAGAAAAGTTGACTGTGAAGCACCAGGATTTCTAAAACATTTCGATACATTGGATCATGGATTTCCCCATGTCTCTTATTTTACCATTTCAGTGCAATACCATATGTTCCTCAACAATTTTGTAATTTGGCCCATATGCTTTCTTTTCTTGATGAAAACCAAGAAGGTAGCAAACTATCTGCAGCACTGACACACAAATTATATATTTTTTTCTTTTACTTCTGAGCATAATTTTTTTTTTTTTTAATATTTTGCTGGTTAATTGCTCTCCACTGAATGTCTATATTTTATGAAAAGTTTTGAACAACTCTTTGGTGAGGGAATGTTCTTGAATGCTCCTAAATAAGAAGTGTCACAACATAATCTATTTAATTTTTAAGCTAGGATGGTATTTACGAAAAATATAATCTTAATGTAGTGTTCTGCAAAACATTAGAGAAAACAAACTTAAGATCTAATTATTTCTGGCAAGCAGAATTATGTCAGAAGTTAATTTGGCCAAAACAGAAATCTGGGTCTCAGCTGTGAACATGGAAATGGATTTAAATGTTTACTGATGAAACTCTTACCAGGTTTGAGATGAACAGGAAAAACTGAATGCAATGAGGAATGGCTAAAATGACCCAAACCATGACTGTCTCCACCTCCATGAATTTAAGTGTGTGCTATTGTAGATTTATGTGAAAATAACTATGTGGCTTTGGTCTTTGGACTCTTGATAGCATAATGTTTTAATCTTGATGTGACCCAGCTAAGTATGTAACTACATATAGAGCAATAACATAACTGTGACATTTTTTTTAAAGCAGGAAAGATTGATTAAAGATACAGATGGCCTGGTTAAGTCCTCTGCTGTGTTGCAGTATGCTTTATTGACCATTCCAATTTTCACTGGGTATTTCCATTGCTTATGGCATACCTCTTTTTGTTTAAGCTTCTACTAGAATTCATGATAATTGCAAATTATGTTACAGATCCTCTATTAAGGGACGTTTGAAAAAACTAACATAAGCAAGTTAAATATGTGAATTCAAACCATATTACATGATTGTGTGGACACTTGATCTGGTAATTAAGGTGTCCTTCATTCAATTTCACTAAAGTCACTTCCAAGCCAAATACAAATAAATTGTATTAAAGTCACAAGATCAGCAGGAGGAGATCCACAAGGAGATTAAGGCAGGGCAGAAAGTCCACATAGAAAGCCTATTCAGCATAATTTGTATGATGCCTGGAATTTATAGTTACAAAAACTGAAAATATAATCCCAGCTGATCTAAGTATTTTCCTTTCCTCACTCTGGAAACCAGGTGAAAGAAAAGTTAGTATAAAAATTTTAATTCAGCTGTTAACTCTTTAATGTTTTTGAAAGTGTTTTTACTATGCAACTTCTGAACACTGCAGTCCATTGCCTACACCAAGCACTGCAGACAAAGAGAAGATGGAATTAAAGCTGAATTTTCAGAACATTTACAGCGTCAATGCAGAATGTAAATTCTGTTTAGCAGAGATGGATTTTTTTGCAGGTTTTTTTGGGTTTTTTTCATATTTGAGCAGATAATGTACTCTTCCAGGCTGGCTGAGCTCATTGTGTAATTTAGCAGGATGTATGAATGCTGCAGTGTAGATTTCTCCTGAGGCCCATTACTTCCTGATCTCTACTATCAGATCAGATTTATGATATGCATAAAGAGGAATTTGGGTCCATTTAAGGTTTACTGCTTATTTTCCACTAAAATTGCTAAAATGGTTTCTAGCAGCAAAGAACATTATACTGGAGATCAGGATTTTGCAGGGCTTTTTTACCTCAGGAAGTGTTGATCCTTCTTAAGGCCTACCAGCTTTTTGGTTCTCTCTGTGGCAGAGCAAAGACCTTTCCTGTCTCCAGCAGGACTTTCTAGTTGAAACTCATACCTGCAGACGCTACAAATGCATAAACCACTTTACTAGGACATGTTAATCCTTAAGTAAAAGAAATAAAATGTTTCAGCTGAATATTTTCTTCTTTAAATTCAGCAGTCCTTAGAGGCTGCCTGTCAGGCTCAATGGAGACAGGGTTGATGGACATACTAGAGTTATATCACAATTTGTGTGTTTGTTTCATACTATCTTCAAAAGGGTGCAATGACCAATTTTTCTTAGCCCAGAAGTGGGCAATTGCACTTTCTGCCCTTGTAAAGGAGAACTTTTCTCTGCTCTTATTTGTTTGGGTTTTTTTTAACTTCAACTTCTTTTACTAGTTTAGCTTCACTAATATTTCACAGATTTATGTCTTTTAATATCTTTGTACCATTTTGGTGTCACATCCATACATAATCCAGGGTTAAAAACAAAAATCTTGAAAATTATATCATGCTTCTTTACTGACAGAGGTTTACTTTCTAAACATTACTATTATGAAATGAAGTCTGAATTCATAATATATTTTGAATAGTTCTTCATTTAACTACTTCTTCAACTATCAAAACTATCAAAAGCTTGGCTTGGGGAAGTGGTTTAGAGACAGATGAACACCAAAATACCTAAATATTTGAGTTTTCAAAACTGGGTTGAAAAACAAGTTTTCTAGTCTATTTCTGGGTTAGTTTGTCCTGGAAATACTGAATCATCAACACTGGAACAATAGTTCATTTCTCCATCTTATCAATGGGCGGGCACTTCTTGCCAAAACTAGCCCTGGACAGGCCTGGATAATTCTGCATCTCTGTAAAGGGAGCTAAAGAGAATGTACTCTAAAAGTAATAAAAAAGTGAGGGAAGCCCTCTGAAGATGAAAACATGAATGCATTTTTAGTATTAGTGGGCAACATTTCCAAAAGCAGTGAAAAAACTTCAAAATGCAATCATGGTGATTTTGAAAAAGTTACTCAGTACCAGGAAAGTTACAGTCTTTCTGCTGTTTCTAAATTCTGAGTATTGTACTCAGATCAAATGCATTTTGATCCAGAAAGCATAAAACAACTAGTAGAAAGCTAAATATCAATTAAAACTAACAATTATTTTGCTCAGGTTCAGGTCTAGTTTTTGGAAACTATTCAGTCTACTGAGAACAAGACACCTACTCATTTTAAAATTGGCTAACATTACTCTTAGAGTTAAAAAAACAAGGTAAAAAATGGGTGAATGGCTCAAAAATCAGATCATTCCCACTTGAACCAGGTTTCCTCTGGTATTGCATGAGTTAAAGCCTTGGCTAGTTTTTTCACTAAATGAGTTTGGGATTGTTGGTTTCTCCAGCGAGAGAATTCTAATTCTGGATGAGTGTGTTTTAATGAGATCTTACATCAAGAGTTTTCCTATTGGGTATACACAGTCAAAACCTGTGTCCTCAAAAGACTGGCTCATGAAAATAACAGAAATAGTACCAGTTCTTTAGTTATAATGTTTAGTCTTCTACTAGTTTATACTCTGCCATATAAGGGGAATTCAAAATTAGTGCTGGTTTTGCTATAGCTGTGATGGTTCAGAAGGTGTTTCACAAGTATTTCAGCTGTCAAGCAAGTTATGATAGAGAGGCTGAACATATCTGTATATAAACAGAGACAGAGAGTTTCTATCCATATTTAATCTATGGTAGACAGTATACTTTGGATACTTGCTTCCTGCTATCCCCTGACATTCTGATGGCTTGGCTACGAGATGCAGTTGGGAGAATTCTTTATACTTGAGAAGAGTTGTTTGGGAAAGCTGTAGTACAATAACAATGCCAAACACTCTCCTTAGAGGGGGGCATTATGTTGGCCTGGAGTCCCATTGTTGGCATCCTCAAAGAGAATTATCTACACTTGCAGAAACATTTCTTGCTGCAATTGTAACCATGGTTTACCAAGTTTTTTGCAGACAGAGTTATATCATGTAGGATTGACTTTTTAACATTTGTAACTGCTTCATCTATACTTAACAAACGTTTCTAATCTGTTTAATTACCAAAATCTTACTTTCTTTTCAATTGTCCCTTTTCTTGAACTTGCAGTGGACACTACATCCCTGTGCCAGATATCACTGTGGGAGTAAAGAGCACAAGACTTTGCAAATGCCAGTAACACAAGCAAAAATTCATGAAGATAATCATAGCATCCCAGTGCTTGAGGGAAATACCACTTCATATGTAGCACAAACCCATTCTTGTCTTTTCCCTCTTTTATGGTAAGATTCTATGTGTACTATGATGCACACTATAATCATGTAAGAATGTAGAGGTTTTTCATCTGTATACTTCTTATATTTGGGCATGAATCTATCCCAAAGCAAGTCCTGTATGTAATCAAAAAGGAACTGAGATAAAGGGTTGTTCTGCCATCTTGGGAAACAAATAATAGTCTCACAGCATAGTTTTTAACCAGTTTCCTTTGAAACATCAGAAATCCTACAATGAGGAAGATCTAGTTAATCTGCTGACCAAAAACAATGGGATAATTAATGGAATGCTTCAGCTTTGAAATTGCATTCTTATGATCTAAGAATTATGAGTTGGATGGTAATCAGCCTTTGAACTCTTTGAAGGATTTGTATATAATTTTCACCCCATAAGTCATGGAGCATGTCATTACTGAGTTGTCATATAACTACAGAGAGTTTTCTTGGGGATAGATGTTTTATAAAACTAAAAGAAACTAAATATTTATTTTCATTTTATTATGTATCTTTATGGTTTGGAATTTTCTTCATCAAAGTGTCTAGAGATTCTAAGACAGAGTTTAAGTGCACTTGAAAAGTATATTTTTTTTCAGGTTAGATGAAAAAAGCACTTAAAGCAATTGCTCCACTTCTTTCCAGACAAGGCAAAGGAAAAGCTCATGATAAAGTGCATAAGGTGCAAGACCTTTTTCTTTTTTTTTTTTTTTTTGGTATGTGCAAATGTCCCCAGATTCTGCAATTATCATCTCTTGCAACAACAAAAAAAAAAAAACAAACCAAAAAACTGCAAAACAAAACAAAACAAAAACAAAAACAAAAAAAACACAAACAAACAAACAAAAAACCCCCCCCAAAAAAACAGTGAACACTTCTTATTAAAACTTCAGGGTTTTTCCACCATTTGGTGCAGGGAAAATGCTTAAAGGAAAAATACTTAAAAGAAAATGCAAATGTAGTGGTTGATGTAACTTAGATTCCCTTAAAGAGGTCTGTGCTCAACTAAGTTAATGGAAATCAATCAGGTTTAATGAGCTTCAGATAAGGCACGTAGGCAAAATTTTCAATACTTATCACTTCCTTAATTGTATATTCACTTTGATTATACACACCTCACCCCAGGGGTGTGGTAACTAAAGCCAAGTTTATTCTTGGAATCGCTTTACTTGTAAGCTGATGGATAGGCAAAGCATTCCTCATGTGGGTGCAGTTAGCCTTGCATTGTTCTGCTGTAGAAATACACCCTTCTCTAAAAAAAGGACAAGTCTGATGGCATAACTGTATGAAGATTAGGAATTTCTGTCAGCATAGCTATGCCAGCCAGGAATCAATCCAATACACGAGTGTCAAAAGTCTGAAATGGGAAGCAGACCTTAGGAATGGTGCAATATGGTCCATGTGCTGAGAATGATGAATATCACTTATTCCCTGGGAAGAAGCATGAAATGTATACATATCATTTCAGATTATTGCCTGTTCCATTTCCATATCTAATGCCTCTCCCAAATGACTTGCTCAGTGTAATAAAAAAATGTATTTTATTTTATCTGATGCTTTCTCTACTGTACTCAACCACCTCCCTATCTTGTGTTCTTTCATCTGTATTACTCATCTTCTTTCCTTCAAAAAAGCAAGCATGTCAGGGCATTCAGGATATAATAGAGAAAGTAAGAACCTGGTGAATTTGTTTGATCTCTTTTCCAGGCATTCTGTTGGATTAAAAAAAAGGAAAAAAAAAAAAAAAAGAAAAAAAGAAAAAAAAAAGTAATTCCTCAAGAGGAATATGAATGGGCATGTTTGGATATCAAGAAAATTAGGTTCACATTGCCATTATTCATTTTCTAGTGGAATTCCATATACATTTGCTGCATTTGGTTATGAAAATTTAGATTGATGCAATACACTACCTAGGAACCTCAGTCACAGTTCAGAGCACACTGTGAGGCTCTTAGAGGAAAACAGAAAAGTATTTTGTGTCCTAAGGAGTTTACAATCTGAATGGAAAATCAGATAGCATATAGATAGAATCAGACAAAGGAGAATACAAGGTAACTTGTCATCAGGTTTTTTGCAATGTTAAAACAGATATAGGGAAACCTGTCTTGTGAGACAGATGAAAGTGAAAATAGCTATGTTTATTTTGTCTATCAAAGTCAAGGTTGAATGTAGTATTCAAAGACATGTTTTGGAGATAGGCAAATATCAGAGAAAGTGCAGAGCTATTGAAATATAAGGATAGTTCAAAGCAGAATGCACACAATTTCATCCTGAATTCAGTTAGCTAGATATGTGTCTCCTGGAAGCACAGAAATGTCCTTCCAACAAGTGAAGTGAGAGGAAAGAAATGCAATTGCATTAAAATGGAACATGAGGCATGTACAGCAAGATAAGGAGGATCCTGGATTTAGAATCTACAACTAGGCATATGAAACTGGATCTTCAACTTGCTGATATCTGCAAGAAGGATGGAGGAAAACTTGATGGATGTTTGATGATCCTGTCTATCTGCACTCCAATAGCATTGAACTTAATTAGCTCTGTGCTTCAAAGTGTCTGCCAGGTAGATGCAGGAACAAGGAAGAATGTCCTCTTTTCTACCCCTCAATGCAAAATATTTCTTCTGGGAAAGATGGGGTTTTACTTTCCTCTCATATGTCAGTGACCAGTGAGAAGACCTTATGATCATTTCAGCTCATGTGCTTTAATCATGTCCTCAAGCTAAACCCAGACATTATATTTCAGGATATGTACTCCTTTTTCTATAAAACCACTAATGGATTGCTATTTGGGTTTTTATGGGGAAATTGCCGAAATTGCCTTCCTCTCTTCTATTTTCATCTAACAAAACCCCTTGCTTATGACATGGACCTCAGATGCTGTATTTCCCCCTCTTTTCTTTGGTCTGTTCCCTTGGGAGGGGCTAGATTTTGGCACTTTTGTATGTGAAGCTTCCAATAATGTTCCAAAGATTTTAGGGTGGGTTGTTTTTCTTTGTGTGTGTGGTTTCTGATCTATGGGATCAGTATAGAACTCTCTGACTCTGTGTGAAATACTTCACTGCCTTCAATTACAAAGGATTAGGCCTTTTAGTTTTGGGGAAAAGACAGTGAGGTAACTCTGTGGATGCTTCTTTTTAATATAGGGAAAGGGAGGACAGGAGAAGGGCATGAAACTGCTTGTCTAAAATGCTTGTACATGAATGCTGTAGGCTGACTTCCCAGAGGCAAAGTTTTGATAATTAGAGAGCTTACATCCTTGTCTTTCCAGGGCAGTAAATCTGCAAGTACAAGGGAAACAGCTTTGTGAGGTGAAGGTCTCTAGTGAAGGAGAGGGAATGATTGGGGAAAAGGGTGTGGATCATTGTATCTTCAAAGAGCATGCCATGGGGCAGGGCATGAAGCCATCCTCGGAGAGATTTGCTGTGAGGAGAATGAAGCAGGCATGGGGAAAACTTGGATTTTTGCTCCCAGAGCTCAGAGGACCCAAGGCATCTGTGTCTGATCACAAGAGGAGTTCAGACCAGTTATTGCTGCTTGCCCTGGCAGCAGAAAAGGATAATTTCTTAAATTCATACATGGAAGCTGCATGAAGTTCTCTTGAAGTGATTTTACTCTATTCAATAATCACAGGAGAGACTGTTAAATGTTTCTGTAGTAAAATCCACATGACTCCATTGACTCTATATTAACTGAGAGATTTACCTAATGGACAGATAAAGTAGATTGAGAAGTGGTCAAGAACTCATGGACCCAGTAAACTGAGACTAGAGAGGGTGCAATCAAAGGGCATAAAATCTCTGCTCCTGGCACTTTTTTTTGCTTTGCCATTCAGTCAAATGTTTTACAGTACTGATAAAAAAAAGTCACAGGAAATTAAGAAAACAACAAACAAAACAAGCAAAGAACAATTCAGAGCATATAATTCCAAATGTCACAAGAACTTTAGGTTTTGGAAAAAATGTTTTACTTTGGAGATGCATATACTTCATTCAAAAATTTTCCAATATATCTATTTTTGACACCTTTACTTGAGGCCAAGCAGATGCAGGCTCCTGGCTTGCCACTGAACACAGATAGGTCATTGTCAGGCTCTGCCATCCAGGCAGGGATTTCCCAGACCTACCCCAGGGATTCAACAGCTGTTTTTTATCAGCAGCTCTTCTAAATAAATCAATCTGGCTGAATATACTATCACTTTTGAGTAAGGTATTTCCTCACGCAAGCCTTCCCATCTAGATCTTGGTCTAGCACTGTATCAGAAGAGCAGGCTGGTTTTTGATGCAGACTTAATCAAATTCTCAGAAGCAATTAGGAAATAACCTGCTAAAAGTTTCTTATCAAGGAAGAAATGAAATTTAGGCCTCTTAGTGGAATCACTACCTTTTGTTTCAATTTCAAATTATTGTAGTGTTGTCTAACTGCTGTAGGTCTCATTTTCCGAATAAAAGTCATTTTCTTATCTGAATTCTGTGCTTCAGATAAACCTCGTGATACTGAATAAAACAGATTAGCTTAGCTTAGCTATGTGCAATGCTGTCTTCTATCAGCCTTAAATCAGTGCCTTTCACATTCCTTTTTCTTCTTTTCTGATAAGAGAAATTGAAAATACGTTGACTTTACCATTCATTACTTGATATTATCTCCAAGATTTCAAATAAAGTTGTTTCTATACATAACATTAGATCCTGATATGTAGATTTGAATTGATTATTTGTGTGAGAAAGAAGACATTTATTTTACATTTTTGAAAAACCTTGTTTAAAAATACCTCTTACGGAAAGGGAAAGGAAGATACAGAAAACTGTGGTGTGGTCACAGTACAAATCTGTCCAGAAACAATGCTTTTACTGCAAGTTCTGATGGCAAGTACAAGAGTTCTGTGTATGAAGGGCATTCAGAACTGGAAACTGCAAGCTGCGGAAGGAATAGGTAATCATGGAATTTTGACAGCCAGTAAAAATCACTTACTCATGAGATTATAACAGCTGATTTCATTGCTGATCTTTGACCATAATTAAAAAGCATGAAAGCCAGGGATCTGGCTAATGTAGTTTCTATCCAAAGAGTAAGTTAATTCTTTATAATGGAAACAGAGATATTTTCTGTTTTTTTTTTTTTTCAGTGACTCAACATGATCACAATGGCAAAATAATATTGAATTATGCCATTACTAATCATTTTTCAAACCCTCCCAATTTACTCTTGGACTTTTGTTGATTTCTATTTGACAACTCTGATGTTTCCCTCTTTTGTGTTATAGACGGGGAAAAAAAAAATCCATCTCTCTTGAGAAGTTTTTTTTCATCTGGTTTCCATCAGAAACCAAAAACTCGTGTTTGTAACATTGGATTTTAATTGTAAATGCAAACCCACCATTTTGGAAACTTTATGAGTTTGCAAATAGACATTAAGCAAATTTTCAGCGCTTGAAATCTGAACACTTTTTTTAGCAGCAGCTGACACTTGGTCCAACATATGTATAACCTTCAGCATTTAGCTTCGTGCTGAGAATATAACCGAACAACCTGCTAGCTTTCAAGCTATCAGCATTACAGCCTTGGTTGTCTCCACATTGTTTGGCTAAGGAAAGGAGTTTTTTGAAACTTCTTGAAAGTCACTCAAGGGATTTCTTCCGTCCCCTCTTCACCAAAGAGCTGGGTATTGACTTGATGATGTGGTTTGATACTGTGCAGTCATGCACTGCATTGCAACACATTTCACTTACAAGAAATTAAGCCAAATTGCAGAAAAGCAAATCACATAGCATCTGTAAGCACAGCCCTGATAGAAAAGACTATCTCTGTGCCCGGACTAGCAATATTGTTGCAAGTACGTGGCTATATTCTCCCAATGTTTTGGGAGAAACAAGATACCACCACAGACTTCCTACATAACTTGGGCAAGTCACTGTTTAATCTCTCTCTCAATTTCCCATCTTTAAGGGATGGACCACAATACTTTGATTGTCTTGCCTGTGAGGCAGTTTGTGAGGGTGTTTGGGGTGCAGACTGTCTCTAGTTTAAAATCACAACACTTAATACAGTGAAGCTATGACCAGAACATGTTTCCCTAGGGACTTTTGCAATAAGTATGGCATGTATTTGTCTTCATCATGTCAGAGCACACGTTTTTTAGCCAGACTGACAAAGTTGGAGCTTTAGAGATAGTATGATAGGCTCACCATCTCTGTAGAGAGAAGACTGACAGCAGTTTACAAGTTTGTTTCGCTCTCATGGTTGCCCTTTTGCAGGAGTTAGAGAGTCTTCTCAGACTAAAGGCTCTTTGAGCAGGCAGAGGTCAGAGGCTAATAACAGGAACTTGAGGCCCCTGCTGTGACCAGTAGAGAGCCCTTCAGATGGAATAATTTTAATGAACTTCTCGTGTTTGTAGTGTTGACATTTACTTGAGAGATAATTTCCTTGACTCTTTTATAGTCATTGCACCAAATAGTCACTTCCAAGACGGGATTCATTTGCCCTAGTTAAAGTTGCTATTTTAGAGTGACATAAATCATCTTCTGCAGTTTCCTATTTCTTTTCGTTGACTTCAAAGAGAGCCCAAACAATTACCTCATGTGCAAACTTCTACTCCATAGATCTGGACTTCAACTTCTGGTGCTCATACAACATATTTGGAGCACCATACTTTCCCAACAAAGGCAGTTGGGAAGTCCAGTTTATTTTTTCTCTATGGGGAAACAGAGGAGTCATGATATGCTCATGGTGCAAGGCCACCAAGGAGTCTGATACCAACCCAATGCTTGTTACACTAAGACCCAGAATTATATTTTGTAAATCTTTGCACCACTTGGTTGAGACACTCAATGGTAGAAACTGGTGAATACCTGGATCTAAAGATCCTAGATGAATCTGCCTCAAACTAGAAACACAAGTTGGGCTTCATAACTGATGCTTATCATTAGTACAATGAATTATACATTTTAAGAAAAAGAAATCACCAAAGGCACCACAATAGCAACTACAAATGCCACCTGAACTATTTCCTTAGACATGTGAAACCTCTCTTCAGTGAGACCTCCTCTGAATTATTTCCAAACCAATTATAAAGCATACTATGTCTGCAAAAGCTGAGTATCATAGCTCTTAAGGTAAAATATTCTCATGGTTTCCACTCATTTTGAATTTCTAGGGGATAAACAGAAAGATTAGTAAAAGTGGTGTCATGTGTTAAATAAAAATGTGTGGACTAATTAGTGTTAGTAACTAATTAACAATTAGTTAATTAGTAACTGTTAGTTACTGTTAGTAACTAATTAACAATCTTGTCAGCAGCATGGTATCTAGCTCCTGAATAATCTACTGCTTACATCATGGTGTCCATTCCTTGGGACAAGGCAGAGCAGAGGTGCCAGTGGTAGAGGTGTTGTCACATGGTTTCTCTGAAATACTGGAATTGATGTGACTAGTTTCAGCCTTTGGTAAAGTCTGTCCAGGGGAGGAGATTAAACACACATAATCTTTGCCACCTATTACACAGCTGTATCAGAGCATGTTTCTAATCATTGGGAGAAGAAGTCCCTTTGTGTAGACTGCTAATGACAAGTGCCAGCATCATGCAAGGCTCGGGTGATGTAAGATCCATTTCTAGGCACTTGAATTCTTGTCAGACTTCTGGGGGCCAAATAATGAATGCTACTCTTTCTGCAGAAGTGCTCTGTTCACAGACTGAGTGCTGCTGGCCACAGTCCTGTGCTCAGTTGTGGCACCCTGAGCTCAGAAAGAGCCTCTGAAAACACAGAGGAGTCTTCAGGGAACCCAGCAGCTTTAGTGAGAAGGCTGCAACAGTTCAGGAACATTTACTGCCCTCCAAGATCTCTGTCTTGCTCCTGGTGCATCACTCTCCTATGCTTCTCCTTTCTGGAATGTCCTAGAGTCTTGCTTTCTTCCATCACCATTGTCATCTTCTCTTCCAGAAACCTCTTCTTACTCGCTGTCAGCTTTCTGAGCATGATTTTAAAGCATTCCTGGAGTTAGTCTAATAAGAATAGGTGATCCTCTAAAGTTAATATCACAGATAAGCCAGTGTGGGGATCTCAGGTGGAGGCAAATTGTATTTTTTTCCAACTTGCTTTCATTTTTTCATATTCCCTGAACTTGTCTATGTCAAACTCCCAAACTGTCCATAATAAATTCAAATAAATAGACTTAAGGAGTAAATCACAAAAGTTTCTTGGCACTTTCTTGGCACTTGGCCAAGAAAGGAGAGTTGCTCTGAGGCCATCATCTGAAGGAAAATCTTAAAGGCAAGCTCAGATCACTAGATAGAGTAGAAGAAACAGAAACTATTACATAACCAAATTGAAATCTTCAATTTGAACAGCCAATCAAACATCAATCTATAGGAATCTATAGAAATCTATAGGCTGCTTCTCAGCCTTTTGGCTACAATCAAGTGTAGTGTAGTGCAGTGTAGAAACTGTTAGTATCACAGAAGCATTTGTTTACATTTTCAAAAAGGTGCGGAAAGGAAAGGTGCGGAAAGGAAAGGTGC
>CM031859.1:49098057-49143799 GCA_018697195.1 Certhia americana | reverse complement strand
AAAGGAAAGGAAAGGAAAGGAAAGGAAAGGAAAGGAAAGGAAAGGAAAGGAAAGGAAAGGGAAAGGAAGAGAAGAGAAGAGATTTGAGGCAGAGCAGTATCAAAAGGCACTCTGGCAGTATGATGCCTATTATGTAAATGAATTTCACTTTTTGTCTAACTTGATTGATTAAATGTACTACATAAATCAGGGAAGGAAATTGCTTTCTGTAGCTCTTTAAAAAGCTAATCTCTAATGATGTAATCAAATACGACATCCTATATTAGAGCCCCAACATGTTAGGATAGGGAAAGGACAGGGGCACGGAAAGTGATTCATAGGAAGTTCCATTTCAATATGAGCTAAGAACTTCACTGTGTGGGTGACTGCACACTGGAACAGGTTGACCTGAGAGGTTGTGGGATCTCCCTCACTGGACATATTCAAGAACCATCTGCCTGGATACAATCCTGTGATCTCTAGGGTGATCCTACTTGAGATGGAAGGTTAGACCAGATGATCCACTGCGGTTTCCTCCAATCTAAACCACCCAACCTGACCTACTGTGATTCTGTGAGGGCATTAAACTTCTATACAGGTTTTGATTTTGTTTCAAGGACTGACTGTGCCAGTATAATTTTTTAAATGGGTATTAAAATAATCCTAATCATGAATCATAAGTAATGTTGTCTTGCTACAGAGATAGAAAAAGTTGATAGCCTATAGCTGATGTCCATCTGGGATGCAATTAAGACAGTCGAGCCAATATTAATTTATGGCCCATTTTGTCATTTACTCCCAGCTCTTCTAGGCAAATACGACATCCATGTATATGCACAAATTTCTTCTAGTAAACTCTTCAGTAATAATATAAATACAATACCTTTTGTAAAGCTGATTTCTGCAGAGTTAAGGTTCATGCTGGACATCAGGAAGAATTTCTCCACTGAAAGGGTGGTTAAACATTGGAATGGGCTGCCCAGGTCAGTGATGGAGTCACCAATTCTGCAAGTGTTCAAGAAATGACTTGGATGTTCAAGAATCTGACAAGGATGCCATGGTTTAGTTGGCATGGTGGTGTTCAGTCGAAGGTTGGACTCAATTTTAGAATTCTTTTCAAACCTTAATGATTTTATGAATTAACAACATGTTTTGTATGGTTTAAATTAAGACCCAAGATGTACGATGACACTAATTACTCAGAGCAGCTTTGGCTCACGCAGTGCTTTTACTTGATATTTACTCTGACTACTCATGCTTTCATTCTATTCTAATTAGTTAATGCATTTATAGCTCTTAAAAAATTTGGTTAACAACATGTCAGATTTTCACGTGTATTCCTCTTTATGCTCACCTTTATTTGAAAGTGTTCCCTGATTTCAGATATGTTAGTATTCATGATGGGTTGACCTTGGCTGTCTGCCAGGTGCCCACCAAGCCTCTGTGTCACTCCCCTCCTCAGCTGGACAGGGGAAAGAAAATATGACTAAACACTTGAGGATCAACAGAGGGATAGGGAGACCTTTCAGTAACTACCACCATGGGCAAAACAAAATTGACTTGGAGAAATTAATCCAATTTATAGAAAAAGCAGAATAATGAGAAATAGCAAAAGACCTAAAAATACCTTCCCCTCATCCCTCCCTTCTTCCTAGGCTCATCTGTACTACCAATTTTTCAACTGTCTCCCCCAAGTGGTGCAGAAGGATGGGGAGGGAGTCTTGCAGTCAACTCATATCACTGTATTTATTGCACCTTCCTCACAATTCCTCTACTTCAATGTAGGGAAAACCTGCTCCGACATGCGTTCTCCACAGGCTGCAGCTTCCTTCAGGGCACATCCACTTTTTCCAATGGATGATCCTCCATGGACCGCAAGGTGGATCTCTGCTTCACTGCAGATCTCCATGTGCTGCAGGGGCACAGTTTCCTCACCATGGTCTTCACCATGGGCTACAGAGAAATCTCTGCTCTTCTCTGGTATCTGAGCATGTCCTCCCCCTCCTTCTTGGCTGATGTTGGTGTCTGCAGAGCTGTTACTCACATGTTCTCACTCTTCTGTCCTACGTGGTGCTGCACAGCTTTTTTTTAAGTGTTTCTTAAATGTGCTGTCACAGAGGTGTTGTTACCAACACTGCTGATGGGCTTGATTTTGGTCTGTCTTTGAACTGTCTAGACCTGGCTCTGTTTGGCATTGGAGCAACTTCTGGTGTTTCTTCTCAGAAACCACCTGACTACCAAAAACTTGTCATGCAAAACCAAACCAGTTTTCTGGAAGACTTTTTCTTCTCCTGATGTCTTAATTTTCTGTTCCCAAACTATTTTTCTATGGTAGCTCTCCCTTCAGACTCTGGGTTGTTGGATTCCTTTATCCCCATTCCCACCCCTCCACTATATCTTTTAGTTATTGTTTCATCTGGTCCTGCTGTCGCTATGTGTGCTCATTAACTCATTTCCCTTATTTTTATAATGTCATTACAAGCAACTCTAATTTTTCAAATCAGCCAGCTCTCTCCTAGATTTAAGCTGGATGCCAGCAGAAAATCACTGCAAGGTCAGGAGAGTCTGGCATTCTGTTTTCACCCTGCATCAAGGGAGCTAACAACCCTTTGTGAACTACAGAATGCCCAGTTTTTAGTTTTTCTGAATTAATGCCTTCGTTTTTCTTTAGTGTGGTCAGCAGGAGAATTCATGAGAGACTTGAACAAGGTTAGGCAGATTTTTGCAAAGACATGAATTGTGTCTTGCCATCAGAGGGACCATGCCACTGACTAGGATTTGTAAGTTACAGTTTCAAACCACGGAGAAGTTAAAGGGTTACAAAATGACGATGTCAAGAAGTGGAACAAATTGTCTCTTGCCCAGTAGTTTAACTTTTGGAAAATGTTGTTTGGAAAACAAATTTATAACAGCCTGAGCCAAGCCCAGTGCTTACCATTGGTTCAACAAGGATTCTGGAATAAGAAATGAGAGGTGGATGTAGGGAACCAAGGCAATGCTCCATCTGAGAACTGGGAAAGAAATGGTAGCAGATTGCCATGAGGATGCCTGCTGTGGAAGGATGGACTCTGAGCTCAGATGAAGAAATGGCTGAAATCTGGAATACTTTTGAGCAATAAAATTGTTGATCCCACTGTGAGATGATTATGTCAGGGGTTTGATGTCAGGGTCAGGACACTGAAAGTCCGAGGAGAGCATGTAACCTGCTGACAATGTGCTGGAATGCAGTATTTTGCACAGACATCTATGCTGGCTGTTGGACACTGGATGACCAAACCCTCCTCTCAAAATTTATCCCGCTTCTTTCTGTGGAAGAATCTGTGCATTCCCCTCTTACCTGCAGACTTTGAACAAAGCAGGAACTGCACAAAACTGATAGGACAGATAAAACTTCTACAAGGACTCAATTCCAGTAACCCTCTCAATTTCAACTGGCTGTATCATGTTATCTGCTCACACACACAAAATTAATATATTTTAAAGATTTTTATATGAATCATTGATAGATCTCTTATTAAAATTAGGATTTCATACATGTTGAAGTGCTACAAGCAAATGAAGGAAAAGATGTGTTGTTTCCCAAGACCGTATTCATCAAGGTCTTGGGATGTTTTTACATCCGAGCGTAGAGCTGTGCCTTTTGGTTATTCAGTGAACATAGAGGTCAAGCGTAAATTGTATCTTTTCTTAAATCACTTTGAATCCTTTGAATTTTAATTGCAGAATAACTGTCTCTTGGAAGTCTGTTCTACTGAACCATGTTCATTCAGGCAGATTTTAGTGTAGGTGACCTCAGATGAAATGGGAGCAGTTTCCACAAGCACAGTTGTTAAGCAAGAAGGGACAACACGCAAACTAACAAAAAATATAGGGAAAAGTCATGATCTAGTTTGGGAAGGAAGTCTAGTCTGGGAAGGAAGCCTACTAGTGTTTTTTTGGGGTGTGGGAATTCCCTGGAGACTCTGCAACAGAAATGTGTTGCACAGCTGAGGAAAAGCGAGTCAAGCTTCAACAAGTTCCAGCACAGGAGCCTTGCTCAGCTTGGCCATGGGAAGGCAGCAGCCCAGCACAGTGCACCAGCTGCAGCCAGGTGTGAAGTGAGCTGCCTTTGCCTGTTCCCCTGTCACCTTGGTGCTTGTCCCACCGTTGCCAGGCACAGGAGCCCAGGCTGCCATGCAGCAGCTCCTGCGAGTGCCCCTGGGGCTCATCAGCGGTGCTTCCCACGAGCTCAGACAGAGTCATTTGCCTCAGTCTGTCTCTGGCCTTTCTGACTTTTAGTGAGGAGCACAGATGGGGTATGCAGCATCTGCAGAACCTAATAAAAGATAAGGGATACCAGGGGATGCGCCTGCTCTGAGAAGCTGAACAGATGTGCTAAAATTGAGCTGTATTCCCCAGAAGGCTTTTCATGTCGATTTGTTTATTTTTTTGGACAATATGAGTCTGACTGAATTGAGCTATCTGGACTTTATGTTCCTGGGAACCAGTTTCATTCACAGAGCTAATGCCAAAAATTAAAAATTATCTAAAACTAAAGGTGATTTCTAGAAACTGTAAAGACCAGATGTCCATAGATTTGCCTTCTTTCCTGAGAGTAGAAAAATAGAGCTTGAGGCTTTAGAAAAATTGGGCCTACTTCAGGACTCATCTACTGGAAACTCCTTAACTAGCCTTGGATAATATCACAGTAAGTCAGAAAGATGGAAAGGCAGGCTTATTGTTGTGATACTTTGCTACAGGAGCCAGGAGATGCTCATTTTGCAGACATCATAGGACTTAAAAAAATTCCTCTGACTTGTGGGCTGAAAGTCTCAGAAATTAAATGAAATATGTAGTCCTTATTCATTTAACAGAGGCAATAGGAAAAAAACACAAAGAATCCTGAACACTGCACATTTCTTGTGGAAGTTCATTCAGTAGGAAAGTGGCAAAAGACAAAATTTGAGCACAGGAGACATCCAAGTGATGAAGCCTGCTAATCAAGTATATTACACACCATAATCTGTTTAACTGCAATCAAAATAAAAAATAAAAAAATAGAATTGCGACCTGAAGACCTACTTAGCTCTTTGCTTTGCTAATCATCCAAATCTCTGTTTATGTGAGTATTTTGATTGTTTCACTGACAGTATTCTACTCAACCTTGATCAGACTTCAGAAAAAAAAAAGATTTTTTTTTAGTGGTGTAAGGACAGTAATTTGATTTTTTCAAAAATATCTGAGATCCCTTTTTATATACCATTAGCCAGAAGTATTTGCCAAGACAACAGGTTTGAATAGAAGCATATGTAAGTCTTCTGTGTGTCAGCTGAGACACTTCTGCATGGCACTGCATGACATATTAGAAATTAGAAAATATTTTATGTTAATAATTGACACAGGCAGCTGTCAATTTTACAAAAAAGTAAAAATCTTGGATATGGAAAGTTACTTACTCCTTCAGAATTGGAAGAATCACTTTTTCTTATTGAGATGAATTTATGAATAGGACCTGATGGGATTTTGTTATAATTCCCTCTTTTATGTGCTGTGCAGTGTTGTCTTTGTTCAGTGAGGTGAGTGGGATGATGCAGGATAAACAGGTTCTTATTGAACTGTTTAGCTTGCACAGCACCTTCAACTCACTTTGAAGGAACAGCACTACATTTATTGCATAGATAATATATATACATATATTACATAGACAGTTCCCTTCTCACATATCCCTTTTCTGTGGTGTAAATCTTCTGGATTTTCCTAGAAAATGTATAAATTACATGTCTAAATCACAAACATGAATTTCAAGTATAACTAATACAGACACCAGTATATGAATACAGGAAAGTAAATATTATAACCGGTGCGACCTGACCGTTTTGAATAGATGTCAACTTTGCAAATGAAGGAGAGGAATAATGTTGAATTTTGCATCTGATCCAACTCTTTTGATTATCTCTTCTATATACACTGTTTCAAACCAAAGAACAAGATCAGAGCACTCCTGAAGAATCTGACAGCCCAAGACTCCAACAAAACCCTCCTACAGAAGCCGTTCATCATATGATTTCTTACATTTGGCTTTTCAGATTTGAACTGCTGGTCCTCCAAAAGCTGAAGTGACTATATTTGATTGAAGTCTAATATGCTCCATGTGTAAGCATATTTTCCAAGACCCCATGCATGAGCAAATAAATGATCATCAAATATTTTGATCCTACAGAATACTTTTAGAGGCAGTGATTTTTCCCTTCCCAGCACTTTCAGCATAATTTTTAATGATGCAGTAGTTCAGTAGCTAGAAATGTTCATTGCTCACATATACTGATTTTGGCTGAGACAGTGGCTTTTTTTATAGGATCTGGTACAGGGCCGTGTTTTTGGATTTGTACTGGAAACAGTGTTAATAATAAAGGGATGTATTACTTATCTCTGAGCAATGCTTACACAGAGCTGACTGCTCTGCCTCTCCCCCCACCCCACCATGTGGGAATTCCAGCCAGGAGGGTGGTATGGAGCACAGCTGGGAAAACTGAGCCCAACTGACCACAGGGACATCCCATAACTTATGGTGTCATGCTCATCATATAAATCTGGGGAAAGATGGAGGAGGCAATGTTTGGAGCTTGCTTTCCCAGGTATCCCTTACCCATGGAAACGCTCTGCTTTCCTGGAAACTCAGTGACTGTGTGGGCTGAGCTGCCCACAACGATTAACCAGCGTCACCCAGCATCTCTGTTGTGGAAGATGAATTTCTCTTCATATTGAAGCACGATTTTTACAAATTTAGTGTGATGGAATTATTCTTTACTTTAATTCTCTGTTAGTTCACTGTTTGGTCAGCTCAACTGAATGAAATGGATTGATGGTATTGCTTCAGAACAAGAGGAGTCTTCTGGTACTTGCTGTGGGAAGAGTTGAACCATTGTTGGTGTACAAAATGAACAATTTGAAACAAAAGTAATAAGAAGGACACATGTTCCTTGAAATATCTCCTTCTCCAGAAAGTATAATAATTGGATTTTTTTTTTCCTGTTGAATATTAAATAATTCTTATTTTTGTGTTTGTAATTGCATGCACAGTCACCCTGTATGCTGCATTTTTCTTCAGGTTTAAAAGGAAGTGATGCTGTCTTTAAAGCTGAGTTTCCTGAATAGCTTTTATTGATCTTGGGCCCAGACACATACAGTAAGTTTTTGGTCCCTTTTAAGTTCTTGGTTCAGTGATCACTGACAATGGTTCTCCCACATCATCTGATGCTAGACTGTATATTACAGACCCAAGATATTTACTGGGTAAGCCTTAGAGCTTATGATCCCAATACTCAAAGACACACATATCCAGAGTTTCTGAACTCAAACTATCAATATGCAATTAAAAACCTAACAAAAGGTAACAAAAGGTATAAAATCAGAATTTCCAACTATTCAGAATTTTTCTGTTTTTCATATGTGATTTTTGGAGTAGTAGTTTGAGATGCTTGAAAGGAGTCTTTATTCATGGGAAAAGATGTTCAATGCTATTTGAGGAACAAGTTTCCTTTGTGCTGTGTCCAGAAAAACACTATTGAAGTTTGAAATTCTTAACGGATTTCTTTAGGTAAATCTTACATTTGCCAAAAGGAACAGAGAAATTAAGAAAATCCATTCCTAGAACTTTCTGTCTTTTCTTTAAGTTGAAAAAGAGTTCCCATTCCCAGTTCTTTAAAATCCTTTTGAATTAACTGTGGTGCAAATGAGTTTAAAGCAGGTTTTTCTAGCTATAATTCTTATACAGAGCTGCCTATAAGTTAAGTTGAAGAATTCAGTCATCTGAGAGAAGCCTGTGAACCTACAAAATCCTGGAATGAACCTTACTGTAGGTGGCAAAGTTGCAAAATATCTTCATACCTAGAAAATCTACCAGCAAAGGGACAACCTCTTTCAAAAATATCTGTCAAGGATAATACTGTGCCTTTTTGTCCTCTGACTTGAATGATCAGCTTGTGAAGACCAAATATACAAATGAAAAAACATGATTACAGAATCAAGCTGTAGACCAGGATTAACTCCATCCACTGAGTCACAAGCAATGAAGCCACACTTCCCAAAGCCAACAGTTTTCCAAGTACTTAGCATGTGTCCTGAATGTGTTCAGAATGCCCTGCCAGATATAAGTTTTCTTATAAACTGAAACAGTGCTGGGGTGTAACAGCTGCTCTGACATCTCATGAGACCAGTTCTTCTTGCACTGTGTTGAATGTTACACTTGCACCGTACTGGACGTCCTGTCAGCACATTCCAGTAATTTGGTGGCACAGCCAAAATCGGTAGAGAAAAGAAATTGTACAGGCAACAATATGAACTTGTTAGTTAACTTATGGCTCAGGATGTTTCTAGACAGGAATGCTGGCATCAGTTCCCTGAAAACTACTGTAGCTCTGCCAACACTCTGGAAGTGGTGCATGAAATTTTAGTATGAGGGCTGTTCAAAGTAAGCTTTTTATTCAGGATTAGGAACAGTGAATACTAAACCATGGAACACCCCTGCAGCGTGCCCTACTCCACACCCTGAAACACACTCCAGTTAAATAGAAGTCTGGGTGAAAAAACATGGCCTACATGATGTCATCTCTTTTTGGGATGATCTTGATTCTCTGAGGCAAGGGTGAATAAGTCTTTTCTCAGACACACTCTACCTATCTCTCTGCTCCTATTGCCAAGCAACTGACTTTCAACACAATCTGAAAGCAGCATCAAGTAGGATATTATGGTTTCAAGACACAGCTCTTCTTGTGACAGCTCCCAGAAAGAAAATCTCAGCCTATTTAAAGAAACACCATATATCCAGAGTACAGTTAATTCCAGCAAATTTCATGTCATGATTTGATGATCTCTCCTTGCATTATCTCCATTTGATCAGTAAAACTGTAGTTTTACTAGTAGGGTATGCAGTGATTGGATACTGGCCAAATATTGCCCTGAAGATGAAGTCCAAGAATATTTTTTTTATTATTATTTTTAAAATTAATTTCCCAATTCAAAGCACATCTCAAAGTGGTTCTGGCTTTTTCTGTGAAGGAGGTTAACACAGATTTTCTGTTAAGGCTGTTTTAGTTTTACAGGCACAATGCAGATTTCTTCACTTCTGATGGAAAAAGGAAGCATTCCAAACAGTTTACCAAAGAATAGCTGTTTACAAAACTAGCATCTTGCTTTTTGTCTTGGGTAACTTAGCATCCATAAATGGCAAGAAGATTGTTCTGGTACTCCAAGTCCCCCTGCATTATTCATTAGAGAAGCTCAAGCTGAATAATTTTCTCTGGGACAAAGCTGTTGCTAAGCTTAAAGTTTGGGAGATCAAGTAATGCACTTTTGCTTATCCTTCTTCCCAGGAAACTCTTCCACTCACACGATGTGAGGATATCGTGACTTGGCAAAATCACACTTTGTGCTACTTCCTGAATACTGGACAACAGGACGACTGTGTGAACTGAAGAGAAGATTTATTAACCCTGAAACTTCAGTAATCAGTCAAAATGAAAGGAAGACAGGGCAGAGAGAGTGAATGAAAGGGTAGATAAAACTAGTTCTTCATGAAAAATATAATATAGCTTTTCCCATAATGATCAAGAAGAGAAAGCCATATGTATATATAATTTTCATAAAATATATCCTAATTTCCATGATAAATGTAACTTCATCTCTGCTAATTAAAATTCCATCTTCTGTTAGTTTTGTTATAGGGTGGGCCACAACATTCAAGATGTCCATTGCTTTTTTTTGTCACTTGTGTACAGACTGACGGAGTGTACAATTTTCTCTGCTGAAATTTCACTTTAAGGAAATAGGGATTTAATTTTTGGATAGCCAAAGAAAACCTCAATCCAGTGGAAAGGACTGAGGTTCAGAACTGAATGCCAGCTTTTGATGGTGGTTAGCTCTTGGTCACAGTGTTAGCAGTGTGATCATGAGAGCAGAGTCTCCAGGCAAAGAGGCTTTGGCAAAGAATGAAGAGTGAACTCATCTGGGGAGGCGTACAAGAAAGGTGAAAGGAAAATTAAATCTGGAAACTGATTTGCAAGTAAGACATGTTACAGAGACTTAAAGCACTTCTTCAAGAAGTAGAACAAGTCTGTCTGCCTTTGTGCATCAGTCCTTCAAGAAATGACTCGACATGTATAAAAGTAGTAGAAGAAACAGTCTGGAATTATGTCTAGCATCACTGTATTGAAGAAAAGTACAGAAAACAGTGAATTAATTTGGCTACAGTGCTATGGAACATTTGCCAAAATACTACTATGGTGCATTTTTCTTAGCTCTGACTCCCTAAGGGTGTTTTATCTCCCTTCCAACTTACACTGCAACTCTGAAAAATTACTTGTTTCAAAAATTCTATTCAAAGGTTAGAGGTTCTTGGAAATGTACTTATTCTGGCATTCTTTGCAGAAAAATAGTAGTCTGAGTGAGCACAGATACTACCTGTTGATGCCTAGAAATGGTTTCTTTGTGCCTGTGTGGAGGTACACTGGTGGTTAGGAAGAAAGCTAGCACCACTTTCCTCTTCACTAGGCTGCTTCTGCAGATAATCATATCAATCATATCAATCATATCCTATCCTATCATATCATACCATCTGCTTTCACTGTTGTTTGGAATGGGACTAAATTGTGAGCCATGTCTTTGAGATCAGGGGAAATCACAGTTCTAATACGACTTTTATGAGACTTACATATGGTCTATTATGCTTTAAAATGCCAAATATTCAAAAAAAACCAAAACAACAAAAGCAAAAAACCAACAAACTCTTGGTTGTCTGATTTTTATAACATGACATATATTCTTGTTTCTATTTTTATGTGCTTTTTAGAACTCCCAGTCAATTTTCACATGGTAACATCTTATGAGGTTCTGATGGGAGATGATATGAAACTTCTTCAGTCAAATATTTTCCAGCAGCTACTGGTTTTTTTTGCACAAAATAAGAGATTTGCAGAATAGTATGCACCAACATACAACATACATGTTAAAACAGCAATTTATTAGTTAAATTTATATTTGGGCTCAGCTCTGGTCACCAAGCTGAAATCTTTTGTGCCAGAAGTGTGATTCAATAGTTGCAGTTGCTATCCTACTAATTGCAGTTACCCTATCTTAGAGTGGGTATGAAAATATTTCTTATTTTGGCTTTATTGAACACAGAAGACATGCAAATTCTCTGTCAATGATTAGTATAATTATTATTACATTTTGAATGTAAGCATTAATATAATTGTGAGAAATTAACAAATCAAACGTGAGTAGCACATAACTGAATCCTGTGTTACTTTATCTCTGTTTAAAGCCAGGGAGTTTCTTTACAGGACAACATAATTATTGGAGCACTGTGATTTTTATATTCACTTGTCATACAAGTTGTCTGCAGTATGTTTCCATTCTATATTTTGGAAAATGTATTTTGTATTCAGTTCTGCACATAGTTCTTTGCGGCTCAGTAGCTGCAGTTCATGGGCATTAATTTAAAATGCTGATTTTTAAATAAATAATCCATCCACATGCATTTGCTTCATTGATTCAAGGTCTCACAGTGACCTGAGAAGACTGGTTATGAAGTGACCTTAAGGATCAAACCGACAACAGCAAAAACCCTCATTGGGATGAAAATTGGGTCACTTACGTCCAGTCCAGCTGGGACAATTATTTGACTACAGCTTAAGAAAAAGGCCCAAAGTCAGAATTTGTGTGTTTGGCCTGCCCTGACCCCATGGTGATGTCACTAAGGAATGAGGGAAAAGAATTGTTTGTGTAGGTCTGCTTCTAAACAGAATTCTTTTTTAAACTTTTGCATGCAGCATCAGCTGTTTTTCAGTGATAATATTTTTATTTACCACTAATCCACTCAAGACAAGACATAACATTCTTGTTCTGTTACTGTACTGGAATTCTTATTTGTTCTTATTTTCAGTCATGTATTTTGATGTCCCCACATCACTTCTTTAATCCAATTTCAATCTGAACTGCAATGCAGTAACTGGTTTATAGTCATGAAAGTGGTTTTTACCAAATTAGAAAAAGCACATTGTTGTGTTTTTTGCAAAGTTGAACTTGTTAGGGAAACTACAAGGGTAATGCTGTGACAAAATCAACCGCTAAACCATCATTCTCCTAAGTCCAATACTAAGGCACTTTATAAGGACACTCAAGGTCTAAAAACTGTTTAAAAACCTCACTGAGAAGGAGCGAAGAGAAATACTAACAGAGACCAACAAAAGGCCCTGAAGAGTGAGTGTATTTTTATGTGTCCTTTATAGGAAATTTCTTTGGTTGGTCTTTGAAGCTCATGACAGAAAAGGGGTAGAGATATTTCAACATCCAGGACTTCAGCAGTGGCACCTGTCCCTGACCATCAGTTTGTTCTGTTTTTTCAGTAACCCCTTAGTTGTCTCTTAGAAGGTTTGAACATTCTAATCTGAAAAGAGCAAAGTACTTTATCACATAGTTTATTTGCAGAGTAGAGATTGCATTTAAGCATTAGATTCATAAGGTGTATTGGGGAGAATGAACACCATGAGAAGGGAATATAGACTCTTACAGTGAGATATGGAGCACACTGTGAATCTTGGACATACCTGAGCCTTCACTGATCTTAATTTCCATGAGGGATGAAGATTTCCTCAAATAGATTGAATTCTAGAAAAAAAAAACAAACCCGATACAGAACATGTCTGTAGAACAGGGTCTAGGAATCTGACAAAAATTATAGTGAACAAAGAATTACAATGGCAGATTAGATTTCTTTTTAATTTTTTATATTTTTTCTCAAAAATTAATTATTTCTCATTTGAATAATGACTCACATAAAAATGAGTATGCATTATTAGTTATTGCTTATAAATAATTACCTATAGCTGTCTTATTCTACTGTTTACAGAAGGGGTTTACATATCTGAAATATATGTGTAATCACTCTTGACAAGCATGACATTTTAACTGCTTTTGGAAAAATAAAATCCTATATTTTTATATGGATACCTTCTTCCCAGACTTGAGATACCATGACTTCTGCGATAAGTGATTTATATCAATGTGGAGCAGAAATAGCAAGACTAGGACATAACATGACTTGAAAAGGAAGATGTTTATGTTTGATATCATAGTAAAGGAGAGCAGAGACATGGTCCAAAAAGGATGGCAAGCAAAATGATTAATTAGATGTGCATGTAAAAACTGCCTTCATTTAAAACAGGAAAAGAGATATTGTGCTAGCCAAGACACGACATGAACCAAATGCTTCCAAGAGGTCATATAGGAATTCTCATTATGATTATTCATACATCAAGCTCTGGTCATGGACACAGTTGAAGATTGTGCATGATGACATGCCAAAATGAAAGAATAAATGGTGATATCTTACATAGGAATTTAGAAAAGGAACATTGTGAAGAATGTTTTAATAAAGAGACAGCTAGAAAATGGAGATGAAAGTTAGACATTCCTAAGAAAATGTCAGAGGCTAAAATTTGGGTTTGTGTGGGATCAAAGAGGTTCAAGTGAAAAATATAGTTTTGTGAGATATTCAGTTGAGATGCTACCTGAATTTGGTTTGGTGGAAGAGATTACCACAGAGCAGAAGAGGACAGGATGATGTCACATCACAGAGATGAAGGGCAGGAGAACACATAGACAGCAAAGGAAGAACAAAAAGAGGATTAACACCAAGGTCCATTAGGAAAAACCATGAGTTGAAGGGCAGCTAAACAGTAAAGAAGCATGAAATTCAAGAAAGAAGCACTGCTGATGTTAGCAACAATATTAGTGGGTCAGGAAGAGAGAAGAGCTATGCATGATTCTGAGCTTTGGTTTTTAAGAGATTTTTGGTAGCAAAATTTTGAGAAATTACCAGACTGGGAAGTATCAAGGATTGAAGAAATTCTTCAGACACTGACATTGAGATGAAAGCTGAAAAGATAAAAGATGGAGGTTAAAGCTGATGAGCTAAGTTGTGTTATATGTGATGTTTTTAAGATGCAACAGAGTAATGGATTACTGCTACATGACAAAGAAAAGTGGAGACAGAATCAAGGGTTAGAGGGAAGAATATGGAACTGTTGGGAAATATCTACTATTGTACCGGTCTGCTGTTTAATGCAAGATATATATCACAAATCATAAAAAATACACCCTTAAAAAAAAAAAATGGCGGGAGTAATTCTATATGAGAAAAACATCACAATTTTACTATATAGCTGTTTACTAGTAGTATATAGATGATTTCCATAATTTTTCGTTTTCTCTTTTGTCACTTTCCCCCTCTTCATAAACTGTTACATGTTATACACTTTATTTCCCTAAAAACATTATTACTGGAAACCCAGTGATTTATGTGCGATGTTAAATGCTGATGACATCCTCAACCTAACATGTAAACATTTGCTTTCAGCAGGAGCTGCAAACTTGACTTTGGCTCCTTAACATCTCTGGAAATAAGTCAGTCTTTCCAGTGGCTAGGTGTTGATTTATTTTTCTGACTGTGGATATTCTAGCAGTAATTTTAAGTAAGCTGAAGAATAACTTACAAAAATAGTTTTTGGAAAACTAAAGCAAAGATTAGATGAAATTGGCATATTTGATTTCAATGTGGCTACCCTTTCCCTATCTAAACTATGCAGACGGCTGTCTGAGAGGTTTATATATGCTTGGATGGAATCAGTTCATCTGCCCATGAACTTAGCATCTAGATGCATATTTTCTGCTTTTGCACATTTTGGTGTTTAGAAATCTGCTAAGGATCCAAGGATCACACGCCAGAGTTGGGTTCAGTGGTTGTGAATGCCTTCTTACAGAAGCAGTGTCAAAGAGGAAAGATTGGTGACAGAGCTGCTGTTACTCATTCTGCTGCAAATAAAAACATTAGGAAAGACCTGCAGGCTCCCTGAATTTTTAAGGCAGTTTACTTTAGACAGGCACTGGACAAGACCCAGAAATGATCCAGAGCACCAGGATTCCCTATTCCCAGCAGTATGCTCTTAACACCATGCTCACTATTGTTTACTGTTGTTCTGGCCTCATGGCTCCCTTAGTCCTGGATACTCTTGGCCACATTTGAAAGAAACAATTGTTGTTTGCTTTCACCATTAAAATATTACCTAGCTTTGCTGTTTCACAGACGTTGTCTATTTGTTACTTCACTGAAAACTTTCGAAACAACCTTATGCACTTCCCCTCTTCTCTTTTCAAAGTCTAAATTTGGGCTGCTAAATTGACATATGCAATTTAGCTGCTTTATGCAGCAGGATTTGTAGAGGAATTAAGAGCTTTAAAGCCTTCAATCTATTCCATGGGAAGAGGAGAGGTAGAGTGGTTTTAGAAAGCAGAAGTCTCAAAATTCACATTGGAGCTAGATGTAGTTTTTGTGCTATTCAACTTTGTGCTCCTGATTTTGCTTTTTCCTTCCCCTGGTCTAGCCAGATACATGGCCCAGATGTGCCCAAAAGCACAAGTAATTATGCAGTAATTAAAAAGAATTAGAAACTCCTCTTCCACTCCTCACTAGAAAACTTTGAAATGAAAACTCAGGTGTTCCCACATGTAGGCTCAGGGGCTTCAAACCTGAATGTGTTCAGCCGAATCCATTTAATTCTGATCTTTTTTTTACTTATCAGATGCAAGAGTCTTCTCTTGAGTTTGTTCATATACAGGTTTTATTAGCAAATAATTCTCTGTCTCAGTAGTTTACATTCCTATGTGGCCTGTTTTGACAGAAAATAGTCAACTTTTGCCAAATGTACTTCCTGGAATTTCATAATTTCACTCTGATTTGTTTCCTCTCATATGTTGAAGTTTTTTTTTTCTTCAATTTAAAAAACAGAAAGCAAAGAGATGAGTTAAGTTTGAAAAGGCTCGTTGACATCAACATCTACTTATTTTGGGGTTATCATGAAACTGAAACAACATGAGATTGGGTGGAGTTGGTTGCATTATTGACCACTATATTTAGACAAAAGTGAAGGAAGTGTCTCTCCTCAGCATTGTGTGGACTTCACCTGCAGAATCCATTACCACAGGAAATACTTCCAGTAAAATGTTATGGCTAAACTTTAAAAAGGATGTATATAAGTATTGTCTAAAAATAACACCTGTTGTGACAAATTTTAAAAGAAGAGTGCTTCAATAGACTGATCTCATTAAAAAAAACATTGCAAATAACATTTTGCAGCCCAGGAGGACTGTGGGTTTGTTTTGTTTTCTGGCTTTTGCAGTGAAGGACTGTCCAGCCTTGGGGGAAGAATTCAGAATCACAGGACAGTTGAGGAGGAAAGGCCTCTTGGCAGTTACCCAGTTCAAATCCCTGCTTGTCCAGAGCAGGCTGCCTCAGACTGTACACAGCTGAGTTTTGAACATCTCTGAGACTGGAATCTCTATGACCTCTCTGGGCAACCTACAGCAGTGCTTTACCACCCTCACTAAAAAAAGGGAGTTTCTTATTTTGAATGGAATTTCCTGTGCTTCTGTTTGTACCAATTTTTTCTCGTCCTGTCAGTGGATACCTCAGAGAAAGGCCTGGATCCAATTCCTTCACATGCCCACCAGGTATCCATACACATCAATAGGGTACCGATGTGCAGGCCTTCTGCCACCTGGGTTTGACTTCCTGATCACGGGAATGACAAATCTTGAGCACAGAGGAGGTGATTCTTGAAATTATTAAATAATCAATTGGATGCTTCTTCTGTTCAGGGTTGAATCCTTTGTGATTCTTCCTAGCAGATCCCTAAAAAGGCTAAGATCTGCTCTCCTGAATCCAAGGTGGCGATCCTGTTTTTTATTTGCAGTTTCCTCTCAGAATGTTGAATTCTGCTGTCTCATTATAATTGCAGCCAAGGCTGCTTCAACCTAGCCATTCCCCAAAAGTTCTTTATTCTTTGGATGAAGCCCAGCTGAGCAGCTCTCCTCACCAAATCCTTAAACACTTGGTTAGAATGTAGGCATCAATGTACTCAAGAAACTTCCTGGATTATTTGTGCTCACTGTGCTGACATTTCAACAGGCCCCCCTTGCAGGATCTGTAAGTGTGAGACTGCTTCCATTTGTCTGAAAAAGGATCCATCTTCTTTCTTCCTGATCAGGTTGTAGTCGATGCCCACCATGACTCACTTGTGCGCTAGTCCTGAGCCATGACACCTGGCTCATTAACCAGCCCTAGGCAGAGCTCCATGCATTTCTCCTTTCATGTAAATGGCAACTCTGCCCCTAACCCATTCCCTAGCCCTTCCTGAAGTCCCTGTATTGATCCTGGGCAGTGGTCTAGGCATGTAAGCTGCCCCCCTACTTGCACCTGGTGAGACTGCAGCCCTGTTACTATTCACAAATTTCAAATTCCTCATATTTGTTCCCTTTTCTGCATGAGTTAGTGTATGGGGACTTCAGAGAAGCATCCAAAAGCGCCAATTTTGTAGAAAAAGTGTGAAAGTTTCCCCAGCTCTATCAGCAGTTCTTTATTTGTCTGTTGGCACTTGGGATGGGCTCCCTTTGCACTGGTTTTGTTGACTATGAGATGTCTTCTGGTCACATTGGCTGGTACCATTTGCTTGCTAATCCTGTCCACCATTTCCTCATTTGACTATGAGTTATCATCTTCATCCCTCTCATTCCTTGTTTAAATGTCTCATCAGTTTGGCCTGCTTGTTGGCAAAAATGCTTTGCCTCAGTTGGTCAGGTGAATCCTGTCTCTTTCTATCAGGTCTCAGCCTTCAAGGAGTCATAAAAATGGAATCCCTGTTGCCAATAATAGCTGTGAAATGAGTTACTGTTCTACAGGATCTATTTATTGTTCCTAAAGTGTTTTCCTCCTTGCTGGTAGTATCAAGGAGACTTTGTAGATCACTTCCATAATTCTTGGATATTTTTTAAAAAATGAAAAACTTTTCCAGGAAAGCAACATACTGTACCAGCCACAGTTTGAAAGATTCACATTGGAATATGAAGAGAAAATTGGTCAAGTAGTTTGAAAGAAACTGGATTGTTATACATCTTCAGGCCCCAATACTGGTGGGTCCTGGCGAAAGGAATCAAGAGGGACAGCACAGACATGAGTTACAGAATCTATAGGAAGAGTGTCTTTGGAATAAGTCTCTACAAGCACCTTACCTGTGGGCTTGCTGGGATACCAGCTAATTTTCCATGTTGAAATTTTGGGAATACAGGAAGGTGATAACATGAATGGTTTTATACCATGCCTCTGTGTGATCCTAGTCTTTTCTCTTAGACAATCCCAGCAGGAAACAATGACTCTGAGGTCAGTGGAGGACACAGAGGAAAGGGAAACTTGAAAGGAATATCTAGCCAAAGACATTATTGTATTCAAAGAGGCTTAATAAGCAGTGTGGATGAAGCCATAGAAAATAATTTCATTGACTTTATGCCGACAGAATAGGATTTTCTGGACTTCCTTAGTCTAAATTCTTTCAACCCATTTACATTTTTGATAAGAAGCAGAAAGCAGCTATGTTTTAAAAACACTTTAAAGTGTAGGATTTTTTAGCCTCTCAGAAAGATTTTGCATTTCACATTGTAGTCCTTGAACATGAGGGGAGTTTTTGTTAAAAATAGTTAGTTTGTTTGAACATAAAGTCGTACAAAAAATTCCACATGAAAATGACCTTAAGATCCCTTTTTACTTGTAAAGCTTTTCAGTTTTTAATAGTGTGCATTTTTTGAAAGTCCCAATTTTCTGTTTCCTACACTGTCTTGTATGCTCAAAACACAGTCTTCTGTTGACTTCTGCTGTCAGGCCTGGTGATAATCTTCACAATTATGTGCAGAAAATAGAGACGCCTAACTGTTATGAAAATTTTCACTTTTTAAACTTTTGTATGAAGTCCAGGTGTTATTTATAATGTGGCATTCTTCCAAAGGCAGCTTGGGGAAAGCAAAGTATTCCCTGTTAACCCTCAACCAGCTTGCTTGGGAGCTTCCTTATTTTCTTCTTTCTTGGAAAAATATCTAAAGCCAGAATAAGGGTAAATTTATAGTTAGTAACAATGAACATGGATTCTCTGAGATCATGAAACCATGGAGAGATTGTTGAACAAGAGACAGAATCCTCATCCTGCAGTAATTGTGTGTGGTTTTGACCACTTCTTCTCAGGTCCTTTTCTTGTTTTTGCAAAAACAATGTTCAGCCCCAAATAAGTGCTTGTGTGAGCCAAATGCTTTGTAGATGGTCAAATACCACAGAGTAATAAAGCAAAATAATTGGCTACAATAATTTTGAAAAAGAGTCTAGGTATCAAATTGATGGAAATCCAAGCTGCAGTAATCCAGTAAAAATTATGTTAACATAAAATGAAATTGCTTTTCGGACCCATTCCCAGGTCAGAGGAATGCTTAGCCTGCTGATTTAGCCAGTTGTGGAGCAGCCTGGTCAAGACTGACATATGAGAATACAGCTGGAGAAAACACCTAGGCTTGACTTTGTATTTTCTGGCACTCTGAGGCAAGGCAGAGCCAGAGTTAGTCCAGGACGTCAAGAACAGATGTATTCAACAGGAACAAAACACTGGAGTGTACCTCCTTGAATCAGTTTAAGTGCTTAGACAGAGATGCTAGACCATCCTGGAAACTCTGAGAATTTTTCCTTCCATCCCAGAAGATTTTCTGCAGTTCATATATCTATCTATGCTGGTCCCATGAGGATGTCTCAGATAAGTCTAGCATGCCAACAATGGCATTTACTACTTGTGGCAGGGCAACTGAGTTCCTCCCTTAATGGCATGGCATCCAGATGAAGCTGCTGTCAGACAGAATTCAGTTCCTAAACAGCCTAAGCCTTATCTAAAACTATCTAGTTTTTCTGACTGTTCTAGAGGTTATTCTGGGTCCTGGTGGCTCATATAATGGAAGGGAACATACACTTAAGTTATCCTGATGTACTTGGACTAATTTTCACATCAAAAGATTGTTTTGTTTTTTTTTTATCTTGAGAGAAAAAAGCTTTCAGGTCAGTTAATTTTCAACTGCTACCATGAACAACTCAATTTTCAACCAGATATTTACATCCCTCACAATGTGACCATAAATATAGTAAAGAAGGTGAGCTTTTTACACAGTCTTTTCAGAGATGGTCCAAATTTCAGAGCATTTCAGGAGTGTTTTCTGGATCACATCTGACACCTAATATCTTGAGCATGGCTGGCCACAGCCATGCAGATTTACCAATTCCTTCCACATTAATGTTATCAAACCCCTAATTTACTCTAGACTGCATTAGCCTTTTTCATATCTTAAAACAGTTTTCAAAGCTAATGTTTTGTTTTCTGTCTTCTTTAGCACTAAAGGTTCAAGTGGTGCACATTATTGACGGGGTAGGAACTGTGTTAGTTCTTTACAAAAACTGCAGGAGGATTAATCTGAGACATAAAAAATCAGTACTCAGAGAGCCTTTCCTAACTAATTTTTCAGGTGTTTAATGAAAGTATCTGGAGGCTTAGCGCAGTGAAGTTAGTGATCTTTAAAACATATTTCTTTCTAGAACAATAATCTTTAGCGTGGCAATAAATGTAAATAAGCCCTTCCTCAAAGTTCCTTTTAATGGCTGACATGTGACACTCCAAGAAGTAGTTTCATCTATTTAATATATAAGAGTGAAGTTAAAATTGAATTTATAAATATATGTGTATATAGAAATTATACAACAAGATTTAAGGGAGTGTTTTTTAGATGGTCATAGCAGCATTCTGGGAACTTTTGATCTACCTACCTCATTGAAAAGGCAACAGGGATGGCATTTGCATATTAAGAATTTACATGGCTTAGGAACACTGTATACCAACTGGCTGGCCACAGTAATTGATATAGTCCTGTAGAGGACTATATTTTGGAACAGTTTTGGAATTTGCTACTAATTTTTGACAAAAAAATTGCCTCTGTCTGCAGTGACCTTCAAGTGGCATTTTGGCATTTTTGGCATATAAACATTGCTTATTCAGAAGCAGCTCTCTGGCTTTAAAAGGAAGCCTCAGCTATTTTTATAATTGTTAAACTTGTATTTGTAAACAGATATTGATATTTTTTCATGCAGATACTCTGCATTGCTGAAAGGCCAGTGTCACTTGTACAGAGTGCTCACAGCTCTTCCAGCACTATGGGCATTGCTGTCTGACATATATGCTTTCGAGGGGATAAAAATATTGCAAATTGTCCTGTCCTATAATCTTGCTAAGACCCAAACTGAGAGAGTTTATTGACCTTTAAATGTATAACAGATTAAAAAGCCTGGCAGTGACCATAAAACTGATAAAGTATCATAAAATATCATCTTGTGCCATAAAAAATATGTCAGAGAGCAAATTAGAGCCTATTTAGTCATGTACTTAGTTCACTGGTAAGAAATTTTCCTGAACTTGTAATTTTTTATGTATATGTCTTTTGGTGAACTTGATATGACAAGGGAATAAATATATCTTAAAATTTTGATGGAGAGAGAAACCAGTGAAGGTATTCCTGCCATGTATTTTCACGCAGATGTTATGTTCTGTCTTGTTTCTAATATTTCCTTGTTTTCCATGTGAACTGCGTGTTTGTACCTGGGTAAGTCATTCTTATTCCACACTCCTCAGGTGAACCCAAATGAAGACTTGCAGTAGTAGTGTTCATCTGGCCTAAGAAAGGAGCTTCCATATTTCAAACTTTGCTGCCAAAAACACAAGGGCACTTCAAGCCAATTTTTTTTTTTTTTTGTCATTCTCTGGCCTTGCTAGTAGGTGTACCTCTTTTACCTCTTTTACACCTAATAAACCTTGTTACTGAGAATGAAGATCCCTTCTGAGAATATTAACTGTTAAAAATGTTGAAAAGTTAAAAATGCTAATGTTAAATGTTAAAAAGTGTCAGTTGGTGGAGAAAGATAAGCTAGAATTTGCTAAATGTTAGGGGGTCTGTCCTTTGTGCTACTGGATTCCTATGAGACTTGAAAATTTTGACTAAGGTCAGATATTTAGATCGCAGCATGTGATAACTAGAGGGATGCAATTTCTGTGGTTTGACAGCTATGTTCCCTGACTGCCCTCAGTTTTAATCCACAGATATCAAGTATTCAAGCTGTAATCTGTGTACTGCCCAACTTAAAAAGTCCTATTTTCTATTATTCTATTTTTTTATCTCATCTACAAAAGCTTTGCAAGGTCTGTATTTTCATGTACTTTCTTTTTAGTTTAAAAAATGTTTTCCTAGACCACATAGCTATGATGTATATATAAGCGAAACCTTTAGAAATGCAATAGTCTTCATCATCCTGGGACAGTGAGTTGATAAATTCAGTTGCATATCAGTTACGTAGTTTAACAATGATGTTGTAAATGTCACATCTATTTTTTTCTGTAAAGCTAGTCTCTGTACTGAAAGTAGAGATGAACATAGAAGGAAAATCCATGACTATAGTGGTTCACAATGCTCTAGGGAAGCATTTCTCTTCCACAGAGAGGAAAAAGGAGGAAAAAGAGAGAAGAACAAAATAAGGGTGAGAGGAGAGGGAGGCAGAAGAACTCTCCAGGCAAACTGCTTGTGCTCAAGCACAGCCTGTCCCCCATTTTTAGGTGACAACAGCAGCACAAATCACAAATAACTGACATCTAACTCGTATAAAATCTGCCTTTACTCTGTCCAAACATCTCAGCTACATCTGTGGGACATTTACTGTAAGCTTAGTCAAGTCAATATGTCAGAATTTATATTCCAGCTCATGGAATGCAGTTCTTTGCCTGAGTTGTTTTGATATACCCATAGTGGTAAGAAACATGTAAGGCTGTATTTGGATTGGTTAGAAATTTGCAGCTGCTCTCTTGTCCAGTCTTTGAGTAATGTGAAAATTTCCATCTGCTCCAAATCCAGTCTGTAATGTACTTATGTTTGCTTCAAAAATAGAAGGATAATAAGTGCAAATAGTACATTTGCCCACAGCAAGCAGTAACTTGCATTATGTTTTTTCATGTGTTCAAATTAATTTGCATCTCACATGATCAGAATGAGCAGCCAGTGATATACCTGACTGTTGTACCTTTACTGGAAAAACATAAAATCATTGTGTAACTATGAGGGACTGGACTAATGATAAGAATGTTTTTAGACTTCCTATTATGTACCATTTTCCTATGGTATATAGCTCAACAGGTGTAGGCTGGCTACTCTAGATGGAGGCAGAAGAAATTATAATTTCCTAAAAATAAAAAGTAATTAATAGTCAAAGAAAAATTATAATGTATACCTGTTGTTAGCACCATGTATGCAGGGCATCAGAATTTCAAAGAGAAAGACATCCCAAATAGTCTAGACTAAACTGACATGAAGATACCCTCTTCAAAATAAGTGCCAGGCTAAATGATACATTTGCCATGTCTTGCCTTGAAATTTTCTTCTGCAATTTCTGTCTTCCTTCAACAGCCTGAAATGAATTTTATTCAGGGGGCAATAACTACAAATTGTTCTGCCATTCTGTGTTAATACTTTATCAATAAAAAGAGATAGACAGTCTCATTTTCTTTCTTTCTCCCTTTCCCTCAGAAATTGGAGAGTAAAATAAACCAAGAAAAAATGAAGCAAAAGAAACCTTTAAATGAAACTCTAGTTTCATATAAAATGGATTTTCTTCTTAAAAATTTTCTAAATCTATCAAAAAAAATGAGGATTTTTTTCCCGTTTCTTCTATTGAAGTAGTTTTTAAAGTTAAATAATGCAGGTTATAAATCTATCACAGTAAAAGGCTGAATATACAAACATATTCAGTCTAATGGTGCAAAGATAAAGCTATCACAATCAACAAATGATGGCATGAAGCAATTATTGTGTGCAAGCTGAAATTCTCATTAAGCATGAAAAGGTGTATAAATAAAGCATTATAATTGCAGTGTGAGTCGCAGTGATCCCAAATGCTACAAATGTGTCTGGGTGGGTGGCTATTAAAATAATATTGTACAATATTATTCCCAATTTCTAAAATTGATTGTCTGGCAGATTTTCAGCTTTTCAGGCCTCAGCTAGTGCTGAATATGATGTAATGGTTCTGCATATTCTTCCATGTGAAGATCTCCCTGATATTAATAACCCTTTACACAGCTGAGGAAGTGCCATCTTACACAAGTAAACTTCTAACACTAGAGTTATACCTGGAAAACCATCATCTTACCAGGTTTTGGAGGGAATAAAGTAAAGAAACACTGGTGTGTGACCACTTCAAATCTGAAGTTTGTGTGCCATATTTAATTGCCACAAAGGTTATTGACTAAGTACAAGATTTTATCTACTCCCTCCTTTATCAGGCCATTTTTTATATTACTAAATTCTTTTTCAGATTTATCACCTCAGATATTGCAGACCTAAAAATATACGGCACCAGCACTGTACTGGTTTTCAGGCTTCTGAGAGAACACCAGCCATAACTCTCAGGCTTTTTTTTTTTTAAAAAGGTGTGTTTATAATTTTGGAAAGTTTTGAAGGCTCAGCCTCTAGGCTTAAAATTCCCTTAAGATACCAACATTCTTCTTCCATATGGAAATAATTTAAGTTTGCCCAACTTCATCTTTACTGTACTCCCTTAATCCACTCATCTGTAGAAAGCTGACAAGTCCAGTTATGAATCTTGGTCTTTACATGTGCTTCTTGCCAAATATCGGCAGAAGAGAAACCTCACAGTGGGCCGTGAATGTTTGCTAAGAGGTGTCTGGATGCATCAGCTAATATAGGGCATATCCCATCTCATGCACACTTTAAGTCCCAGTATCTTTTGCAAAATTAATATTATTCTCCTTAGCTGCTGACTTCTCCATTGACACAGCTAGTCACAAGAAAAAAGATTAAATTTTCAAAAGAAAACTTTGAAATTAACTGCCATCCACCTTTTTTACCTAATCTCTTGCTTTGCCCTAAACCACTAAATTCCTGCCTGTTGTGTTTTGAAGTCCTTGAGGGAATGCCCAATTTTATGAATATAAGGACAGAAGTGTTATTTAAACGAAAGGATGATACAGCAGCCATTAGGATATTTCTAAATTTAACACAGGCAAATGGCAATCTCAGTGGCAGGTAGAGAGTCAGGTAGAAGAGAGGAAAACGGATACAGAATTTATCTGGATGAACCAGAGATGCTGGGAAAGAATAAGTAAAGATGAAAGGAAAATAAACCCGAAACTATTTAGCAGCAAAAACCGGAATGATGTCTTGATCCAGTAGCTGTTATTAGGTGGGTTTTTTTCAGTAGCGGGTTTGTTTTGGGTCTTTGGATTTTTTTTTCGTTCGTTTTGGGTTTTCTGTGGTTTTTTTATTTTTTTTTAATTTATTTTTTTATATGAGACTTGATTTTACATTCAATAGGCATGTAAGTTTACCTCCCACCTCAGATTTGAGAAAAATAGCAAGTTTCTATTGAGAAGAAGCCAATGAAGAGTTTTAAACTGAAGATGGAGAAAACTGGAGTAGTATACAAAAGGGTGACTACCAAAGTCTTCTAAAGGAAGACTTTAGTAAGCATTCTATGAATCACATCAGACTTGTCGACAACAACTGGCTTATATTGTAGCTGCTGAAAGAAATGCAGCTTTGTGCAGAAGACAAAGGAAGACAAAGATTGGGAGTGATTTTGGAAAACATGAATGATTTTTCAGACAGCAGGGAGTATAAAGTAATGAAACAGAATCCATGATAAGCTGCTAGAGATGAGATTGATGCAGCAAAAATAATAAGAGTTAGAAAAAGCTCAAGCAGAGAGGAGAAAGACATGGACATGGATAAGCACAAAGTGTAAAGATGCTGAGGAGAGGAAACAGAAAGAGAACATAAAAATGTCACTGAAACCGTATAATGACCAGGACAGGGGAGGAGGTTCGTTGCCAGGAAACAGAAGGAGACCAGAGTTGGGAAGGAGCTTGGTTTTCACAGTACTGTAATTGAAAGAGAGTTAGGTAGGTTAGATGATGTAAACAAAGACGTAAGCAAGTGTTTGCCTGAATGCAGAAGCACATACATGACACTTGGACAAAGGATAAAACTGAAGACGAAAAAGAAAAATACTAGACACAACATTTTGCAATACTTAGGAATATGAAGGTTTTTCAGAGTGTTTAGTAGAAACAGGGCAAAGCCTAATGGAATGTGTGAAGCCTAACAAATGGAGATAAATTATCTGGGGCTGGATACCATGCTGCCACAGCTGGATCCTTATTAATATAAAATGTAAGTACATTTTGGGGATTTTTTACAGAGCAGTGACATATGCACAGTGTAGGAAGAAAGGAGAATCAAAGTTGTGAGAATGCACACAAATGAGTTAAAAGTAGAATATCTATATATTAGGTTATGTTACTGAAGACTAATTGTACTGAGGAAAGTAAAACAATGATGAGTGGTGAAACCCCCATTCAAATAGAGTGCTCCAATCTGGATACTCCCAGGGGTCTTTAAAAAGGATCAGACCATGACCTTCAGGAGGAAACCCATACAGGGGACCCAAGAAAAACACTGCATAAGCTGGCGAGGATTACTGCCTTCAGGGGCACATGGTTTGTTGAGGGCTCTGGGGATAGACAGCTGTTGGACTGGGTAAAAATTACTATTAGACCTTTTAATGGGTTTGTTGGAAGGTGCAAAACTTACTCACAGGTATTTAAGGGAAGGACTTTAATATTTAAAGGAAAAGAGAATGATCAGATTGGATTCAGGAAGAACAAGCATCTATCCTATCCTTTTACTTAAATCCTGCTTCTAAGTGTATTCCATGCGAATATGTTTTCTTGTCTCAGAAATATTCTGTATGTGATGTACAGGCTCTAACAAAAGTCAGGTTGCACTGGGGGGTGGATAGGTAGATATAGCAATATAGATATCTATTTTATGTGCACATACATTTTAATATTTACATTTATATTTATATTTATTTTTATATATTCTCTTCATCTGGGTCCTGAATGTTTATTTGAAAGCCATTTTGCTTCTTTCAATTTTTAAATGGTGCCTTGGTCTCATTCTTGGAGTGTCTCTAATTGTAAATAGCTTTGTATAGACAAGGAGATGTTAGCAAGGGACTGGTTTGTTTTCCTGGCATGTCTCCAAAAATCAGTGATTTAGAGTTAGCGCTTGAAGAGTTGGCCTGAATAGAAGCTGATGGGATACAATAGAGTTTTGAACTTCTATTCATTTTTATGAAATGATGTTTTCAACATCTGGAACAATTCTAAACTCTCAGTCACATTATAATGCTCAAAGCATTTAAACATCATAAAATTGCCGCTTAACACTTTGATTAATTGCTGCTTGTCTTGAATCTGCTTGCACGAGAGTAAGCATAACTGGATTTAAGTGTTGAGAAAGCCACTGGTTTGGTTTAATAGTTGTGTTTCTTTAGCTGTGTATCCCCATGGAATCCCTATACTTAAAGGACTGGTAAATGTCACTTTGTGTGGTATTGGAGAACAACACTTGAAATATTTTTTATATGTCAGGGATTGGAATAGATTAATACTTGTATTTTTTTAGTTTCAAGGATGTGTCAGAATAAGGTAATATTGCACCCTGCTGTTTTACTAAAATGACTGAACTATATCCTGTCAAATTTAACAGGGTTCCTTGGGAGATTGTGCAGAATGTGCTTGAATTGAATAACAAGGAATTCAGTCTTGCTGCCTGACCAGCAAGCCCAGTGTATCGTATAACCCTCTGCAACATGTCACAAGTGTCTGCAGTGATAAAGTTCCTTATTTACAAATCCTGCCTTACTCAAATGTACTCAGATATTGCATAACCTCAGACATACTCAGATATTGCATAGCAGTTTAGGTAAGGTTTTCTGCCACCCCTTCTAATCTTTGTTGGATACAGTGGTAATAAAAGCTATAACTAAGGTAGGTTGGTATATTCTGAATGCCTCAAGCTGGTTGATTATAATGCCACTATAATTATGAAAGCTGGAATTTTTCATATTTGCTTTTCATATCAGGCTAAATTTCTTTAGAAATCTAGAAAATCCATTTCCATTTCTGTGAAGATGAATAAGGGAGCACAGCAGAGTCTTTTAATGCCATTTAAAATAATTTCTAACTTTTTATAGAAGGGACTTATGCTGTCGGATTCTGCAGAAATCTTCTGCAGAAGTATGGACAATTCAGTTCCGGATTCACTCTTAGGTTGTTAATAAATCTGCGTACATCAAAGGGTTTGTAACTGAGGGAAATCTTAGAACATTTAATTAAGGACATCAGGAAGTATGAGTCAGATATTTGCAAAAGGATATAATTAAGCAAATTCCAAAAAGCTGTCTGGAAGACTCAGAAATAGGAAAAGCCAAGTCCTTTGTCAGCATGGACAGATAGTTCATGTTTTCAAAGGTAGAAAATAATAACTTTGCTTCAAGAAGAGTTACTTTGGTATGAGACTTAAATCATGAATGTTCAAGCTGTCTTTTATATGTATTTATATGAAATGTGACCATGTCAGAAAAAATTCTCAGATATTACAGTAATCTTTGTTGAAATCTGTCCATAAAACCAAATTTTAGAATCTTAAAAAGCTATGAAATCTTCCAGCCTGGGAAATAGTATTTATCTATGAACTCCTTCAGAAAAGTATAGTAAATGTAATATTTTACAAGTATTGAAAATACTATTACAACTCTACTTCCTAAACAAATAACTACTGTATGAGTAAAATGTATGCAGATATCTTCAAAATACTTCACACAATTTCTAGAGATCTTTTTTCACTAAAATTATGTGCTTTCCTACTTCAACCAAGGAAGATTTATAGAATATTACATCTTAAATCCCTTTAAGCTGAAAGAGAATGACCATATAATTATAATGTATTCATCAATTTATCTATATATGGTGGAATCTATACACAATCTGTATTTGCTGCAAGTAAAAGCTGTTGGTGAGAAGACTTGTGAAGTCTTTTCTGATCTTTGTCTCCTGTGTAATATATCACAAGTGCTCTCATGGCCCACAGAAGAGGTGGATGATGCTCACCCAGCATCCATTAGTTATAATCCACACAACAGCAGAGCGATAGGAACCCAGCATTTAGAGGGATACCTTTGGTGAAGCTGCATAGGAAGTACAACTGATTCCTTGTCAAGATTAAGTTCAGTTTTTAAGTTGGTGTGGAAATTTCAGCAATATTGATTGGAAAATGTAAGTTTATATCCTGAAAAATGGCTAAAAATCTCTTTTCTTATTTAGGTACTTTTCCTCAATTTCAGATTCCATTTTTTTCCCTGAAATGCTAGTACCAGTAAAATTCAAGCATATACATAATTTTTTTGTGTCAGAGGCTGATGCATCTTACAATTATCCTTTCAGAATACCAGTTTGCTGATCCGGCTCATCATGCAGCCACTGAAAAGCAGAATCAGCACATGAAATGTAGCAGGAATGAGACCACCCCCTTTTGGCATCAGCTGCTTCTTACATTAGTGTAGAGTGATCACAGACCTATAACCAGAGTGAGCCAAGGATTTTATTTAACCCACCCAGTCTATCAATGGCAGAATGACAGATTAATGCAGCCAGTTGCAATAACTTCTGTGCAGCACTGCGTGTGCCCCTGACAGTACTTAGTGTTGCTCTCAAAGAGTCCTCTTTGAATCAAATGCTTGCAGGTAGCAACATTAAATTCTACTCTAGTTTTCACAGTGATAAATAAAAGGTTGAGACGGTTACCCACATGCATTTTAAATGCAGAGGAACACACAGTGTAGTTTTAAGCCAAGCTCATGGTATTGATTTTTAAGACCACCTGAAAATGGCTGAGTTTTAAAGAGGTGTTACTGTTAAGAACAGGGGGAGCCTTGGAGCCACTGAGAACACAGTAGGAAGAAAAGTGGTTTTTGCAAGGCTGAACAGGACCTTGTTTGGTCTGCAGGACTGCTGGTGCTGCAGTTGATGGACAAGAAGGAATCAACTCAGACCTGAGTGCCAGGGTCCAGCCTATGATGATAAAGGTGATAATTAGAAAAACAAAACCATATTTTGCTTGTGTAGAAAGTACATTTGCTTTTTGAGAGACAGCAAATACGGGGCACTTGTGGTGACATTTATTGTCTGAGCTTATAAAACTTTGCAGTCTGGCATCTCTGAATATTTGGAGTTAACACAGTAACTTTGGAATGCCACATTTAGCCACTTTTATGGAATGTTCTTGTGTCAATGGGCAGAAACCTAGGGGTTTGGGTAGAAATCAGAAGTTAAAGAATGAAAAGGGAGACATGCAGAGTCCCTGGCATTTGGTTAGTTGACAGAGAAGCTCTTTAATTGTCTATAGAAGAAAGTCCTACTCTCAGAAGGCTACTATCACATTCCAGAAAAACAATGTCCCTTGTTTTAGCTGTTCACTGTGGCTTTTCAAGTATACAGTTGAAGAGAAAGAAAATTCAAGGAAAATACAATTATGAATGGTAGATGGAGTGAGGATCTCTCACTGAGCTGAGAAGAAGGGATATAGAGGAGCTCTAAGTAGGGTGTAGACCCTGGGAGAGGGAAATGAGAACAAGTGGGAGGATTTGGGATTGGATCTGGAGAGAACAGGGACCTGGGATGAGATAGGAGAGTGAGCACTGGGGAATTAGACACTGTGGTCTGGGCATGGGTGTGGCTGATGAGGGAAGGGAAACAGCCTGGCAGAAGGAACACACACAGATCACAATATCACAGAATGGGTAAGGTCTGAAGGCACCACAGTGGCTCCAAACACCCTGTGCAAGCAGGATCATCCTAGAGCACATTGCACAGGATCATAAACAGGTTAACCTTGTGTCACAGCATGACATCACATATGTTGTGGTAATGAGCGATGCAGGGACCACAGGCAGGTGCAGAGGAAAGCTCCTAATTGTCAGAGCCCAGCCTTTCTAAGCAGTTAGCTGGTTACCAGTTTACATGGTTTAAAGGCACAACAAGGCCAAGGCCACCAACCACTGTAGCCCACGATGGGGACATGTGGCAGCCACACAGCACACCCCTCACATCCTGCACCTCTCACATGTCCTGCTTGTGCCACACCTCTCACACATCTCACACCTCTCACACTTCCCACATGTCCCACATGTCTATCTGCCCCTATTCCAGCTGAGCCACCCTCCCACAGTTCCCTGCTACTCAGACTAAGTAACAGAACAGAGCCATGGGACAAGGCCCTCCCTTTATAAAACCTCACCTATCGGTAACACAGATACACTGAGTAATGGAAGAAATGCCTAAAAAAAGGCGGGTACTGGTAAAAAAATCTTGAGGGAATAAGAACAATAAAGTGAACATGCACAAATAATGGCATTGGATGGTAGAAACAGCACTTTCACAATAGCAGGAGCTTCATCATACAAGAGAAAAATATGCGCATTTCTGCTTATTTCATAGTACCCTACTATTTGACTGTTAAAGGTCTGATCTGAAATCTATTTAGGATTTGACTGGTAAAGGTGCACACTGGATAAAGGCTTCAAAGTTTAAGAAATTGGTCTAGTTAATTCCTTATTGTTTATAGCAAAGAAGGTAAGAAAAAATATACATCAATTTTCAATATAGTAATCATCTCTGTTTCCGCACATAAATCACTGCTTGACTTTATTGCATATCTGTTCTGGAAAACTTATTAGTACTAGAGAGCTAAACTACAGAGGGAAAGAGAACCACAAGAAAACATCCAGAATATATAAATGCCACTTCCAATAATATATGACTAAGCAATTTCCTTTAAAGATCCCAGCTTGTCAAACACTGATATGAATTACATCCTATTGCATTAAGAACTAAAAGCAGTAACTGGCACACTCTATCCTTGGCTTTCACATTCATTCAGATGTAAATCTGAATTGAAGTGATAGCAGCAGAATTTTCCATGCAAGTAATTAGGGAAGAAGCCCTTACAATTTCTCATTCAATCTGGTTGGACATGATCCCATGCAGTTCACACTGAATGGACAAATAGACACTCAAGGCCTGTGCCAGGCCTTCCAGACAGTACTGGAGTTAGATTAGAAATTCTGGATTTCATTTAAAACAAGAAATAAGCTTAAAGTGCCTATGTTTTGGCAGATATGTTTGAGAAGTTTGAGTACCTGGCTTAGATTGACTCAGCACCTAATTGCAGACAACCTTGTTCCTTCATAGTAGAGGAATGCTAACTTAATGGTCCACATTTTGTAGGGCAGAAGGGAAAATGTTTTAAGTCAGAAGGCTCTGCAAATTCTGGTCCCCTGTAAAGGTGTTTTACATAAGTAAATTATCAAGCCCAGCTCCAGTGACCTTTCTGGTCTCCCCCATAGAAACAGAAAGTTAATGGCAATGTACTTACTGGTTATATGATGGTGGTGCTGTCTCTTGGGGCATAGGGAATCTTGGAGATGGCAAGTTGGATAGCAGATAGCGTCAGTGGGGTAGGATTCATCTCCTAAATTTGTCTTCCAAAAAGAAACTGCATTCTGATGACACTTTCATGGGAAAACTTTGACAAGAACTCTGATAACTTAATAACTGAGGACTGCATGGGCATCAAGGTAAGAAGGAAAGGCTCAGATCATTTACCCTAAGTCTCTGGGACAAATGAGAAGCTCTGACCCCTGTCAAAGCCCAGTGTCATGCATGGAGTCCCTAATGTCTTAACTATGTGACATTGCAGTTCCTTTGATGAAAGCATACATTCTTTTAAGGTAGAGGTATAGATGAGATGCTGATAGATCTCATTCTTCTGGGATGAAAGGGCACGTGGCTTGTGAGATATTCAGCCCCTGAGAGAGGTGCTTCAGACCAGTCTCCAGGAGTCCTCTGCGTTTGGCCTAGACAGGCTCTGCTCTTTTACTATTCTAGAAAGACCAAAAATATCAACTACAGTAATATTGGGGTTTTTTTCAACAAAAGCTCTGTGGGCTAAAATCTGAAAACTTCTTATTTCTATAACATAGTATAATTTTAAAAGCATTGAAATGCTTGCAGAAACACAACTAAAGATAATTTAAGTTGTCCCAATAATATTTTTTTATTTGTTTCTTGTCATCCAAATAAGAAAGGAAAGCTTCCTTGACAGAAATATATTTGGCCTTGTGTAAGTAAATGCTCCTCAACAAAAAAGTTTATCTTTCTCTGTCTGGAAGTTCATTATAATAATCATTCTGTGGCACACAAAAGTAGTGAACATCCAGTGGGCATGCCACACTGCAGAGAGACAGAAGGCATTTATTATAAGTGAATTCCACATAATTAGTGTGAGATCATGAAATGTACATAGGAAAAAAAGATAGCCTGAGACATATTGCAAACAAGAGGGGGCCAAGACATTAACAGGCAATCTGCACTACTGCTTTCCCCTCAGGGGTTTTCTACAGATGGTTCATATTTCTGGAGTTGAAATATATGCTATATTAAAAGGAAAATTTCTTTTAAAATTTTGCCATTATGCCATTTGAGTTTTGATTCCTCTTACATCTGTAGTCCTTAAGGGGTAGGAAATTAGTTTTTTATTTTTACCACTACCTCATTTTGCAAAAGCTCTGCCTCTTAAAGCTCCACTTCCACTTTAGAAATATCATTTTGTTGTTGGACCACAGCAACACCCACATACAGAAAATGTGAAGACAATGACAACCGGGGCAAGAAGTGATAAAAAAGTGATAAGCAAAGGATACCAATAATTGAATGTACAGAGTCCTAATATTTCCAAATAAGCTGATGTATGCCTCAATATGGGGCACTGCAGATAAAACTAAATATCTCTATGGAGCTCCTCTAAACTACGTCCCAGAACAGCTTTTATCAGCATTTTTTACATGATACAAAGTTCAATGTTTCTAAAAGATTTTTAATATTTATTCTTAAGTTAAAGTAATAGCAAACTGCTGCATCAAGTAAGGGTCTTAGGTAAGAATTACCTATAACAAAAGTTAAAGAGAAATCCAATGGCTTTTGAGGTCAGTTGATTTATTTATTTATTTATTTATTTTTACAAATAGTACATTATAAAAAATTCTTTCTGGACAGAAAGCTGTTCTGAATTTCTGGTAAAGCTCAAGCCCCATTTACTGCAGTGAAGTCAATCCTTCCTGTGGAGCACGTGGTTCTCCAGATTCATACTGCACAGTTGCTGGCCCTTGAAGTCAGGCTTGGGCATGCTAGCACTATTATTCATCCCATGTGGTGCTGATATTAAAAGGAATAAAGGTGAAATGTTTACGAGGGTGAATTTTTAAATTGGTCAGTAAATGAATTTAACACACAAAAGCTGATAACATTTACTGGACCACAGAAAGGCAAAATAAAGCTATGAAGTATTAATAGACCATCCTTAAAATTTTCTATTTCTTTTAAGGGCTGTAACAAGAAACATCATTAAAAGAGCAGTGAAATGTGAGCAGTATGGTAGACTCATAAAAGAAAACATTGATGATGCCATACCTCTACACATTCACATTCTCACAGAAAAACATTTCAGTGAAAGAGTAATTTAGCAACTTGAATCCTTGTGCTTTTTTTGTTCAAAACTCACCCAAACCCTTTGAAAATGCATGAATATTTCTTCTTAACTGATTGTCATTCCTCACAGTATTTCAGAAGAGACTGCTTATGACTTTATCTAGCAATTTTCTTGTTAAGATCCTATAAGGAAACAAGTTCCTTGTTAAGTATACTACTAGGTCAAATTTTCCCTCTGGCATTTGTCGGGGCCCTTATTCAAAGCCACTGAACTTGATGCAAAACCTCCTCTTGACTTCATAAGCTTTGGATCAAGTTCACTGAGTGAAGTATATGGTAGACTTTCTTACCTGGAAGAATCATCTCCTCATTAAACAAGCTCCCTTTTCAGGAAATAATAATTATTTTCAGTGAATGTTTGGGGGCTTTGGTAAGTACAGGTGGTATGTGACTAATTAGCACCATGTGCCAAGGTTGAGATTTCTCTATGAAAAGATGTATGTCTGTCTATCCTGCAGGGAGTGTGGGACAACTAGGAAGCTTCAAACCTATTGCTCAAGTATTGAGAGTCACAATGTATGTATGCCAAGAGTCAGGTGTGAAGCCTGTCATGCAGTTTGCCCATGGAAGAAAGACCTTTTCTCCTATGTTGAGGAGAAGTTAAACATGCTCATTGATGCAGCAAGTCTCATGAAAAAGAGAGGTAGAAAATTATTACTAAGCTACCTCCAAACTGCAAGCAGAACAGATGATCCAATTCCAACAGTATTGTATTTACTGCATAGTGCTACTGCCGATAGACTTGCTATTCTGGTTTGTTCTTTTCTTGATGTATAAGAAACAAATTTTGGTCAAATCCTTCTAAAGATAAGTACAGTCAAAATTTCATTTTAGATGGCAGGTTTGTAAAAAATAGAACTTTTCCTCTGAAGTCCTTTTTTTAATTTGGTATTTAGACAGTGGTACAAAGTTCTAGAAATTCTTTTCTGGAATGAAGATTTTTTTTTTTTTAATGATCCTATTTTTAAAACCGATGAAATTAACTTTTTAATGTAAGTTCAGAATGCAGTCATATGGGAAATTAATACTCTGATGATGTGATAAATGCCTCTGAGCTGTATCAGTTGTATTTGATTTACTTGAGCTGAAACAATAAAGAGTTTTAAACTAAATCAATAGAGGCAATTTTCTTTAGACAGTGAGGATTCTTTACAAAGCAGCATCTCTTTAGCATGGAAAAGCAGTGAGTTGTTGTTTGCAAGACAACATTTTTTTCTTTAGTTCCAAGTTCTAAACCATCAGCCTCCCTCACTCTCTCTTCTGCCAACTTAATACTAGTTACCTGCAGGTAAGTTCAAGCACTTAAAGAGAAGATTGTTAGAAAAATGTCACTTTTCATCATTTCAGTGGAGAAGATGGGTGTTCTGTCATCCTTCAACACCTACATTTATGACTTGACTGACCAATGTGCTAGAAAGAGTAAAAGAAATTCTGAGGGAAGATAGAAATAGGTCATAAATTATTGGTAAAAAAAAAAAAAAAAAAAAAAAAAAAAAAAAAAAAAAAAAAAAAAAAGAAGAAATGCTATGTCAGATGTGACAATATGTTTTGGCCTGTTTCACTTCTTTGAGATTGCTCTTATAACTTGACAGTGAGGAACTCTCCAGAGCTGCTCACATGCTGTGAGAAGAGTGGGAAGACAAAGAGACAGAGAAGCAAGCTGTGGGAGTGCAGCTTTACTTTTGAGTACATGAAGAAGAAGTATTTCTAAATATCAGCACTTACACATCAGGATTGTAGTTCCACAGAGTATAAATGAGGAAATTTTGGACAGCAGTCTCCATATTGTCATGTGTTCTCCTCAGGGCAAGAATGTTTTCACTGTTATATTTTGACAGCCAAAACAGATTTTCTGCAAAAGAATTGTTTGTAGACTTTTCCATTTTAATTGAGATAAAGCCAAAACCAAAACCTATGTCAAGTCCTTTTGCCTTCAGAAACACAATTTTGGGGGTTAGTGTGAAACACAATTTTGGGGAACTGGTGTAATCCTGGATTTCCACATAAACTCCAAAGTCAGCATCAGATTAAGAGATTTCCTCTCCAGTACTCCTACAGATTGGTGGGCTGGTTCTTGCAAAAGAACAAGAAACAAGAAAAGGATGAGGAACAAGAACAAGTACACAAAGAGCTGCTGACACTGTGCTGAGATGCTGCCCTCTTTTAAATGTGGCTTTGAGTTGTGAAGGGCCTGGGCATAGGTGCATTCAGTCTCAGTTTTGAAGCTAATTCATAGGTTTTGTGATATCTTGCATCATTTACTCCATAATATATTTCAATTCTAATTTGACAACCAGCTCCTGCTAAGCACAGAAAGGGAAAAAAAAAATTACTTTTGTGCCTATAAGAACACGATCAAAACCATATCCATAATGAAGACCTCAGAGATCATCTCCCTGTATGAAGACCTCTGGTTTCATATTATTTTTTAACATTAAACCTATAATGTAATTTTTTGCAGCAAAACTTACATGCTAAGCAGAAAGACATATGTTTTCCCCAGTGTGCTTAATTCAGCTGGTTCAGTGAAGAGATTCCTGGACTGTTCTGAAGATCTTGGATGTACTGCAGATCACTATGATGTATGCTGAAAATTTTATTGGTATTAAAATGCATTCTCAATGGTTTGGGTTTTTTTATGAGAGAAAAAGATTTCAGGAAAGAATGCTCATGGGGAGGGAGAAAATGTCAAACAGTAACTCTGAAAAATGGTTTAATATCAGGTGCAGATTAAGAAACCTACCTTATTCTTTCATAATGTGACCAGGTTTCTTTACTTTTGTAATTAGAGACACTGTTAAAAATTAGGAAGTAAATAGAATGTATAGAAACAACCTCATTAAATCCTTTTGTCACAGAACAGGGAATTGGGGCTTATGGCAATTATTCCTTGACCAATCCAAGTAACAGAAGAAACAGTTCAAATATTAAATTATTTTGAAGTTTGGCACTTTTTGTACATAGATGATTTTTAATTGCTGGGCAGAAAACAATATAATAAAAATGTTGGCAACATCGAAGTTTTTTGTGATTTAAACCTCTGAAGTTTAAAAATTAAGTGTGAAATTCCTTGAGGATGCATAGGTCAATAAGAGAACAATGTGTGAAAGGGATTCAAGAAAATAAGATGCCTGTTTCCATGTGAAATTAATGGGGAACAGCAGGCTACTCATTAATAGCTCATCTCATGATGACATAGTGACTACTCCATGCTTCAGTATGGGAATGGCTAACAGATAAATTGCTCTCTACTGAGCAGGTTCCTTAGGAGATGCACAAATGTACTCGTATTCCACATCAAAGGCTCTGGAATCACCCCTAAAAATGCCTAAGGAGGACAGATCATTCAAATGTTACACACACAAGAAGGGGAGAAGGGGGTTTAGAGACATATAGAAATTATCAGTCAGAGAAAATGGCCCAGATCATCACTTCTGAATAGAAAATACCAGAAGCAGAGACATATTCCTGCTGAGAGAAGTGTACTGGTCTATTGCGACACACCCAGACCAAGACATCATAAAAGATAGATTCTTCTCAGTCTTACCAGTCCTTACCAATCCAAAACCTTGGATTTACAAGTGGAAAAATATAATTTTATGGGAACAGAATCTCCAGTTCTCAGATTATATGTCATGATAGCTTATTCATGCCTTGCTTTCCTGATATATATCTCCCCTGGACAAATTCCAATCAGGAGTTCAGAGTAGCCTCAGCCTATGATACAGCATCTAGTTGGTGAAAGAAAAATAAGGTAAGAAAAGTCTGGAACATTTGTTTTTGACTCTCTGAAAGAAGATACCACAATGACCGCAGACGAGAGTTGTAGTAAATTATGACCACTAACTAGAAACTGCTTTGCTCTTATTTCTTAGAGGTGCCAATTACTGCAGACCCTTTGCAACATGGCTGGTGCTGATAATACACACAGCTATGTCATATAGATAAAATAGTCCAGGAACTGCATTTCAGTTCTTCTGAGAGCAGGAAGCTTTGTCTGTCAGCTCTGCCCACACGTGTGCAAATTGTATCAGTAAACATACATCTGCACATTCGATGCTCTGAAGGAGAACAAAGGATACAGTTTCCCACTCCACTTGATTTCTAAAAACACCACCAACAATTGTATGGGAGACACAAGCTCGTTGAACTCAGGTCTTGGCAAACAATTCAGATCTTTGGTTAATTTTTAACGGGACAACTGATGCAGAACATCTCCTATTATAACTTCAGTCAAGTTTCTCTCCAAAACAGAAATGGCTTTTCAGGATGGATGGGCCATTTCTTACAGGCAATGAGTACAGTCAGAGCAAATTAAGCATATCTAATTGGAGAAGCGAATCTCTCACACTGTTGGAAGAGAGTCTCACTAAATAAGCAACCCTTCCCATGCCAGAACTAGCAGTATCACAAAAAAAGGCTTATGCTTCATACAAGCCAAATGCCATCAGTCCCAATATAATCACTACACCTGCTATTATCTAGAATAGATGAATAAAAATCCCTTATGTGAATTCCTTTTCCAGTGTTTGTAGCTTGGTTGGTGCTTATACACTAATTAGTCCCTTAGCAAACAGTCTTTTATAGCTATGCAATTTTTTTTAGATGCAGAGCATAATTTGTCCTTTAGAGTGTGGGCAGCAGCAGGGACATGATCCATCAGAGAGCAATAGATATTTGCTGAACAACTCCTCTTGAAGTCTTCATTGGGCAGAACAGGCACAGACTCAGAGCAAACTCAAGTAATGATGCCCTCTGCTCAAGTATTTTGGAGAAGGGTCTGTTACAAATTAATTTCTGTATGGACTATGACAAATTGTCTTACTAAGTCCTAAATCCTTAAGGCTTATTTCTGTGCAAGTATGGGACAGAAGGCTGCCTTACCAAGCTTTATAGTGCATATACTAAACAAAAATAATTCTTGGCTAAACAAAAGGATGGCAAAGAATCACAAGGTGATAATGAGACAATGCATGTACATGCCTAATGCCACCATACAGCTTAATGACCTAAAAGAACCACATTCATCAAAATTCTAGTTTCACTACTTGTAAGAAAAACTTTTGCCATCCTCTTCACACATTGCTATGTGTGAAGTGGGTTCATGATAACACCAGCTTCACATAAAAGGGCTTTTAGGCTTTAATTTGTCATTGAAGCAGATCAATTTCCATACATCTCTAAGCAGATGCTTAAAAAAATTGTATTTTTGAACTCTTAGATTCACTCAGCTATTCCGTAGCACTCCATTCTTGAATAATTTTGACACAAATTATTACTACAATTGTTTTGGGTTTTTTTGCTAGAAAAGAGTCAAGAAAAAAACCAAAAAACAAACCAACAAAAAACCCCCAGTGATCAAATTCAAACTGAAGAGCCAGAGGCAGATGCAATAATTCAGCTTCTCAAAACCTTCTTAATGCAGTTCTACTATGGTACCCTGTTCTGGGAACATAATGTCCAATGTGACTGAAGATAGGCATGACAGAGAAAGTCTGTGTTTTCATCCAATATTTTTAAGAAAGCATATCAGCAAATGCCTTAAAACATAAGAACTGTGCCTTGCTTGTTTGTTACATGCAATCTTTCTTTAATGAGGCAAGGGATTTGTGACATAAATGATCATGGAATTAAAGCTTTCATTGTAAAATGAAGACGATGATTTAAGATCGTGTGGGCATCCCACAAACTGGCTTTTCCTAACTTGTTTTTCCCAGGATTGTACAAAAGATGCCTAATGAGTAAAACAATAATAAAAAACCAAGACAATCCCCCCCAAATCCAAATTAATCCCCAGTCCCAAGGCAGTACATTTGCAGTGGGTCTCATTGTAAAGTAAGGCTTTGCCTAGAGCTAACTTACTTAGGACAATAACTGTCTTTTCTCAGAGGTAATTCTTGGCAAATGTTTGCTATACAAAGCACATATTGTAAACATAATTTGTGGACTGTATTTAAGCACAGATATGAGAATTTTTAATGTCTCCTTCCTTTTTCAGCACACTTGAGATATAAAGGCAGATGTCAGGAGCTCCATGCAGTTAGTTAGTTTGCCTTTTTTGATGCCTCAACTTACCTTGCATGACATTCAGAGGCTAGCCCAGAATGGAACAGATCTCCCACACATCCTGGTTCTTTGTCACCCCCCCATAGATGTCATGGATAACCTATGGCATCAGACATATCTGTTGGCAGAACTTTGTCATGCTCTATGGGTCTGTATATACACAACAACTTGTTTTTATTTCAATGAAATATTCACTGAAGTTTCCATGGAAAATCATTATTATTCCATTTGTGACTTCCTGTATCCTATAGAACGGCAAAAGTCACACAGCAGTGAGAAAGGATGTTCAGATTGGTGAAGCCATTTGTATTTGAGCTGAGTCAAACATCAAAAGCATTTATTTACTATTCATTGTCTGTGTGACAAAGTCCAAACTGCTTTTCAACTGTAAGCTTCATTTCCCCTTTCATTTAATGCGAATGATAAACTACTTCTTTCTGAAATGCTTTGAATGTAACCCATTAAGACATATAGAACCCTTATAGAAAGTAGTCCATATATAGTAATATGTGAAAATATAGCAAATCAATAAGTTTACAATTTTTTTCTTTACAAGCACTGACAGTTTTTATTCCAGGTAGCCTCAGTAGGTGGAGGAGAAACATGCTAACTGAGGGTTTGGCAAGTTTTGCTTTCCGTCTTTTGGAAAAAAATGTGAGGGATGGAAATGGGTTGAGCTGAAATTGTTTTCCAGAAGCCAGCAGTAAATGAAGCTCTGGCTACAGGCAGCTGTAAAGATTTTTTCTGTTCTATAAAACAGTGCGTTTGGACTCTAAGCTGCCATTCTGATTGTCCTTATGAGGGTGAGCTGAGCCAACAGCTTCTTGTTTTAAATTTTTTTCCACAACTCACAAAAATCGGCATAGTTTCTCTAGAATAGTTACTACAGACTGATATTAGTGGTCTTCCTTTGAAGTTAGAAAACATGGGAAAGTTCTGTCAGAGCCAGCTTGACAATGTGTTTGTGCTTTTTGCATTGCTGTTCTGCTTAGGATGTCGTTCTTTGGACTAGCCACAATTGTCAATGCTGCTGAAACTGCAGATTCAGGTCTCCACAAAGAATCACCTGTAAAGCAGAGAGAATTATGTCTTTTACAGATCAGTCCTACTTGAAGTAATTTGGTTTGGGAAGTAGTATAATCTACTTCTCTATAGCATGGAGGCTTCTGTTGTGGTTCTGAAATCTTTCACGAGGATGTATTCAGAGAGTCAAGTTTAGGAACAGCTCTGATTGATTTGAGCAGCAGAGATCAGTAATAGGAAGTAAGAATTTGTTTCCTTTGTCCTTGTCCAAGAGAAGCTGATTCTCAGGATCATTTTTCCAGAAATTGGTGATGTCTGATGTAGTAGGGAAACTATAGATGCTAGAGTGCAGAAGAGATACTGAGGAGCAGAGAATGTAGAATTTGTGTGTGATTACAATTCTGCATACCTCTCAGTACCAGGTAGGAGTTTTTTACTCCACAAGGGTAGTGAATTAAGCTAGAGCTGCAAATTCATGAGACCAGATCAATTGATTCAGCATCCTATACTTCCCAATCCCTTCTGCTTCTTTTCTTGCTCCCTGCTTTGAACTCTCAGTGTTTATTATGCATCAGCTGCAACACTGACTCTCCACCAAACAGCCTATGACGAAAGCCTTGAGGAAGGTACATATTCCATAAATTCCATGTATTCTTTCCTGTAAATGGGGTGCTGTCCCCTGTCCCACAGGCTGTGGTAAATGGAAATCACTTCAATATTGTAATTTAACTCTATGTTACAAGTGCTATATTGTGCATGTATTTTGATTTCAGTACATTGTGGTATCACTGCACTGAATCAAAATCCCATGTAATGTCAAGCACATGCAAATAAATAAATTTGTATTAAACATTAAACTCTCTTCCTGTGGATTATATAGCAGAATTTAATCAGAGTGTATTGAACCCTGACATACATACATGACATCCCATCACAAGCATATTTAGCTCACAAACATTTCAAAAATAAAATCCCAAAACAACAAAACTTTTATAAAAAGAGCTGAATAGTTTTCTATTGACTCAGTGATGTTGAGTTTTCTTAGAATTTTATGAGAGACATGAGACAATGTACAAGATGGGAGAAGGATAAAGGCAAAGAGATGGAGGACTAAGTGGGAAGAGACTAAGACAAACCCCTGTGGCTTTAGTGATCAATTAAAACGGATTTAGTTGCTGGTGAAATCATAGTCTAAGTTTTTTTGTGTTTTTTCCCTAAGACTATGCACCCAGATATTTATTGTTGAGTTGTGGTAACTTGCAATAATTTGGCCCCTAAATTTGGAGCCCTGAAATAAGATCTGCAGCAAGTGAAAGACGGAAAATATATCAGAAAGTATTGAACAAGATTTTGTGGGCCACCTTCAGTCCTTTCACAGCTGAACCTTCTGAAAATAGAACATTCGTGAGAGCACTGACCGTCATATCTGCTCCTTGACAAGCAGATGATGTTTACTCCAGAAGTTAAAATATGGACATTCTAAGTATAACCATGTGAAGAATCACAGTGATGCTCCCAGCTCTCTCCTGAGACTGGTCATTCTGGCAGAGTTGGGCCCCTAGGCTCTCATTTGTAAGTGCAAAATCAATACTTCTATTGTTCATGATCAAGTCCAGTCAAGTCTTAAAGAATGGGAAATAAAACAAAATAAATTAATGCAGGGAACACTCACTCTAGCACATTTTACATTCAAATGTATTCAGTAATAATCAGCCAACATCTTGATTGTGTTTTTATTTATAACATTTCCTGCTCAACACAGGTCTGGCTCTGGTCTTTTAGAGAACAATCCTGGCAGTCTTTGTTGTAAAGGCACAGTTATTAACAGCCCTGAGGGCTATGGACACACTGAAAAAAATATCCAAGCACATATTAGCTACTGGACAAATATTGTTGTGCTTAACACATGTAAAATTGCTTCCTAAATATCTTACAGAAGAGCAGATGTGAGGCATACTTAGTAGCAATGTGGTTGTCACCCTTGATGCAAATTCTTTGCAGTTTGTTTTGTTTTTCCTTTTCCTCTTTCTAGATCTGTGCTGCTGAATGCAGAAGACTTTCTGTGTGCATCACATTTGATACTTAACATTAAGCAATCATAGGACACTAACCTCACTATTACACGGTTGCTGCTGATGCTGCTGCATTACATTCTTCGTTCCATGATGATTTTTCTTCATCTTTTATATACAACCCCCTGAATCAGTTTCAGAGCTCCATTTCCTTTTCCCCTCTCCCAAACAAGTGACTCAAGCTTCATTTTAATTGTACAAGTTATTTATATTTAACTCCTATATCCATTGCTATCCAAACAAGTAGTAGACAGGACTAATTCTTCCTCAGGCCAAGGCAGAAGAACTTATAGGATTCATGTACATGATCTCAATTTTTAGAAGTGAGGAATAGATACCAAAATGTCTTAAAAGCACATAAACTAATTTTTAGATTGAATGGTAGCCATACCATGATTATCGTCCTATACTAAGTGAATTTTCCAACTACAAGCAAAAAACAGGCACCTTACTTGTGTGCTGCATGCAAATTCCTTTTTTCCTCTGCATTTTTTTCTTTTAATTGAGAAAAAGCATGGACTGCATTAAACAAACAAACAAAAAAAATCCTTTAATCACTCAGCGCAATAATTCAGGACATAACTACTACATAATCAGTAGCATACTTACTAGAAAACATATAAGGTACATAAAATGTTATGGAAAAGGAAAAGGAAAAGGAAAAGGAAAAGGAGAAAAGGAAAAAGGAAAAAGGAAAAAAAGAAGAAAAGGAGAAGGAGAAGGAAAAGGGAAAGGGAAAAAGGAAAAACAAAAAGAAAAGGAAAAGGAAAAGAAAAAGAAGGAAAAGGAAAAAGAAAAAGAAAAGGAAAAGGAAAAAGAAAAGAAAAAGTAAAAGTAAAAGAAAAAGAAAAAGAAGGAAAAGGATAAGGATAAGAATAAGGAAAAGGAAAAGGTAAAGGAAAAAGTAAAAGAAAAAGAAAAAGGAAAAAGGGAAAGGAAAAGGAAAAGGAAAAGGAAAGGAAAATGAAAAGCAGAAAGGAAAAGGAAAGGAAAAAGAAAAACAAAAGGAAAAGGGGAAAAGGAAAAGGAAATTAAAAAGAAGGATAAGGATAAGGAAAAGGATAAGGAAAAGAAAAAGGAAAAAGAAAAGATAAGGATAAGGAAAAGGATAAGGAAAAGAAAAAGGAAAAAGAAAAGGAAAGGAAAAGGAAAAGGAAAAAAGAAAAACAAAAGGAAAAGTGAAAAGGGGAAAAGGAAATGGAGAAAAGGAAAAAAGAAGAAAAGGAGAAGGAAAAGGAAAATGAAAAGGGAAAGGAAAAGAAAAAGAAGGAAAAGGATAAGGAGAAGAAGGAAAAGGGTAAGGATAGGGAAAAGAAAAAAGGAAAAGAAGAAGGAAAAGAAAAGAAAAAGGAAAAGGAAAGAAGGGAAAGGAAAAAGAAAAAGAAAAGTAAAAGGAAAAGTTAACGGGAAAGGAAAATGAAAAGCAGAATGGAAGAGGAAAGGAAAAGGAAAAAGAAAAACAAAAGGAAAAGGGAAAAAGGAAAATAACAAAGAAAAGGAAAAGGAAAAGAAAAAGAAGGAAAAGGAAAGGAAAAGGGAAAAGGAAAAGGAAATGGAAAAAAGGAAAAAAGAAGAAAAGGAGAAGGAGAAGGATAAGGGAAAGGGAAAGGAAAAGAAAAAGAAGGAAAAGGAAAAGAAAAAGAAGGGAAAGGAAAAGGAAAAGGAAAAGCAAAAAGGAAAAGGAAAAGAAGGAAAAGGATAAGGATATGGAAAAGAAGAAGGAAAAGGAAAAGGAAAAGAAAAAGGAAAGAAGGGAAAGGGAAAGGAAAGGAAAAATAAAAAAAGAAAAAGAAAAGGAAAGGAAAAGGAAAAAGAAAAACAAAAGGAAAAGGAAAAAAGGGGGAAAGGAAAAAAGGAAAAGAAGGAAAAGGAAAAGGAAAAGGAAAAGAAAAAGGAAAGAAGGGAAAGGAAAGGAAAAATAAAAAAAGAAAAAGAAAAGGAAAGGAAAAGGAAAAGGAAAAAGAAAAACAAAAGGAAAAGGAAAAAAAGGGGAAAGGAAAAAAGAAAAAGAAGGAAAAGGAAAAGAAGGAAAAGGAAAAGGAAAAGAAGGAAAAGGAAAGGAAAAGGATAAGGATATGGAAAAGAAGAAGGAAAAGGAAAATAAAAAGAAAAAGGAAAGAAGGGAAAGGAAAGGAAAAAGAAAAAGAA
>CM031859.1:48999133-49091960 GCA_018697195.1 Certhia americana | reverse complement strand
TATGGTGAAGTCAATATTTGTACTTGGCACAAGATAAACCACCAATCAACAATTATTCAATAGAGAGTCTCTCCGCCTTTTAACAGTCCTTGCTTTATTTAATACAGCACATGGGGTGTGAATCACCAGGCTCACTTTATAGGTTTTCAAGTAGTATTTTATAAAACCTTTTAACCTCTGCCCCAAAAGCGTTCTCATAACACACCATGTGGTGAACTACCTTAATGTGGTGTCTGGTTTCCGGCAAATGTGTACAAGGTCTCGACCAGAAACTGTGCCTGAATAAAACTAAATCTGCTTTGCCTTTTCTGGGTAAAAACAAGGAAGTGTTGGAGCTTTCTTTCTTTCTCCTAACCCAATCACATTTAGTTTGGCAGAATTTTTTGAGTATTGCATGACTCTTTTAAATAAGTTTATCAAATGTTTAAGAACATTTGAAAATAGGGTCTAGCAGGAAATATCAGATGAACACTATCAACTAATGGTTCACTCTATCGAAACCAAACCCTGGGGCGGTGGCTTCCTTCCCCCCCACCGCCATCCCCCCACCCTCTCGAAAAAAAACCCCAACCCAAAAACAAAAAAAAGAACAAAAACCAAAAACATAACAAACCCAAGCAAAACAACAAACTCCAAACAAAATAAAATCAAAAATCACAACCCCCTCCGAAAACCAAAGCCATGAAACCTCTACTAGTTTCCAATAGATTACAATGGTAACAGTTTTCCTCTGAGAGTGTGTTACTGAGACAGACAAACTAATTCAAAAGGCAGTTCCTAAAAAAAAATATTTCCTTCCCTTCCTTCCTGCCTTCCTTCTTCCGTCCCCTTCCTTCCTTCTTCCTTCCTTCCTTCCTTCCTTCCTTCCTTCCGATCTTCCTTCCTTCCCTTCCTCCTTCCCATTCCTCCTTCCCCTTGCCTTCCGCTCCTTCCTTCCTCCTTTCCTTCTTAATCCTATCCTTTTCCGCCTTCCTTTACTTCCTTCCTTCCTCCTTTCCTTCACTTCCTTCCTTCCTCCTCATTCCCTTTCCTTCCTACCTTTCTTCCCGATCCTTCCCCTATCCTACTTCCCTTCCTTTCCTTCACCGTCCTACCTTCCTTCCTTCCTTCCTGCCTTACCTTCCTATCCTTCCTTTCCTGTTCCTTCCTTTCCCTTCCTGTTCCAATCCTTCCTCCTTTCACTTCCTCTTTACCTTCGCTTACCTTCCTATCCTTCCGTTCCTGATCCTTCCTTCCTTATCCCTTCCTTTCCTTCCTTCCTTCCTCTCCCTTCCTGTTACTCCTGTCCTCCTCTTCTTCCCCTCCTTCCTTCCTTCCTTCCTTCCTACTCCTTCCTTCCTTTCCTTCCTTCCTTCCTTCGCTACCTTTCACTTCCTTCCTTCCTGTACCTTCCTCCTTCCTTCCTCCTTCCTTCCTTCCTTCCTTCCTTTCCTTCCTTTCCTTCCGATTCCTTCCTTCCGTTTCTTCCTTCCTCCTTCCTTCCTTTATTCCCTAACCTTCCTATCCTTCCGATCCTGTCCTTCCTCTTCCTTCGCCTTCCCTTCCTTCCTTCCTTATCCTCGTGTTCCATCTATTCTTCCTTCCCTTCCCTTTCCACCTCTTCCTTCCTTTCCTTCCTTCCTTCCTTCCTTCCTTCCTCTCCTTCCTTCCTTCCTTCCTTCCTCCCTCCCTCCCTCCCTCCCCTCCCTCCCTCCCTCCCTCCTCCCATCCCTCCCTCCTCCCTCCCGCCCTTCCCTCCCGTCCTCCCTCCCTCCCTCCCTCCCTCCCTCCCCCCCTCACTCCACCCGTCCCCCCATCCCTCCTCCCTCCACCTCCTCCCTCCCTCCCCCTTCCCTCCCTCCTCCCTCCAAGAAACTCAAAGGAAGTAAGACAGGAGAAGGAAGAAATCTTATTTTTTTTCCTCCTGTCCTTGTCAAAAATCTAAAATTTTGAAAGGAATTTTAGTACAGTCATGTACCGTATTTTGTGTAATCTGCAAAACAGTCCTTCTAAACCTGATGTATTTCTGCAGTTGAAGTAGGCTGTTAGAGACTAGTTATAAAGACTGGTATAAAGATGGAGCAAACACTTGGCAGCTCATTCATTTCAGAAAATATCCATTTACCTGCTTTAGGCCTGTACTTCAGGGTGGACTCTGTTAGGTCTGCAGATAATCTTTAAACAGAGATACTTTAGAAGTATGCTTCAGGATGCTGTGGCAGCTAAGAAGCTTCTCCATCAAGTCCAGTTGTGGAGATTTCACCTCTTGGGTCATCTACCAGAAGAGGGTTGATGTGTTTAAGGCTCAAGGCTTCCCAAGAAAAACCAACCCATTTTTGCAGACTACTGTTTGTGTTTAGTCTCCCCAGAAAAAAAACAGTTCCATTTCTTATTTTCTGATAGAATTCAACTTTGAGTACTGGAAGAATTGCTATTAATAAAGTTCGAAATAAGATTTACTTTCAGTACATTTCATTTCTAACCTTCACGGTTTTCAGTGACTCTTTCCATGGCAATGAAGTCTATCTCTAAGATTCCTATTCAAAACTTGGCTGGTCTCACTTTACTGGAGAGCAGAGTGTCAGTCAGAGTTGTTGGGCCAACTGAGCAAGGTGGTCAAGCATTTTCTCAGTAGAGACAGTACAACACTGACAGCTCATTTGCTTTCAGTCCCTGAATAGTACCTGAATTGTACTTATACACTGAACTGCTAACTATGGCTTAAATGTTAATAACATTTCCAAATTATTAATTTTGGTTCATGACAATTTACAGATATTGAACATCATAAACTAAAGGTACAGGAACAATAGCTAAGCAGTCACAGATACATTTTTTACTTCCTGAGTTTTTTTCCTTCCTTTTTGTTTTGCTTTGTTTGTTCCCCAGGCAGAAGAATGAGTTCAGTGACTATAGCAAGGAAAATAGGCTTCAGCAGAGCAAAGGTATGCATCAGCTGAAAATACTGGCTTCTGGAAATGAGTTATTTTATAAGGTTAAGTCAGATTTTCCATCAACACAACCATATTTTTGTCAGTAAATCACAAATACTTTCCTATTGATGCTTCTCTGCAATTTGTTTGGAATTTACTCAGCAAATAATAATAGAAAGTCAGAAGAAAATAACTGAGCCTGACTTCATTTCAGCCCATTTCTGTTTTTCCACGTTCCTGAACTGTTTTCAGTTTCAGCTTATTATTTGAGACATAATTCAAGCACAACTTCTGACAAACAGCAGCACTGTGCCTTTGCTCTGATACCTTTAGGTTTATACTTAAGCTATGACATCTCTGTGTAGGATATAAACATACCCTGATTATATAATTTTCATTTTTATATCAGCATGAGGGAAGAAGAAGAAGAATTTGCAGTTCAGTGGAAACAAGCAATTCTGTCTGATATGAAGTGGGTTCCAGCTCACAGGGCCTTACCACTGACATTTTTGGGGGTGTAGCCCAATCTCCAATATCCAATTTCCAATCTCAGGGGTCCTCTTTGTATACCTTGATATAGAGATTGTGATTCTGGTAATGCTGCAAGTGTTTTTGTAAATGAAAAAGATGTTATGAACATAGCATTGAAGGGTTCTGATTAACGTCCTGTTGTAACATTTGATGTTTGAGCAAGAGGAATAGGTGTTTTTAAAGAAATCACTGTTGTGTACAATATTGGAGTGCACAGTGGAAATAAGGCAAAGACCATCTAAGTAACAGAGCAGTTTATAAGACAGGAGCAGTGGGAAAAGAGAAATAAAATGGCATCTTTTCATGAACCATAACTGAACACTCAAAGGACAAAATAGAAGAGTTATTGATTACAGATGTGATTGTGACAATAAAGGGACATAATAAACTGAGAAACAAACCAACCACTTTTATTGAAAAGTGCTGCAGAATTCCTCAATTATCATCCCAAACACTGCAGTGTACAATTGTCTTATCATAGAATCACAGAATGGTTTGGGTTGGAAGAGATCTTAGAGATCAGCTTGTTCCAATCCCTCTGCCATGGACACCTTACACTAGATCAAATTTCTCAGAGCCTCATTCAACCTGGCTTTCCACACTCAGGCATGGGGCATGCACAACTTCTCTGGAAAATTAGCCTTTATTGATAGGGTTATTGCAGTGACTCTGGTAGTAAAACCTTTTGAACAACTATGCTTTGAGAATGCTATTGCAAGAAGTTTTAGACTGATTTCACAGGGAATGAATGAGAGTAAAGTGGAATGGGTAGACTGGGAAAGCAAATCACTAACAAAAAACAAATGCAAAAAAAATTTGTAAAACAGTAATGGAGAAAATGATAGCTGTAGGACATTCAAATAAACTGCGCTGTGCTGGAGGAAGTTAAATCATTACATTGGATCAATGAGGAAAATGAAGGGGCCCTGTGCTATCATACTTTGGTTAACCTAATCTAAGCCTGCATAGCAGCTCTTAGATGGCAGCTGTTTAGACAGGGCAGTATCAGCTCTAGAACATGGTAGTGGCCAGCCTATGAGCTCTCTAGGGAGATCTAGGCCAGTGACGTAGGTAATTTCAGATCCTAGCTCCATCGTATGTTGTCTTCTCTGTCTCTTACCTGGCCAAGTTTTGGCTTGTTAAGACAGGCATCTGCCACCAACATGCATCGTTTTGCTGGACAGGCATAGTTTCAGCTTCTTCTCACCCATCTATCACTGTCTGAAGTCTAAGCACATAAAAAAGCACTTTAGGTTCCCTCATTAGTCAATGGAGAGGATATGTCTTCCAGAGAGTGATTTATTTAATCCCAGAACAATTGTGCTGCTGGGAAACTGATCCAGATGCCTAAATATAGGAGCTCAGTACCCTTTGAGGTGCCCTAGACTGTCCAAAACATCATCATGGGGCTGGCAGACATGACACAGGACTTATGAGAAACCTTGTCCTTCTGGGTATTCAGTAGCTGGAAGCCAGGTTCCTATGGTGTCTGAAACAGCACTAGATGTCTATGTTTAGGCAACGGAAGCAGATTTGGAGTGTAACTTTTCTTCAGCCAAAAACCAGTTACCAGGAAGATCTGTGCCAACAGTACAGCACAGTCTTAGAAGCTGTTTGCTGTTTATTTTCTGGGGAGGGAGGGAAAAGAGGTTTTTCTGGTGCTAGTTTTCTGATTTATTTCCAGGGAATTAAAAAAAAAAAAAAAAAAAAAAAATGGTTCAAGGCAGAAGCCTGTCCTGAACTACACTTTGTCTTGCTGTGCTTAGGATGAGGAAGAGACTACAGAAATAGAATAGTTATGTGGCAAAAATTGTTGCTGTAATATAGATTAAATTAGATGGCAGAAGAGGGGAAAGAAAAGACAGTGTTTGACAGATTGAGAAGTTCTTGCCCAAAAGAAAGAACTTAGGGGCTGCAGTTGAGAGAGGTCCATAAAGACCATGTTACTGTTGAAACCCTGGAAAACTCAGTCTTGGACAGGAAAGACTTACAATAAGGCCATAGAAAGGACAGAAACCTTGGGGTGGTAAAATGACGTATAAACTGAAGTGGCAGGTTAGCAACCCAAATGGAAACAAGAAATCAAAAAGCAAAATTAAATTAATTAGAAGGATTAAAGACTCCTGGAGGAAAGCCCATCTTTGACAAATCAGGTTTTGACAAGGTGCTTGAATTCTACATTATTTAGGGTAGAATAGGGACAATGACAATGCAAATGGCTATAATATGGTCTTGTGGTGGCCATAAAAGCCCTACTGAGTTCATCCTTGATCATGATATTCACAAGAACCTCAGCATTTCCAAACTGAACATTACTATTAAGATCAACAGGTAAGATAGCTGGCATAGTATGAGCATGCTGAAGTAGAGTATGAAGGCTGATGCCACTGCATCTTGAGATGCACTGCCCACTGGCATTTTCAGATTCTCCATTATGTAATTCTACTTTACTCAAATCACCTAGGTGCTCTGATATGGTTATTATTCTTATTATTAACAGTTTGTCCCAAATTCTCAGATGCTGATGTGGGCCACAACAGGGTCTGGCTGGAACAGCCATGATTTTGCTGCTACGCAATGGCAATCCAAGCATGTGGGTAGGAAGGTTCACTTTACATGATCCTTGGGAAGGAGTCAGAAAGTGTATGACAGGTCACACTGCAGTACAGGCACAGCTTAACTAAATAGGAGCTCAGGGTCTGGAGTTGAAACCATAGTGAGTGCTGTTAATCACACATGATTTCATAAAATATTTCAATAATCTTGGAAGTACTCTGACCACCTAGGAGGTCATAGGTCTCTGAGCACAGATTTAGGCCTTAATTAGCTACATTTGCAGAAAATTCAGTGTGAAAACAAAACCATATGAAAGAGGAGAAAGTTCCTCCTAGAAAAAAAGTGCAGAGATATCTGCAGTTTTTTAGGGGAAATGAGAATATATTACCTACCTCCCTAAGGGGTAACCAAGGACAGGATTTTGTTGCAAATAACTTAGAATAGAAAAGTCGATAACCATAAATATTTTTGCTACTAATTACTTAAAATCAAATAGCAAGTGAATAAGAACAAAAATCTCTAGTAGAACCAACTTCCTGTTTCATTCTTGAGCTAGTATAGTTTTTTTAAAAATATAGTGTCAATATGGAAAAGCTTAAGTTTCCCACAACCTGAAAAACACAGAGGAGAGCAGGATTCCTGATGAATCTCAGGAGAGTGCACCTTCAGTTGCTGAGGAAAACTGGGTGTACTTTACAGAGAAAGCACTGAAAGAGAGTATTCCCTGGTAAGTAGTAGTTGGTAACTCTCCAGCAGGGCATAAGTGACAGTCCACAGCTGCAAGGGACTCAATATTCTTTAAACCACCTACATCAGAAAGCAGAAAAGAATATCCAAGGCTTCTATATTGCAATGGGCATCTTCTGGGATATGAAAAATCAATAGGGCTTTTCTGTGAGACACTAAACCATGAGTTGAAATTCACCAGTGAAATTAAAACCAAAACCTTGCATTTTAGTTGTCTTTTACTGCCAAGTGTGACCTGTATGTCAATTGTATATGTGACTACATGTCAGTGATAATAATGCCTAATTAACTATTGCAAACTGTTATGAAGTCTCAGTAGAAAACTGAAGAGAAAAAACTGAGATAAAAATCCAAAATGAGGGTGCAGTGAGACAAGTTGGCCAGAGCTTAGGTCTGTGTATACCTTCTGCTTATGACAACCTAATTGAAGATGGCTAAAGAAGCAGTTTTTATTGTAATATCTAATAGAATTACTAGCTTAGTAAATAGACAAATCTCAAAGTGATAAGGACAGATGGATCAGAAAAAGAAAGTGCTTATAGGTAACTCCTTCTACATACTCTGCAAGCAAATAATTTTTTATTGGCTTGGTTTTAATTCACTCAGTGACTTTTTGAGTCTCAACAAGTCCCCTCTCTGACCAGGAAAAAAAGTAGGGAAGAGCCAGCCAGATCCTAAAGCAGATGAAAATTATACCCTTTGGACTCATGGGGGCTACTGAGAATGAAATTTAATTAGTCTGATTATCAAGTTTGTTACTTTAGTTCTCTCCTGTTCCAGTATTGACTTATAGTTCCAGTAAGCACCTTAAGCACTTTGCAGACATATGGTGAGGCTATACTCACACCCTAAGGATTTATAAAGAAATTTATGTGTCTACTACTCATGGAAATTATCACCTAAGGAGGCCTAGGTCTTCTAACCTAAGGAACACAGAGCCACAATGGCTTTTTGCCTCACTCCCACCATTGGGAGCAGAGTTGAGAGTGAGGAGGGGGCTGTGACAAAAGAGTTGTCTGGTGGGTGGGAAGATGTGTTGGCTGAGAGATGTCACTGTCAGCAGCCACAAGTTGCCTACAAAATTTGTTTTGCTTTAATGTATATGATCTTGTCTCAGTCCTTTGAATGCTCCTCCTGTTACAAGAAAATCTTATTCCTATTTTAAAAAGCAAAAGGATTTGGTATTCTGCCAAGTGTTATACATGAAGTGTAATGGTGGAGTCAGAAAATGAAGGCACAACTTGTGAATTGCCATGTGAATTGCTCAAAGAGAACACTCTACTTTTTTTTTTTTTTTTTTTTTTTTTATGAAGGTAGAAAACAATTCAATGAATTAAATAAACTTTATGTACCACCAGGGTACCGTCACTCCAATATTAAGAATTTTATAAGTGTGCCTTAAAATAATAAAATAATTTAGGTAAAACCATACTTTGACATATAAAACAATTCCATATACATGCAGTGTATAGATGCATATGTGCATGTGTGGTAGAACATATTATTTTAACTGGCAGGAAGCCCATAAAAAGAAAAGCTTTTCGGGTTGGCTCAAACATTGAGTGCACTTTAATATGCTGGTTGTACTTTATGAAGAAATCTCAAATGTATCCCATGTGTTGCAAATGTTTAAGAATGGGCTCAAGATGAGCTTTTGTCTGCCTGAGACATACAACTATTTAAAAAAATATCTTCCTTCAGCAGCACCAATATTTATTTTTGTGTGCAAGTTTTGCAGTTTGAATGCTGGATTTGGGTTTCCACATAGCCATCAAAAAAGTGAAAAAACCAAAAACCTTTAATAAAGCTAACAACAGAACATGGTTTCAATGACTCAAACTTTTTTTTGTCAGAATCATTTTTCTTAGAACAGTTGACATATCATTATTGTTTTCCTTGTTTTAGAATATTGGCTTCCCAAAACTGTCCAATCCATCCTTGAACTAAAAAAGAAACATGTCTTCAAAAGTCTGGCTTCTTTCTTAGTAACTATAATGTTCTTTTCCCCTTTCCATCACGACTGTTGTGTTAAGTGCCTGCAGGCTTCTGGGATGTAAATAGAAATGTACATAAAAAACCTGCCATAACTACCTGATTGTTCTCCAGCTGTGTGGGATCAATATGACTAGGCGCAACTTAAGTAGTGAACTCCCTTATTATCCTCAGTGGTCCAATTCCATGCTTCTGCTCTGTTTTTGAAACTGATTTCTTTTGCTGGATTTTTTTTCTGTTATCTTGTCTTCATTTTCTGATCTGCCTTCTCTGTCATATTCAGTGAAAATTTTTTATTGATGACTACAGTGTCATATCCCATCATGAGTTAGTCTTAAGTGACTTTAGAAAATGCTTTCATGACATGACATATGGCCCCTTGATACTGATGTGACTTCAAGAGTGACATAGTTTTTCTCAGAATTCAAAAATTAACTGAGGAGTTTAGATACTGTTTTTCTGTTTAAGTACTGCTTTCTCAAATGGAAATTTGTAAAAAAAACCAAAAAACACCAAACCAAACAACAAAACTAAAGAAACAGCCCTGTTCTTACAAGTAGCTGCTTCACCTGAGCAAAGAAACATATGAAATAAAACCCCAAACAACCTGCAAACAGTAAATAAGTCAACAAACCATGAAAAACTTAACATTCCTACTTCATTTTTTCTGAATCTGGTAACTAAAGAAATCACTGCTAACTTTTTAGTGTTTTAGCAGCAGAAGGTTGATATTTTGTTGACAATAAGCTCAATTGTGCACATTTTAACTTTTCAATAGCTCCACAGAAGTACATAATCATTGTCATTAAATGAATTAGGGCTGAAAAGCAACACGTATATGTAAAAAACCAGATCAGAATTCATGCTTTTGGTGGAAGTTGGGGACATGAACTGCATTTCTAAAAGTTTTTAACCTAATTTTCAAATACCTCTTCAGAACAACTGTGAAGCAGCTCAGTCATATGAGAAATTCAGTAATGAAGTAACAGATAGAAGCACTCTGAACTACAGACATCTCATAATGATTAACAAGGAATTCCCATGACAAAGGACTATGAACAAAGAAACAGAAACATCGCTTGGGAGGACAATGTGAGCTAATGATCAATTTGCAAGGAATACATATCAACATTTTTAAGTCTCCCTTTTCAGTGATGCTATAGTTCATGATCTTTCTATGATGCTTCTTGTCCTTTTGGAAAATAATTAAAGCCTTAGGATGAATAATTCAAGGAGTACAAGCAAGAAACTGGTAAAACATCCATTTTGCCTGACCTATTTATGGAAGCTTCAGGAGATGCAGGGTCACCCATCTGGAGAGCTCCCTTATTCTATATAGGGAATATTGGTATTTACATTAGAACTGCCTTGGTAGGTGTTTAAAATCTGAGTTCATATTGGGTACCTAAGTCAGAATTTATTTCATGAGCTCAGCTCAAGGCTGTTTGTGTGTTATTCTTTCCCACTCTGTCACAGGTTTTCCCCAAACAGCTGGCAGTGATATCACAATGGCTTGCAGCAGTCCCTGCTCTGCTATTGCTGGTCTCTTTGGACAGGCTGGCATTGGGGATATAGGCTGGCACCCCCATACTGTCTATTAGAAAATAGAGTTCATCTTGCTCATGCTATATGGTACACCCAAACCAGGGACCTTGGTTACTGAGTTTTCCCACTGGATTTCTGTATCTCTCGTTACATTTCCAGGACTTTGATTCCTGTTATGGACTATGGGAGCTGAGCTGTATTCCTGACAACAGCAGTATCTGTCTCTCCTCTATTATCATTTTCTGACCTTATTGTGCTGTGTGTTATTGTTTAATTGCCCATTCCACAGTGTAACATGATTTTTTAAAATTAACTTGACATTTTATGTGCTTCTTTTACAGCTCATCTCAGTTGTTAATGAGCCATTTGCCAAGCGTCTTCTGTACAGATCATTATAGACCTTTAGTACTGTCATTTGAAAGATAATACCAATAAACAGAAAAAATTGCTCTGCAGAAGGAACGTGAGTGTTCTATGTTCCCAATTTTTAGTTTGCAAATGTTTGGTACAATTCAGTAAAAGAAGCTTTTTTATGTTTTTAAGCGGAACAATAACCAATTAATGTGTTTTGTTCAGATGGGCATTTTGAGTTGTCCAGATGCCAAGCCTGCATCATTCCAGCCCTGAAAGACCTCTGCAGATACAGCTGTGGGCTAGTCCTCTCTCTATCACAAGCAGGTATCTTGATGTGCTAGAGGTCATTTCAGAAGTCTTGTCAACTGAAGGGTATCAGGAAGAGGAGAGACAGGTCTTGACAAAGATTTGAGCCTACCCAGGCACATGCTGAGATCACAGAATCACAGAATAAGCTGAATTGGAAAGTACACACAAGGATCATGAGTCCTAATCCTGGCCATGCACAGGACACCCAATAGAGTCACACCATGTGCCAGAGAGCCTTGTCTGAATTCCAAGTGCTTTTTGAACTCTGTCGAGCTTGGTGCTGTGACCACTTCCATGGGAGCCTGTTCAGTCTCTGTTCATTTCTTCTCTGGGTGAAGAACCAGTTCCTGATATCCAACCTAAACCTCCCCAACACAACTCAGGCCATTCCCTTGGGTCCTGTCACTGTCACCACAGAGAAGAGTGCATCCCCTCCTCTTCCCCTCACAAGGAAGTTCTAACTGCAGTGAGATCTCCCCTCAGTATCCTCCAGGCTGAACAGACCAAGTGTCCTCAACCACTTCACATGCAGTTTCCTCTCCAGACTCTTCACCATCCTTGTTGCCCTCCTCTGGACACTCTCTTATGGCTCAGTGTCTGTTTTACATGGTGTCACCCAAAACTGCCCCCAGCACTCAAGGTGAGGCCACCCCAGCTCAGAGCAGAGCAGGACAATCCCCTCCCTTGCCCGGCTGGCCATGCTGTGCCTGATGCACCTCAGGACAGGGTTGACCCTCCTGGCTGCCAGGGCACTGCTGGCTCCTGTTCAATGATCAGGACCCCAGGTCCCTTTCCAGCCTCCCATTCCACAGTCTGTAAAAAAAAGCCCATCCCAGCTGCTGAATCAGGCATTTTCCTTTGTTGAACTTCAAATTCTTGGTGATTGTCCAGTCTTCTAATTTATTAGGGTCTCTCTGAAGGGTCTTCCACCCATTGAGGAAGTTGACAGCTTCTCGCAGTTTAACAAGTCTGACCCAGAGGTGGTTACCTAACTAACTAAATGTTACCTTACTAACAAATTCTGTTCCTGAGAGTAGGAAAAAATGGAGTTTCTTATAGGACAGGGTTTTGTTTGTTTGTTTGTTTGTTTGGTTTGTTTTGATTTTAAAGTTTTTGGATTGCTTCTTCCTAGATACTCTTGGAGTAGATGTAAATAAACAAAGATGTAAATAAACAAAGCCTTGTCTTCTTTTCTCTACTTTAACAGCACCCTTATGTGGGTACACACAAAAGACAGAAGTGATTGAACTACTAAGTCTGTAAGGAATGATTGATAACTTCAGGAGAAATGGGTATTAACTGGTGAAAGCTTGTGCAAGGTCATAAGTGCAAATTTCCAGGCCAGTGTCAATTTGACTGTAATAGCTGGAGCTCCAAGGCTGTGAACATGAATTTGATGCCTGTTTTAAATGTTGGTAAGAACAACTACTAAAATGCCTTTTAGCACACAAGGAGGCAAGAGCTTAAATTGAAAAAAATGTAACTCTGCAAGATGCTGGAAAGTTGCTTGTAAAAGACTGGGAACTGTGGTGGGATGGTTCTCCATTGGTAAAAAGATAACCAAACTGTAAGATGAATGCATTGACCATAAGGCAGACACCCAAAGACTAACACAGCTCTGATTATGAGAAATGCTGACTTGTGAGAGTACAAGTATAAACAGTCTGGGTATTCTGCAGAAAAGCAAAAGATATCAGCAATGCAAATCAGAAGTCACAGAACATGGATGTGTAAAGTGTGCCCTACATGAAAAAACAGTCAAAAGGGTTTTTTTTCATATAGAAGAATTATCAAAAATAGCAAAATCATAGCCACCTATAGACCATGACTAAGTCTAAATCAGTATAATTTTCTGTGCAACACTAAGATCTGTCACAAAGCTAAAATGAAGAGATTAAAAGTCTCACAATGTTAAAAATGGTGTTTAAGAAGGGAGTCATGGCAAACAACCCCAGCTGACTGTTGTAGGACACCAGAACTCTCAAATGCAAGGTTTTCTCCTGCATTACCCTTAAAATAAAACAGGGTTTCAGAGGGGGTCACAAGGCCTGAAAGATGTTTAAATAAAACAATACCTGGAGTAGTACAGAGTGCATGATTTTAAGAAAACAGAGGGTTTTTTTCACCCCAGAAAACTGACAAGATGATAAATAAAAGACACAGCTTTTCAATAAATTAAATAATGCTACATGGATTTACAGAATATTCCAGTTAAAGGCATACTGACCTGGTTTTAAATTATAAGATGCCTCCATCTGAAAACATGTTCTTGGGAACAATATTATTGGCTCATCTACCACTGATTTTAATAGCATTAGCTATCCCTGTTAAGTAGAGTAGCTGGTTCTATTGGTTTCAATAGTCCTGGGAAACCATTCCATTGGTAACCAACCATTCAAACCTTCAATGTCCCAGCAGAGCTAAGATTATTATGTTTTGTAAGTATGTGCACAGCTAATGGTAAAAACAGATGGGATAATGAATGTCCTAACAGTAACAGAGTCACCAAACAACCCTTTTACATGAGTTCTGCACAACACTTTGTTTAATAAAGCATTGACTTAAAGAAGAAAAGAAAAAAATTGCCTAATTTACAAGTAAATTTGCAACTTCTCTATCATAAACAACTCATTAAGATGAAATAATCCCGCCACCTAGTAATCCCATTATTGTAATTCTCATTGTTACATGAAACTTGTTAGGATATATTAGGATTGCAGCTCTGATACAATCTCTGTCATAAATATAGAGATTTTAAGGAAATATCACTAAATATTAAGGACAGGAAAAAGAAATACATAGAATTGTAAAGTCCCTTACAGATAGAAAGTTACATTAAAAGGCTGTTTTAATTGTTCTCAAGCATTTAAATTCCAGGAAATTTAGAGATAAGTACATACAAAATTTTAAAAAAAGTTGTCAAACATTTAATAGTATGCAAAATGTAGAGGTAGTGCTTCTGTACAAAATTGTCTTTTTCTCAAAGTGACACAATGGTAGATGAAAATGAGAGAATAAACCAAATTCTCCTTCAAAAAAGCAGCTAGTATGTCATTAAAAATTAGCTTAATTTAATCCTAATTATTGTGAGGAGTTTCCCTACACTGAATTAATGACAAAATTTATTTCCTGGAAAACATTACAGATCCTTTGGTTGTTTGAACTATTGAGCATGTTTTCAGTTCTGTAATAAAAAGTTTTGCTTGAATGTGGATTTCAGGTTTTGATATTATTGTTCCCCTGACAGAAGCTTTTAAGAGAACGAGAAGTTAAACAGTGCTGGTTTGTGAAAGAGTATGATACATGCAGTCAGATCCTTACCAGGAGCAAACTGTGATCCAGCCTCCCTTAGTTTCAATGGGTCTAAAACAGCTGGTGATACAGAAATGTTACGTACTTTGAAGGATTTCTGCGAAACATAAGTTGCTTTTTACTAGTGGTTGGGGATTTTCAAAATGAGGAGAAGCAAGCTGATGAAATTGAGACCATGGTTCTACAATACAATAAATCATACTTGATGTCTTTAAGAACCAGATTAAAACAGGTGTAACTACAAGAAAGAAATGGATAAACCAATATAAACTCAATTTACTGGTTCTATTTTGTTCAAAAATTTGTGAGGGACCATCCTAATGTAAGTAGCTTCTGTGCTGGATGATATATCATCTGTTTGAAATACTGTGTCTCTTCAGGCATTTGCTCTATCATGCCCAGCAAGAAAAAAGTTTAACTATAGCATGATCCCTGTATCAGATAACCAGTGAATCAGTGATCTGCCCAAGATGTATTCCAATCATATTTCTGTTGCTGGATGCACAGATGTATTTTAAGGATAACAGACCCATTGCTGAAAACCCAAGGGGAGATGGGAAGTCCTCAGGATGTCAAGTGGGAAGTGTAGCAGTCACCTGATCCAGTAAATGCATGTGTAGCAAAGTAGGGTTTCTGTACTGTTAACTGAGTCAGGATCAGGATAGTTATGTTATGCTTAAAAGTACTTGTCAGGAGGCTTTGATCCTCATCTGCTTTAAGGCAGAATCTGAAGTGGTTCTGCATTGTATTTTGTGGTGTTCCTCATGCAAAATATACCAGGCCATGGCTGCCTGCAGCCAGCAGCCTTGCTGAAAGGAAATGTTGAAGAGGGTCCTGCAGATAATGCTGCAACTCATGTTTGGTCTGCAGTCAAAAAATAAAAACACAATAGAAACCAGAACCTTTGAACAAGAGAATTAAATGCAACATGGGTCCAAGGCAATAATCCAATACATAATTAATAACAACTTGCCAAGTGGTGTTTTCAATTATGATCATTTTATTCTGATTAAAGTAGCACCAGAGGTCAAATGATCCAGTCAGGCCTGATATTCTTTCCCTTGCATTAGATGGCGTAGAAGATTTCCCAGCTTAGATGAAATAAAAAGCAGTCTAAGAGGAATACAGCTATTCCAGTATTTAAGACCACAGATCTGTAGAGCTCTCTGCGTTGAAGAGCACTCCACTGACAAGAAATGTCTTCCAAGTTCAAAACCAAACTGAATGACATCTCTGGAATATATTCTCAGTGCTCATGCATTATTTCTTTATTCAAGTTTCAGAGGAGTGTCAAACGACTTTTACTGTGAAACCATAAATCACTACCATTTTTGGCATCTCAGATGTTTTCCTCAGTTAAGCACAATGAGTTTTCTCCATGGGAAGAAGGAACAGTGCAAATAGTGTTCAAAATGTGTTACTAATTTATTGGAAGGTCTGGTTGGATATACTCAATTCAAATGTTTTAGTATGATGTATTCCAACAGAACACATGCATCTTTTGGTAATACATGTACTTGGAGACCCCTGCACATTATGCATGTATTTTAGATCAAATATTCTTCCTAGAGATGGCAGATGCATTTTAGTTCTAGCGGTTGTGAATAATGGCCCAGAATTTTGTTGTCCTTGTTCATTGGTCTGTTAGGAACTATTTGTTATTGTACTGAAAACTATGAGCTTTTCTCATGTTTTTCTTTCATTGCAAATGTATTTAAAAGAAAAAAAACATAAGAAAGAAACATTTGCAAGGAAAAGTAGTATTTGCAGTGACATAAATTGCCTTGGCAGACTTATTTTGGTGGCAATTATATAGAAAAAATTCTACACAGACTTTTTGTATTACTGCCTGTAAATATTACAGCTTTCTATTAATGTGCATTACTAGAGCTACTAGCTTTGACAGTTCTTTGGCACACTTTGGGAACAACTGCTTTAAGAAAAAAAAAGCAACTTGCTTCTATCTGACCAGCATCAAAATGTATCATCTACACTGTTCACTGAGTTTTGGCAGACTCTGACTTTTCCCGGCAGTGGTTGTTTTGCCACCTCTTGTCCACGCTACTACTTATTATCTCTTGGGGTGTGCTATTCCAGAGGACAACTTCAGTTTTTAGCTTTGTCTTAAGTGCCAAGCAGACTGATAGTTTCCTGCAAGTATTTTATCAATTCAGTTTCTATTGATTTTAGAGAATACCATAACTAGAGCTATGGAATGTGACTACTATTCTGATATAAATTTATGAGCCTAATTTTCTACTTCCTCCAGAGAGGAAAAGAGATGAGGAATTCTCCTTTTTTTGTTTATATCAGGTTTAATGAAAGTGTACACTTGGAAAGTATTTTGACTAGCATATTTCAGACCTCACCATAGCCTGGTGTAGTGTCAGTCCCTTTTTAGTTGGCAGGTTTTGAAACATTTGTGAAAGTCACAATGTGATAGGTTAATACAAAAGTAACTTATGCACAATTTTTCTATCATAATAAATATGCTAAAGGAAACTAAGACTTAATAGCATCCTTATTTCATTCCATCTAGCAATGATGGAAAGGGACTGCAAAAGGTAATGGCTAAGGTCATCCAGGATCCTTGATTTGGGCTGCCATGTGTTTCATCAGACATGGCTACTTCTCTGACCTTAACATTTGAGACAGATGGATTTTTGGCATATGCAACTCATGTTTTTAAATCCTTACTGGAGCAGGAGCCAGGATTTTTTTCCTTTGAAAAAACCCCAGCATAAAAATCTCAGGTGGGTCTTCCAGATCAGCCAGCTGCAAGTGGTCTACAGAGGTTCTGCAGGGGTTATCAGTCAAGCAGTCAAGGTGTGAAAAGAAAAGTGAGAGAGGACTGTCAGGCAAACTGACTGAGCATGTAAAGCCAGAGGGAGTGGAATATAAACAAAGTCAATTTCAAGATTTTTTTGGGGAGAATTAGGAGACCTGGAATTTCTCAGAAGAAGATGAGACACTTCTGGGCACAAGCAGCTCTAGGTTCTGAGGAGTCAGCTTGCTGTATGGGCAGATCTTGCTCTTTCCTTTTGGGCTGCCATGAACAGGACTGTCATATTGTCTCTTCAAACTCAGGCACTTGCTTTTCTGTCACATCCCATAATGTCCTCTCACCCTTCTACTCTACGCTCCTCTTTCCTGTTCAAAATGCTGCAAACTATTTGTTACTTGTTCTATTCCTAACAAGGCTGAATGGAAAAAGTAATTTAACATGGCTGAATGATCTATTAATGGGTCTATTCATATAAAATTTTCTCATAGGAACATTTTAAGGATCACAGGACATTTGTTAAGTAATTTTGGATTGATTTATCACTTGATGAAAGATATTTTTCTAAGCATTGCTATTATTTTCATGTAAATGTATCATATATTTAACATATGATTAATGTTAGAAATGATCATTCATCATAGCTCCTCACTGTGTAATTTTTATTTAAAAAGATAAAAATATTCTGTCTAGTGTTTGTATGTAAACATATATTACATTTAAAAGCTGTCGATTTTCTTTGAGCCAAAAGAAGGATTAAAGCTAAACTTTAGAACAAGTTGAAATGTTGCTTTTGCTGAATAGTGTTCACATGCTTTAGGAAAAGAATGATGGAATCTCTACCCTGAAACCTCAAATGTGCTTCTTAAGGTAATCTTCTACTGTCAGAGAGAAGTGGTTCAGAATAAAACGAATTAAACTTTACCCAGAAAACTTTGAAGATACAGTCTCATGATCAAGGTGTTGTAAAGAATTTCATTTGGAACCAATCTGGCCTGTGCTTCAACATTAGCATCTTGCCTTTAACATCTTTTGCACAGTCCTTCCCTGAACCATTAAAGATGTGAGGTTTAACCCTGATGTTAAAGAACCATTTGAGGTCAACTTTCTGATGTGAAAGTTTGTTTTTGTAGATCTATTAAAAATCAAATAGTTTTACCACATAGCTTATGAGGGCTTGAGATGCACTGCAAGGTTTCTGACATGTAGTAAACCACAAAACATCCATTTAATTTGTGAACATTGATGATGTGGTGGAAAATTACATTGCTTCTTTGATGTTTGTGGAGTCACGCCAATTTATACCAGCTCAGGAATTTGGTCTATTGTTCCTGCAAACATCCTATGACATTTTAAATTATCAAGATGATCATCTTGCAAAGACAACCAAAGAATTAGAATAACAGTTCCCTGGCAAATACTCTTGAGAGACTTATTAGAAAAATAAATTTCATGTGTCCTTTTTATATGAATAAAAACTTCTTTAATAAGAACACATGACTTACTAGGAGGCTGAAGCTGTGATTTCCTTACTGGGGATGCAATTTTGTGAGTCAGAAAGGCATCTCAATGAAGCAACTGATGTTTGTTTAGACTTGTAGGGCATAAAGTCTTAATGTCCTCAAATAAAGGCATCCAGAAACTAATCTCCTGTTCTTCTGTTTCCTTTTTGGGGTTTCTCCCTGTTGTTTCCATCTTGTCTTTGTCATCAAGAGTGCATGTAAAAACACATATGAGAAGAAAGGCAGTAAATATTTTGTCTTCCCTTTTCTGTCTCTATCTGTATAGAATTAACAGTTTTTTGCCTGGATATCGTGTTTGATCCTGAAGCTGATTTTAAGCAAACTGACTGAAAATGGGCGTTTCATTTAGAGGAGTGTGAAAGGTATCAGAAGGTAGAGCTGTATTCTACAGAATGTAATGCAGGTACCCACAGACATTTGTGTGTTAATCTGCAAGGGTCTACATACAGGATGATATGTTTCAGTAAAATTTTCTGAGGCCAGTATTAGTTGCAGCCTTTCAGAAAGGAGAGAGAAAGGAGGAAAGAAATGCTCAAAGCTAGAGCTATGCCCTCTCTCTAAATAAAAATAGGTTAGGTTGGTGGCAGAACTCCGTAGCACTAAGAATTCCACCTTAGAAGATTTCATGTGCCCAAAGGGAGAACACATGGATAAGAAGTAATGGGGCATCAAGAAAACCTGAAGCAATCGGATGTTTCTGACTCTGCCACAAGGCTCACAGATGAGGTTTAGTGACATTTTTTTGCCAAGACTCCTTTGTACGGCAAGAAAAGAGAACATCAACCTGTTTTTTCTAAAAGTGAGACTCTGTAAAAGGAAAGAAAAACGATTGAAAAAAGAGCTAAAACTTTCATGTAGTTTTTCAACATAACCATACCTAGACATACAATTATATGCTTTGGGTATTGCGATGCCAAAATGGCAAAATTCATGACAGGTTTATTTCTCAAGTATTCCACCTTGGACAACCTTTGTTGCATGAGAAAATTAATCTATTCCTGAGTACTTTTATATTAATTTTTGTTTATGCAGATACAGACAAACCTAAAGGACAAAATTGTTGCCCAAAAATGAATTTACACTGACTGCTTCACTGTTTAGATGAACTCCAACTGGCAGGGAAATATAATTTAAGTAAATTCACTCATGTTTTTACTTTCATATTTCAGTAGTAAAAAAAAAAAATCAAAACTCCATGAACAACACCAGAGATGAACATTTCTAGGAATCAACTGGAAAACATCATGCTGGATGTTAAGGAACACTTAGCCAAGGGAATAGTTATGGGAAATTGGTACTTTGCTAGAAATTGGTGGAAGCAGTCTTCCCATGTCGTGGAGAATTTTTGCTATTTTGAGAGTAGATATGATCTCAGTATGGGGGGAAAACCAGCAATTTAGAAATTCTCAGGTTTGGGGAGAGGAGAACTGTATGTTCTAAGCTGAATAAATTCTTTTCCTTTTAAATATTCAGCGGTGAAGACCTTTGTCTCTCAAATCCAGCTGCATTTTATTTACTTAGTGTGAAGTTACTGAAGCAACATTGGGAATTGAAAGGACACACATTTGAACTGGAACTGAGAAAACCTGACACTTTGAGGGAGACACACATAACAAAATTAAGGGAATGCTTAGAGGAACGTTCTTGTTTTTTTGTTTTTTTTAATAAAAGCTATAGAAAATATATATGAAAATTATATTGATAAATATATTGAAATATATAAATATATTATAAAATAATATCGAACTATAGAAAATATTGAAATATTGAGAAAAGTAGAGTGCTCATTAGAGACTGATATTCTGTTACTTAAGGTTTATGTAGTCCTATGTGCTTCTAGGAAAAACTGGATTTCTGGTTGAACCAAGGTGACTGAGTGCTGGATTTGGAAATGTTTTGTCCTGCAGTATCTCTAGAGCACTAGAGACACTGTTTTGGATGCTTTGTGTTAGGACACCTCAGAAGTCAGTTATGTGTTTGGTTTCATTATTTCTTAATAATAGAAGAAGGAAAACAGCAAGTGAACTGTTAGGAAAACAGATACTGAACTGTATCTGAATTTTGAGGAAAGTTCTCTACATCATTTAATATTTAAAGGGATATTTTATTTTCTCTAGCTTTTTATTTGACCCTCCTCTTCTTCCCTGTTGTCTAAAGTCTGTTGGTTTTCTTATTTTAGAGGAAAATGATATTGAGGTTTGTAATGGAGTTGCAGCAATTTAACAGTAAACAGCTGAGAGTGTTGTATTATCTATTATTAGGTGTAAGTATATGGTTTCATGGATTGTATCTAAAGGAATACAAAGGCAATATTTTAGACTTGTGTACAAATATGATGTATTTATCCTTACATGCCAAATAAGTTTATATGTAGATCCAGTATATGCTCAGTAGATCACAAAGGTGAGCTTAAATAGGACAAGGATAAACTCTTTTCCACACCTCATAATGATATTCTAACTTTGGGGAGAGTCCTGTCGGAGTCTGGAAATATGAGGAATTTCTCTTTGCATGTTTGAGAGATTTTAGAATCTCTGACAAACAGTGTTTTTAACCTTTTTTCATGGAAAAAGGGGCTTTTAGGCTCTGAAATGAAGCAGGGTATTTAAGAGTGTGTATTAAATAGTAGAATAGTGCATAGTTTTATCACAGGGTGAGAATTTTAGATATATGTGGATTTTAGGATGGTAAGCAGGTGAAGACAAGATGGAGGAAGCACATGGCTTTTGGGTTTCTTCCTTCTTCTTCCTTGCCTTCATGTTCTGCAGTGAGGTGGCACATTATAGTTGGCTTAGAATAGAATCTAACCTTCTAACATAGATAATAGTTATTGGTGAAGAATTACAAATACTGATTACGTAGTTTGTAGTATAAAGATAATCGTCACCTTTGGGGCTAGGTCCATTTCCCCGTGAGCTGACCTGCTGAACAGATCTCTGTGGGTCAGAGAAGAAATTGTACTGATAAGGGAAAAATAAACAGCCTTGAAGAAGCAGAGGAGACGGCTCTCGGTTTTTTCCTTCGATCTCGGTGCTGGGCAAAAGACTTTTACACTCTCGGGAAGAACAACACATCGTATAAAAAACCCGAGAAGTCCTGAACCAGTCAGTTGTAGCAGGAAAACGAGAGTCATAGGAAACAACTGAAGTGTTATTTTGCAGCCTGAGGTGCCTACCAGGTGCAACTTCTTAAAGCATAAAGCTACAATAGTTATTTTAGGTTTAAGAGAACTGGATGTAGCTTACTAAGCATGAGGCCATTCAGCTCGTACTTCATGTTGGGGCATGATGCTCACCCTGTTGGACTATAAAATCAGTAAGGCATCATTTCTCACCCTGTGACTATGTTTATCTTGTTCTTAGGCACCACAACTGATTGTACAGCACAGAATATATTACAAAGATTTTAGATAAGATTTTTCAACTTTGTTATGATACACTACTTTCTGTTGCTAAACAAGAGAAAGTTTTAGCTTCAACCAGCTAAACCCATGGTTTTCAATCTTATGCACATATTATTAATATATGTAAATACAAATGTTATAACTTTAGTGGGAAAATGGGACTCTTTCGAAGTTATAGCTACACTTACAGCTAGTGTAAACTTCCTTTAGTTATGTTGCATTCATTTAGTCTCATACAGAGACAAAACAAAAAGTGCAGTGAGCCAGTTTCTGTTGTAAGACTGATTGTGGTTGGCGATCTGTATAGTGATGACAATATGGTAAGTCTTGAAACTAAGAGAGAGATATGTGAGCTATTTATGACAGAAAAATGTGTAGAATGTAGTAATTCTTAATGAACAAAATTCTACTGTAATGCTCTTAGTGATATTTTTGATTTGAAAAAGGAAATATATGGCAGTTTTAAAAACCTTTAAGTGTCAGTTTCTGGATTTCATACAGAAATTAACTTGTAATATTTGAGCATCCATATTCTTGGCATGATTAGATGTATATTGGTGACAGAAACACATTCTCTGCCTCCTTCTCATATGTCACTGCTGTGTCAATATTGTGACACATAGGATTATAGAGTCACAGAAACTTTTATATCATGAAGGGCTTCTGTAGGTCATTTGGTGCAAGCACTTGCACTCAAATCAGGGATTACTCCAAAATGAGTTTCTAATGGGTCGCTTTGAGAGATATTGGCACTCCCTGAGCTGCATGAGAGAGATCTGCTATGAAACCAGTGACTGCATGCAGTAGCCAAAGCTGTCTTGGAAAAAATATTTGATTCAGTGGGCTTTATCAGGGCTTATAAAGAGAAAAAAAATCAATGTAAACCAAAGCATTCTTGGCATAGGATTTACATTATGTTAAATCAGGTTTAGAAAACTGTGTTGGGAGATGTGAAGGGTGTCAGGAAAAGTAATGATCCCTGCCTTAAGTCCTTCTGGAAATTCTTGGAGAGAATATGCTCTAAATGTCTGTCTGTAGGTCAGCAAAGGCAATTATATACACTTTAGGGAACTGGTGATGTATGTGACTACTTTCTGTTGAAAACTCTGCTACCCCAAGGGGCTCCTCCAGCAAGCAGCCTCACTCTTGGAAAGAGACTTGAGCATAAATCGCTAACCTTGAGTGAACAGCACACCATCCAGGCAATAAAATCCAGCTATTAACACGGGGAAAGGCCACATCTTTGATAGCTTCCTGAAATGACGGCAAGTTTCTTTTTTAAACCTTCCTCTCCTTTCAGCATCTCAGAAAGCTAAAGTGCAGGTTACTGTGACTTTCACTTTTAACATGTTTACCCCTGTGACTCTTATATTGCTGCAACTATTTACTCACTTTTTCCCCCTCCACAGTTCATGTGCTTATTCCCTTCTTCATCTGCTTAGTCACATGAGTCCCACTATCCACTCACAATGGGAAGCAACCATGAAACCCATGTGATTTTTATTTTGGTCTAAGTTCTTCTTCATGGACTCAAGGAATTATTATGCAAGACTTTAGTTTTATTCACAGAAAGAGTATCACTTTCTTGTTTATTTTGCTTTCTTTGCCTTCTCTCATCTATTCACATATTTCACCCCTCATAATTATTATTATTTTTTTTTAATCTGAAAAGATTTGTCTGTTGTAGGTCTTTAATTCCTTTTCTGTATGTGTGTATATCAGATCATTTGTTAAAGGAAAAATGTTTGGCTAAATAAGAATAATGTTGTAATAAGGGTGGAGTACATTTCTTGTTTTTAAAAGTTCCTTCCAAGATTTTTGTCTTCATTTTTTCTGTAAATGTTTAGCCAAAGAAGCAAAATAAACAGAAAATCACAGAGGGTAAAATTGGTGTAAAAGACCAGTAATTTTTTTCCTTGCTAGATACTGACTGACTCCTAACTGAATTAAAAAGCCAGGTCTCTTCAATGTCTGCTATTTATAAACCTTTCTCATTTTTATAGTTTTCATTAGGATTTAAGACCGAAGTGCAGTCAGAAAACAAATCCAAAGAAGTCAGATCCTTCAGGGTGTTGTGTTGTCTGCACACCACTTCCTCTGTATCCACACCAGTAGTTACACAGGATCTTAAGGCCACCTTAAAGCCTAGATATAGTAAAAATCTGTAAGGTGAAACCTATATAACCCTTCTCTGCAGTTCACTCTGTACAGATCTGCAGGATCTGTGACAACCAGGCAGCAATAGATTTGCATTCAGTTCCTCTGAATGGAGCACCACAAGTCCATTCACAGCAATTCTACCTCTGCTGTTAGATAAGCCTAGACAGACCAGAAGACTAAAAATCGTTTCCTAGGAGGCCTGAATGAATGAATTTTGGAGATGTCTTATTACTGTGCTCTAAAGAGAATCAGAATGTGATTGACCTTGGTGAAACTTGGGGATTTATCAGGGAAAGGAAGTCATTTGGTTGGGCTAATTACCCTGGGTTCAACCTTGTGGCTAGTTCTCAGTGTCAAAACGCCCCTGGATCTTAGAGTGTCTTTAATGTTCAGAGAAGACTTTGCTGCAGAGGCAAAGTTTTCAATAGTCCGCAATCAGTGGGCCATCTTTTCTTCCATCTGCTGTGTATCAAAGAAAAGGAAAATGAATTAGTTGAACAGGGAGTCTGGTGCAGTCACGTCTGAAATATGCTAGTTTGTGATTTTAAATGTTGGCCTCATAGGGCCATTGCTAGTTGGGGAGCTTTTCTTAGGAGTGTTTACTGAAAGAGCACATTTTAAAGTAATAGGGAGGAATACTTGCCAAGTGGAAGCATTCTTACCCATATCTTGTGACTAATGCATCCAATCAAAGCCGTTCTGTTTCCCAGCCTAGGATAATTAAACCAGATGCTCTTGAATAAACTACAAAATATTGCAAAACAATTTTCCTGTTTAATTAAAATGATAAACATTTTCTCTTAATGCAAAATTCGCCAACAAGAAAAGAGTTGGAATTTGGTTGAATTATTTGCTGTGGAACATTTGCTGTATTTCATACCACAAGGTGGTCATTTGTGATATTGTCATGTTATTTTAGAACCAACATAAAAGCTTTAATGAACATTTAAGCTAATAAAAAAACAAAGAGAAAATCTGTTTTATTTCACTGTCTGTCAATATGTCTGCTAGACCTAGGTAACAGATTAGATACACATTGTTGAAATTAGTTTTCAAATGCAAAAGGGTAAATCTGAAAGGTCTTTAAACTTAAGCCCAAGGAGAGATGATGTGAACAATTTTTGAGGGATAAACATTGGCCATATTTTGCATAGCAGTATCATAAGTATATATAAGAAGATCAGATTACCTAAATATTTTTTAAAGTCATAATCTGTCCCTGCCAGAATATTCAGTGAACAGAAATTCAAGTTAAGTTTCTTCTAAGTCCATTGATATTACTAAACAAAAAAATTTGCACAGTCTTGGGGATTTAGGTGATTATTTATTTGGTATATTGCATATGGTATATTGATAAACATAAATAATGTGGTTGGTTATTTTTTCCAGTGTCAGATACAGGGAGTTTAATTTCCATTAAATACATTGCAAGAGTAGAAGGATGATGTGAAATATCCCATGGTCTTCTAACTGGCCATAGCCGATTTTCTGTTGATTATTTATGAACAGTGAAAATAATAGTAAACTGAATTAATCAGTCTTTCTTGCTGCCTATCATCAAAATGTAAATATTTTCAAATCACATATAAATTTGTCTGCATATTCTTTTACATGATTTGCTTTTATGCAATTGTAGCAGTCTGGAGGGGGTTTTCTCTGCTACATCTGACCTGGTTTGGCCAGGTGGAGTGCGGCTGCAAAAATAAGGATGGCTATGATGGTGGATGGCCAGAGAACCATTTGATCCATTGGATTCATCTCTTTAATCCATTGGAGTGTCCATGTGCTTTCTAGGCAACATGGCCTGGAGCTGTTCTGAGAGAGCAGCTGGTCCAGAGCCAGCGTCCAAAGACCAAGGGGTGTGGCTAACTTAGCAAGCTATAGGGTTTACCTGGAGTAGGGGTTTAATTGTAGCTCTAGTTGTAGTCTAATTGTGCAGGGAACTTGGGCCTAGCTTTTTTATTTATCCCAGCTAATTGGGCTGCTACATGCAATAGCTTGATCACTTTGGCAGATAACATTGTAAGGATGTGGGGCAGTTAGATGTGTTTTAATAGATAAATTATGTGATATTGTTTCAGTTTCTTGGCTGAATAACTGTATCTTCTAATTAGGTAGTCTTGAGAAAATTGATTAAATTCAAAACCAGTTAGGTATGGTAGTCCCTAACCTGAAGGTGGTTCTAACAGAATATGCATAGGTCTTCTTGACGTGCATCCATCTTGTTCCATCAATTCCTAATCCATCTAGGGTATTTTCTTTCACTGTTAATTTTCCTCTGCCATATGTGCTCCACTCTCTGGCTGGTATTTGCATTTGATCCAAATTGTCTAGAGACAGTGTTTCTTCTCATTCTTCCAAATCACTGGAAACTAAGCATGAGCAAAATTGTCTGTGACCCTGCCTGTTTTATGCCACAGTTTTCCCAAATCTGCACAAATATATCTACTCCACTTCATACATCTCTAAGGATTTTTATGTGACTTCATTGACTGCTTTACTGCCAATCTGATTTGAGAACTCCTTCCAAAAAAAAAGCAGTGCTACCTCCCATGATATCCAAGTAGTTATGATGCCACATCCTCGTGACATCCCTGACGTTGTGCAAGGGAAAAGGATGAATATACAACATTCCAGGCCTTACAAGACTGAGGTACTTCTAGCTGGGCAAAGAGGAGAGGTGTTGTATATAAATCCTAACGCATACCTGAAAAGTGAGATGAAATTCTTTGAGTCAGGGATTTTGACTTACATGTGGATATCCTGCCAAAGTCCAGCTTTGGGATGGAATAGTGTTTATTCAATAAGGCAGGCAATGAACAAGGATTCTCTATTTAATTTTGAGTGAATATGTTCTTGATGTGCTGCTGTTAATAAACATCAGACATGTAAGTGCAATTAGCTTGCAGATATTCATGTAACATCACTGTCCTCCTAGTTTTATGGGAATGTGAGTCAAAGACGTGAGGATCGAGAAATTTTTAAATAAATTCAGAGGTCATTTCTTCTATTTCCAGGATTTTTGACCTTGTGAGAAATTTAGACGTGTGAAGAAGAAACAAAGTAGCGGCAGCTGGTCACTGGTCCCATTTACACACAATAGTGGACTGCTGTCCTCAAATGCAAATAAAAATGGGCACAAACTATTATTTAATTTTTAACAATTGCCTGCAGGTATTTGTTTTGAATCTAGAACACCTATAAAAATATGTCTGGTACAAGCATGTGAAATAAACTGCTATGGGAATCTGTATTATTCATTTAAGTTGGAAATCATGCTGTTTATAGCATTGATAATCTCTGAACAGATGATTTACTCCAAATTAAGATGGAAGACTATTGTGCAAGTTTATTTTTCGCATAAAACAATTATCTGCTTCATGAGCTGTCTCACTTTAGAATTCAGCAAGCTGAAGATATGAAATCTTACTCCCTGTAATTGAGTGGTAGTGATTTTCCCCCCACTCCCATTCCAGTCATGTCATACTTAAGTTAGGCAGACATTTCCAGTTTGAAATATCCTGGTAGAGAATTAACAACATTGCTGGCAAGGAACACTTAGAAGTCATTAAAATTTATTAAAAATTAAGGAAGTCAGTGCAACCAGTGAAAATTGCAATCTTATTTTAAATAATTTCTTGTGACAGACATACTAAACCAGAGTAGCAAATTACTCCTTCAGGACTACTTATCTGCAAAGTCCCTGTCCACTTACAGAATTTCTTATAGATGAGAAGGACTTTTGAAGATTTGTGAAACTTAACAGAAAACTATTCATTACTATTTCCATGTAACTATTGGAAAATGATTCACATTTCAGACTGGTATAGTGATGCAAAAGGAATGTATAACTGTGTATGCAACAAAGCTTATGTGTTGCTTTTCTGAAAACGTCTTTAACACTCTGGGACAGATTGCTTTTTATGGATAATGACTGCTTTCAAAGCTCAGGCAGAAGTGAATTTAACATTTCCATACGAAATGGAATTAGTATTAACAATAGAAGGAGAACTGAGGAATACTGCAAGAGTTGTTCTTAGGACCGAAGGGAAAACAGATTGCCCTGGTAAACAAAATACAAATCATACTCGAAGAGTCTCAAGCTCACAAATGATTTTTCTGCTCTGAAAGAGCTAGCTCACTCTAGATGAGTATGTATATTGTAAGTGGCCTCTTGCAAGAAATGCCTCAAGATAAGACATTAAGCCAGAAAATGCAAAGAAGTCTATCAATCATCTTCTCAAATCAATGATACGGAGACCAAAAGACAGAACTAAAAGGAAGTAGTAAAGAACTTTCTTATCCTGCAGAATGACATATATGACTGAAAGAAAGTAGAGCCTTGCCAACTAGTGACATACATAAATAATTATATGCTCAAGATGTGAAGAGAAAGACTTCCATTTCATATTTGTTTATCAGTTTATATGGAGTGTATGTATCAGCTGCGCATAGCTCAGCTGATCCTGGTCACAACTGTATTATTGACAAAAAAAGCTAAATGAAATAAATGCTAAAACTTACCTTAAAATAGATAATAAGATAAAAACCTAAAGAATATATACAACAGAAGTTTCTTTTACTTGTGTTCAAGGGACCAATGTGAATTTCCTGGTCAGAAAATTGCATGTAAAAAATGCAATGGAAACTGGGGCAAACCTTTAAATGAGAATCTACCAGACACTGAAAACTGACATAATGCTATTGTTGAAAGAGGTTAATGAGTTATAAAGACCAAGATTTCTATCTAGACCAAAACATATGAATACAAAGTGAGTGCCTAAAATCCTCAGAGAAAAATATGAGGTTAAATTAGACGGTCTAGATGATGAGCCAACGTCTTTTCACTGTTGTATTATTATGAAAGAACCTCTTCTTTCATTAAGTCGGACAAAACTATCCACATCTGAAGGGCCTATATAACAGCTAGCCTATATAACAGCTAGTGACTAATGTCTAAATGTTAGATAATTATTTTATGTGTATATAGAGTGAGATAGCTGATGGAGTTAGTTGGAAAATGGTTGTAAGAAATATATGTTTTATGCATTCAAAAATGTTTGTTTATGTTGATGTAGTAAGTGTTAAAGTGAACTTTAATCATCTTTCAGAATTTTCTAGAGATGTGATTTAACAAGTATTGTTTACAGCCTTGGATCTTGAACAGGTAAGACTGATAAGACAACCAAGGTAGTTCAAACAAAACATCACAGGCCTTCTGTAAAAGAAAGCACATGCTTAAACTACAGATAGGGATGTTGATGGTGGCAAAATAGAGAGAGGGTGTTCATCTTGCATAAAACATAGGATGAACAGTGACAGGATTCAGATTTTCTGAACAGTACAGCTAAAAGAACCTGTGCTTTCATTTACCTTTTAACAGATTTATTTCTCTTTGTTCTTTAGCAGTTTCAAATTATTTACATAATTTGCTAAGAATAAGAGCTGTGTCTGGTACTGAGAGAGAGAATTAAGTATTTTAGAGCTTCCCCAGCCCTCCATGCTCCTTATTTATTTTGAGGAACAATTATCTGTAATGTAAGAGAAGGGATAGTTCTAACCCATACTGTGATAGTCTCTGGAGAATAGTCAAATGACATGGTAGATTTACTGCCAGTTGGAGACAGAAAGTCTAACTTTTATCATTGGACTTTCAAGTTCTTCCATAATTGCATGGGAAGTCTCTTTACCATTTGGATAGATCACAAACCATCTGTGGGTTTAGCTGGTGAAACTCAGTGACAGCTGTAGCAGCTGTATGGCTGCAGCATTGGGCTTTGACCAAAGCCTTCAAGAAATTTGTTGGAGTGCCATTAACCACTGCTGTTATCACAATATGGAAATTTTAGAGTGTATATGTTATTTATGAAATACCTGCGGTAGATGCTGAGGAAATCTTTCCAAATAAGGGAGTCTTCCTGAAGAAACCTTGAAGACAGCTACTCTTTCTGAGGGAAAATGATGTTGCCTCCTGGGTAATTAATTTAAAAGCACTTCAAGTGAATTGAGTTTGGGAGATTTAGGAGAAAAGGACCAGAAAAATTGCTGGGAATTGATATATAGTTTAACATAGTTCAACACCATTGTATCTGTCAAGAAAGAAATAAAATCCTGGTAGCATTATCAGAAGCTCAGACAGTTATTCCTTGCATAAATCTTTGGCTTGGGTCAGTTTTCAGTTGCTGAGCAGAGATGGTACTGTATGGTCAGAAATGGACCCTGAGGCATTGCCATGGCTATTGGTGAAAAGCAGAGACAAAGAGCAACTGTACCCAAGTTTGCTGAAGAATGCTCAGTCTTGAGTATAAGTTTATTTATTTTCGCCTATATTTCCCAATTGCAGCTGAAGTTAGAACCTGTGAAGAAGACGTAAAATATATAATTAATGGGAGGTTAGGAGAATTGGCTGAAACTTTTCTGAAATGCAGAAGATGTGAGAAAAATACTCATTTTTTTCCTAATCCAGCCAGCATGAAATAGCATTAAGGAACTTTGATTCCAGAAAGCACTACAAAACCCAAAGATACAAGTGCTATTCCAAAGAGAGAACTGGATTTAAGAACTTGTTTATACAGCATCTGGCAGCAGATTTCAGTTTTTATTCTAAAGCAAATGTGAATTTAGTTTTTTAGAAGTACACATCAGCGATGTAAACCAAAAGTGGCTGGATGACTTTAGGTGCTCAAAATTGTGTTATCTGGATGACTTTCTAGTACACACATTTCCCATTTTTCCCTTTTTTCTCATTTACTGTGTAAGAATTATTCTCCCCATATCTGTCTGAAATAAAGTCACCAAGCGCAATGTGAAGTATTGTAAATAGACAATCACTCTCAATTTTCCAGCCCTGTTTTCTTGAGAGATCTGATTTGCTCAGATAAGACCTGGATGAACAGGAAGTCCCAGCTGGTTCTAAACAAACTTTTGAACTACTTGAGATTTTGCAGATCATTATGTACACATCATTTACCATTTATAAAGTATTGCTTGATCTGCTTATCCCTGCTGTGTGGGTGATTAAGGAGAAAACATGTTTGTACATGTGCCCATGCACATTATTTTCTTTCTTTTTCCTGCAGTAGAAGAGGTAGACTGGAAGTTCTTGAGGACTCTGGTGGACACTGCATGACTCACATGAACCCCCAAGAGCCTGTTTAAATTCCTTCTTTTCAGAACAGTTGGATGGAAGTACATAGACAGACACTGGATTATGATTGATGTTGGTTTTGGAGCTACTTTTTCTTGTTATGCCATTGGTCTCTGGCCTGCAAGTGTAGTAGAAAGCAATTAAAAAGGTAGTAACGGATAAAAAGGTTCATAGAAGAAAGATGTATGTGTGTGCAATTTTTGAAAAGAGAGAAGTGTGGAATAGATACCAGTTTTGCAAATGAATAATTTAAATAATGAATAATTTAAAAACTTTCAAAGATATCAGTGGATATCATAACCTTTTTTAGTGTTTAGGTTGCTTTCTAAGAGCATTACAACTTGTTTACATGTTTTGATTACGTGGTTCTGCTCAGCATACTGTTCTATGTTGCAACCCCAAGCCTTGAGCTTTTAATAGAGTTCCCATCAGCAAGAATTGCATAAAGTAGCCTTATTGTAAAACCAGTGAAGTTCTGCACAGAGAGGGATGTTTTCCTAAGCCATGGATTTTGTATCTACTACACAGCAAAGCTGTTAGAAAGCAATTTGGCTCATGTGTGCATGTATGTAAGTGCAAGAATGAGCCACTGCTCTGCTGCCACCCCCTCTTATGGCTGGCAGCCTGGCAGTAACGTCAGTCCTCACCTTCCTCCCACACTCATTTGGCTGTGGAGAATGACCACGACCCTCAGCCACCTCTGGGCACACGCAGGATGCATGTGGCAGCTGCAGGATACTGAGCTGCCAGCTACCAGGCTGATGTCTGGCAGCAGTAGCACACGGGCTTCCCGCTGGGTCTCTCGCTGGCCTCTCCTGGGACATGCTGCCTGTAGAGCAGCCAGAGCTGTCTGCAGCTGCCTAGTGCAGGCTCAGACTGCAGGGGCCTCTCTTGTTTCTGGGTAATGAGCTCCTTAGATTCCCTTTGGACTGGAAGAAATCTTCATCCCCAATTTCTGTTGTTAGAATAAAAGAACATACATCTCGGAATTATAAAAGAATTATTTTTTTGTTTCTCTGCCGTGGAACTGTTTATCTTCTCCCGAGAATGTATGCAGTTTTGTTTTCACCATCCAGAGACCTTGAAGGAAAGGGCGCGAGACTTTTCTTCTTGTGTTTTCTTCATAGTTTATTATTTCTTATCATTACATTCTGTTCCTGACCTGCAGAGTTCTTCATTGCGGGTCAGTTCAAGGCATGAAACTCCAAAGCCCCAAATGCCCAATGCTCCCACCCTCAGGGTGGCATGGATATTTATATTACAATCCACGTAATCAGTATTTATAATTCTACTCCAATAACTATTATTTTTGTTAGAAGGTTAAACTCTATTCTAAGCCAACTATAATGTGCCACCTCACTGCAGAACATGGAGTCAAATGAAGAAGAAAGAAACCCAAAAGCCATGTGCTTCCTCCATCTTGCCTTCACCTGTCTGCCATCCTAAAAACCCCATATATCTAAAATTCTCCCGTTGTGACAAAACTACACACTATTCCACTATTTAATACACACTCTTGAAAACTCTGCTTCATTACAGAGCCTAAAAGCCCTCTTTCCATGAAAAAAGGTTAAAAACACTGTTTATCAGAGATTATAAAATCTCCCAAACATGCAAAGAAAAATCTCTCATATTTCCAGACTCTGACACATGCAGTGAGAACCACTGGTAGAGAAGGGGTTACTTTCCCATTTATTTAGGTGCTGATTGACATTGGTATAGGTATCTACCAGTGTATTATTGTCTCTGACCATCACTTAATTGCTAAGGCTTTTTTCTACCAATTACAAAACCTTTTCTTAGTGGTATTGCTACTTTATTTACTTTGCTCTTAAACATATATTGCCAAGTACTTGCTGGATCTAACAGGCCTCCACTTTTTTTTTTTTTTACACTGATGGTTCAGCCAAGTAAAGCTTCCATCGCTTTCACAGTGAAATCACATTATTCTTAAAGGCATGACTGTGTGAAATTGAAAATACTAGAGCAGATCAGATTGACCCAGTGTCCACTTAAGTCAACAGAAATCATTAAACCAAGTCCATTTTGGATCAAGCCTCAAATGCAAGGGGTTGGACCCCTACTCTAAGATTTCCATTTAGAAGACTTTAACATCTGGCTCACCTGTTATCATCAGTATAATAAGCCACAAAGATGATTACCATCCTTGTCTAACAGTCTCTGTGGTTTGCTTTTAAAGAGTTCTAGAAACAACAGCATTGATTTTTTTAACTGCTTAATGTTTAGGGACGGCTCAGAAAGCTCTGACTGAAAATCAGAAGTAATTAAAAACTTTTATTTCCCTGTTTGAGTACATTCAGACGTTTTTCTTAAAAAATATGTTGGTTAGACAAGCCAAAGCAAACTAAAGTGCCAAAGCAAACAAAAAGTTTCCTATTACTGCGTTCTCCCATTAAGTTATTTATTCATTATATTTTCACCAGGAATAATCATTAAGAAATGCCTTCTCTTCTAGTTTTGTTGCAAACATGTCAGATAACACTGTGGGCTTTCATTAGAAGAAAGCTGCCCTTTCTCTTCATTGTTCCACTTGTTTTTTGCTGTGTACTAAAACCTGTCTGTAAGACGCCCACTCAGACTGGGGAAAAAAGTATCCTTTGTAGGCAGGTGGTCTTTCCTTGAGCATTATCTGATTAGAAACACATGTTCATGAGCGTGAAGAGGCTTCTGTAAAGGGACAGTGAAACAGAAGCCAAGGAACTGGTGGTGCTGCACAGGCAATGCAGTTGAAGCAGAAAATTTATTTTGATTTCAACTGTTGCAGTTTTTTCTGCTATGTACTGCAAGTTATATTGATAGCTGGCAGTTTTTGAACTCACCAGAGAACATTCCCTCACCCTGAAGACCCTGGATACAACGATGCTGTTGCAGGAGTTCATGGGTGCTCCTGTGATGTGCGTGGGCAATGCGGAACAATTCTCCAGAAGCCAATGCTCTTTTGCTTTGCTTTCCTAAATCACAGTGGCCCCATCAATGTGGCTGACCAATGTCTATGTAGTTTCTTAAGCAGGAAACACATTTTCCTGAGAGTAAGAAAATTCACCCCATAGTGAAAAATGAGTAAGAACAGAAACACAAAATTATGCCTTGGTCAAACGGCCAACCTCTGCAAAGCTGAGATTGTCTCCAAGCACCATGGCATAGGGGAGCTCTCAGGACCCGTGTGAGCAGGGTCAGGCACCAGCAGAACATGAGGAAGGGAAGGAGAGCCTGTGCTTATTCTAGCACTGGTGCTGCTGTGCCTGCTGCGCTTAACCACCTTACCTGAACAGCCTCCTCTCACTGCTCAGAGCCATCATCACCATCGTAACATTCACTCACTGTTAGAGTGTCTTGAAGGAGATAAAATTCATGGGGAGAGAGAACACTGCTGCTGCAAGTGGCAAGAGGTGGCCTGGGAAAAATACTCATGGGATAAAAGATGTTGAATGGAAGTAGGCACCAACGAGGAGCACATCACACAGGGACTGTGGCTTGCAGCTCTGTGTCTAAGATCTTCAGTGAAACAACATAACTTATGTCGTTCCTTCCCCTTCAACCTTTCTTACTCCAACACCTGGGTTGATATTTAAGTATCTCCAAAGTGTCACCTCTCTGTGTGCCGGAGACAGACAAGCTTTTCTGTATTTCATCTGGAAAGGATCAGAAAACAACCTTGCTCCTTGTTGCATGGAAAATCAGGGGATATTTCCTGAGAGGTCAGAGAGACTCAACTGTATAAAGCATAACAGAGAGTATTCAAAAGGAATTTTCTATTAATATGGTGAAGAATTGATATTCTGGTGCTAACTCAGCCCAACTCAGGAGGCAACTCAGACTAAGAGAGATAACATCAGAGATTACAAGTCGGCTAACAGCTTTCTGTTTTTGCAGTGCTGACTCAGATATGCAGACACTGTTCTATATTGGCTGGCACTTCTTGTGGCCATTTAAAAGATAAAAATCAGTGGAGCCACCTTGATATTGGCTTTTTAACACCGTGTCCTGGGCTTGATGTTTGCAAGATATAAAGTCAACTATTTTTCCCTTCACCAGCTGGGGAATCCTCTTTGCCAGAATTCTTAGTTGTCCCTATCTTTAGGGACACCTAAAGACACACCTTAGTTGTGCCAATATCTTTCCCATTTCTCGTGCTGTGACTGCACAAAGTGCTTAGTTCAGAGGAGAAGCTGTTGCCCACTGTCTAACATGTCTAACATGTAAGTTTCAAGTGACCAATAATCAAATATGAGTAAAACAAATAGTCATCATAAAACATGGTGCATGCTGTTCATTGAAATGACGCACTTATTAAGTTCACACAAGGACAAGATACTTTGTTGTAGTCAGTAGCAAAATCCCCTTGACTTCAGTGGGAACAGAACCAAACTCCTTGCATGCACCATCTGCCAGTTACAGCCATTTATTAGTAAAGTTCTGGTGCAGCTGGATGATGACACATTTTTTATTGCATTGCCTGGATAAAGCAAAAGTAAGTTAACTCATAAGAAAATTTTACTTTGAATTCTCAAATTAAATGGGTTTTTCATTTAATTTTGTTATATGTCTTCAGGGTTGTGCTCACTGATAATAAGTTTGGTTACCATTCCATCAGAGAGCAAATACACTGAAGATTGACAGACTCTTGGTGGGTCATGAATTATCAGTGGTGCTGACCAATGTGTTCCTCATAAAACAGCACAAGCTTTAATGGCACCTGTTAAAACTAGACTTACTGCTACAAAAAAAAAAATCCAATGGAATGCATTTAGAAATGTGCCAGAATTTTCATGTCTGATTTCACTCTGAAAAAAAAGCATCTTTTTGCAGAATAATCTGATTGTTGATTTAAGGTCAGTCTGGAGAATGTGTTTAGGCAATCAAAAAAGCAAATAGATGTTCTTGTGAGATTTTGTTGTGTCCAGCTATCCTAACTGAGGACATCAAAATCTATTTTATCCTCTTCAAATTTTGGAGATTGAGTTGTCTTGGCTTTCTGAGTATCTTTGTCAATTGTGAGGCCAAACCAGCTTTCCAAGCCAAACAGTGTCTTGCATGGAAAGCTAGTAACCACCTCTGTGCTGGAAAGTGTTTGCTGACATCAATTCTGACTTTTGATATTTTCTGTGAATGAAAAAGCAGATATGTCAGCTTGACATTCTCATGATATATCCAGAGTATAGAATGCATTTACTTTCTTGTAAAACTGATTGTCTTTTATATACAGTAATTCCAGTTGTTCCCCAATGAAGATACACACATCACAAAAATTTATGCAAGACTTGAAAAAATTGAAGTGTTTGCAAAGTTTTTATTGCAAAGGTGCAATGAAATTAAGTACTTCAACATAGGAATTCAACTGAAATGGGAAAATGCAGCCTGCATTTGCAGGCATTTTCTGTAATTATGTAATTATTTTGCATTTCTTGCAAAGAGTCAAGCAACAGCCTGTGCAACTTCATTAGATGTCACAAGTTTTTTTGAAACTAGATATTTAATTGTACAATAAAAAGCCAGGTGTTTAATTTGTGAACACTTAACAGATGGCTTGTGTGTTTATAAACACAGACCTCCTGCAAGAGATGCGAAGTTGAGGTTTGGTTCGTATACATCCCATAATTTATGCCCTCACAGCAAGGAACATAAACAGGATCTTTTCCCACCATGATCAACATCCCTGCCAGATACAGGCAGTTTTGGACGGTATTTCTGGATAATCTTTAAATTCCATCTGCCTGCAGGAGGACTTCCTGACCTGCAGGGTGAATTTTATTAACACTGAGTTCTTAAAAAAGCAACAACCCAAACCAACCCACCCAAAAGCAAAACAGAAATGCTTCCCTGTCTGCAAGACAGGTGGAATTAAAAGTCTCTGATACTTTAGCATAATGGTGGTGTTTAAATATTCTTAACAACTAAGAAACAATCCTGCTCCTACATGTAGGAACTGAACATTATTTTCCCATTTCCCTGAACTAGAAAGCCTTGCTGGAGGCATTACTATGAGAGTATTATAATTAACAGCAATTAATACAACAACAATGATGACAGTAAACAATCAATGAGATCATTCTCATGATCATCATCATGAGAGCCTTCTGCAGCAAATTGGTGAGTATTTAATGAGAAAACTTAACTGGGGAGAAAAGGTTCTCCCTCCCTCCCCATCCATTAGTCATCACACATTACACAATGCATGAATAGGGATCACTGTTCTTTTATGCAACCTTATTCCTCATCAAGGTTGCATTTAGCACCTACAGATTATCTTACAGATTGAAAATGGACATTTTCACTTGCATGAGACTTTCAGAATCAGAACTAAGACAAGTGGACACTAAGAAAAAGTTCACAGAAGTCAATATAAAGCTTCCTCATGATTATAATAGACCTTGAATTGGGTCCCAGACTAGTTTAAGAATGAACTTACTTGGTGACAGAGATATGAATATACCAAAGCCTTTGACTCCTATGTCTTGCTTATTGGACTGACCAGATCTCAATTTCTATCAGATTATATTCCAGACGAAAAAACATTGGGACTAGAAATGAATTTTGGCAATTACCTGCTGTAGTAAAAGCTGAACAATATCAATGGTTAATTTATCCAATGTAAAACTATTATGAGAACTGAGAGATATACTCGCTGATCTGATGTAGAATATAAATAGCTCCCCCCAGTACTTTGTCATTTCAATTCATATTTTGCTTGTATTTAAAAACACTTAAAACAAATTAGCATGTAAATAGTATACAGAGTTAATTAGGGATGATAGTGCTTCTTAACAAATGATCCCCTCTATTTCCTGTACCTACTTAAAATACTAAAAAGCATTGAAATCTCATTACACTGGGATTTGGTAATAACATAATGAGAAAAATATTAAATACATGGCAGAAAAAGGAAGCACCTGCATTGTTTGCTACCATGACAGTGAACAACAGAATCATCCAATAATCTATTCTGTCTGCAGGGGCTGTCTGGAGGGCATCTGGTCCCAGCCCCCACTCAGAACAGGGTCAACTTTGCAGCTGTGTTGGCTTGCTCAGGGTCTTGGCCAGCTGATATGTAAACATTTCTGAGGTTGAAGACTCCACAATGTCTCTGGGCACCTGTTTCAATGATACGTATGTACATACACACTGTAAATACAATATGCTCAGGAATGTAAGTTCAATTAATAATTGTAATTGAATGTAATTTCAATGAAAACATTTCAAAAATAATTCAAAGGTCAGAAATAACGTTAAGAGCCCTCATGATGCAGGGATTTCTTGCAGGCCTGGAAAAGTCTTTAAGCAACTCTAGTAGTGCTATGACTCAGTAACACAGGATAATGACATCCCACAGCCAGGATTTTCATGCTGATGTGACCAGAGGTTTTTGCAGCTGGAAAATCAACGACTTGCTTCCCCCTTCCCTGTCTCCCTTAGAAAGTACCAGGATTGGAACTTAGGAATGGTTGTCGGTTTGTTGGGTCTTTCAAAGTAAGGATTGGGTCAATTTTTTAGCTCAGACTGCCTATGGCATGTACCAATAATGGTCCAATTTGTAAAAATTGGAATACTCAACCATATCCATGATGTAGGATTGGCTAATATTCAGTCTGTTTGAAAGTCAGGTTGTATTTATAGCTGGGTAACTTTTCTGGATTCATAGAGTTAGCCTCAAAATACTACAGAGAAATCTGGGGACAAAGGCATGGGATTTTTTTCAATCAATAGAGGAAAACAAAATTTGAAAAAAGTATTTTTGAGTGTAACAATCCAAAGAATCCAGCTTAGTGCGAAAATACATCCCTAATGTGGTGGTTCTTCAAATCAGGAGAATGAAAGAGTAAATTTTCAGACCTCAGGCATTTCATCTGCAAGCATGCAGATATTTTCTTTATTCTACCACTTCATGGTTAACAGGACATAGTGCTGTAAAAGATTTGCACACATTGCAGCAAAAGATTTTTCAGGGGTCTTTAGTTTTTTTTTTTTTTTTTTAATCAGATCAATGTACATCAACAAATGTATGGTCTATACAAAAGTAAGAATACTGTTTTATTTTTCAATATAGCATTGTATAACATACTGTATTGTTCAATACAATATATTGTAGCATAAGCTATGTGTCTTTCTAAAAGAGTGAGGTGGAACTCAATTTGCATATTTTCTGAAATCACTCATTACAAAAATGAAGGCACATACAGTTTAATTTTACCTGCTATGCTATAATAAATGGCAAAATATATTTCTGGGGAATATTTATTTCAGATAGTCTGGAAAATTTATGAGAGGAATAAAAAGAAATAGGAGAAGTTTTTTTTTAGTCTGAGTTAGTGCAAATGCCCTGCTAAAGACTGACATTGATCTTCAGATATGCATAAGAATAGGGAAATGCTTGGAGACACAACAATAAAGATTTTAAAAACAAGTCCTAGTCACAACTAACCAATGCAAATACAACGAAGACTCATCATGCTTATTATTTGTATATGAAAATGTATTTGCCATCTTCATTTTTTATTTTATTTGTTTCTATACGGAAACAAATGAACAAATAAATGAACTAATTTACAGTAATGTTAGGCCACAGAAGAATCACAGTCAGAATTATATTTCCCTTGAAAACTCCTTGGTGGCCATTTGGAAACATATTGCTGTTCATTGGGTAGAAAAGGAGAAAGAAGAATAGGTTTGTGGGTATAACTAATTTTTAAAGGATTTTTAAGAGGATAATTTCCCTCAATACCAATTTTATCACTATTTTAAAAGTATTTCAGGTTTTTCTTTTGAGCTGATTTTCTGCAGCAAAACTATGAGAAGCTGATGACTAAAATGTCTAAAGAAGAAGACAACTTTGAAATTCATGCTCTGAAACCCCACATGTTACTAGCTTTGTGCTTGGCTCTTGTCTCTTTAAAAAAAAAAAAAATCACACTTTTGAAATCTCCTTCTAGTTGTGTAAACTCTGTCTGGGGGTGCGAACAGAGGGCGAGTGAAGATTTCAAACAACTAAATAAGAAGAAAAATATTTACAGAATGTAAATTCTTGTGGCTGCTTGACTGTAAATAAGGTGTGAGACTTTCAAATGTCAAACTCTATACAAAAATATTGCATGAATTTGCACTAAGTCATGAACTGGTATCCTCTAATTATTGTGAATCATAACTTTATATCCGTTTTGTATACAGCCATAGTACTGAAATGCAAGTGTTCTGCTTTTGTTCTTGTTCTTGTTTTCATGTTCATGAGTTTCAAAAGAAGTCTGATTTGACATGGATGTTCTTGCTAAATGGGGCTGAGGTGTTTGTAATTGTTTATGCATACTCTCTGCTACAGTGGTGGATGTACCAGCCTTTATTTTTAGAAAGCAATTAATAATCTAAAGATCTTCAGCATTAAAATTATAAGATTATCATGTTTCCTAGTTGGGATTCAGCTCACTGGAGGGTAGTTCAAGAAAGACAGGAAGGCATGCAGATGAATCCTCTCTTTTTCTTTAAACATTGCTAGCATCAGTCTTACCCTGGAAAGAACAGTTTCATCTCAGTGCTTCCAGAGACATTCTAAACTCCAAGCAACATGGGACAACAGTGAGGTCCTTAAGGCCAGGTGACAGTTATCCTATCCAAAGTCCTATCCAAAGCCTACCAGCTCATCCAGATGAGGGTACAATAAGTAGTGAGGGGAGTTGGTGCTGGGCTATGTTTTCCTGGCAAGCCAAGGTCTGTGACTGGGAATTCTGCAAGATCCTTTGGCCAGCAGTAAATGCAACAGGTTACTGCTGTACACTCACCCTTCCAAGGTGACTGTACAGCACTCTTCCAAACAATTATTTTTATTTTTTTTTAAGTAGCATCTGCCCTGGCACTCTTGTGAGAAATAAAAATGAGCTATTTTTTTGAGTGATGCAGCGAGGTCTGAGCTATTTGCCTCTGGCTGGCATCAGAGAAATTGTGGGTGTCCTATCCCTGGACGTATTCAAGGCAATGTTGGATGGAGTTTTGAACAATTTGGTCTAGTGGACCATGTCCTTGTCCATGGCAGGAGGACTGGAACTAGAAGATTTTTAAGGTTCCTTCCAGCCCAAGCCATTCTATGATTCTATCAGTCAGTGTCCCATAACCCATAGCAGTTCTGTATGGCTGTCAGTGCTGCCCTCTGTGTGCTTGGGGAAGCTCCTGCTGCCTGATCCCGAATTACTGCTTTCCTGGCCTGACAGACGCACACCAGTGTCTGCCCCTGATGGGGTAGGGAGCTGTGATGGGGCTACATGCCAGCTCAGCAGAATTCAGCTTTCTCCACCACTGTGAAACCTGGGGCAGGCAGCCTTTCTGAGCACTCCTGACCAACTGAGGGCAAATTCCAAGGGAAGTTTAACATATTTTTTACATCACCCTTCTGCATACTAGCATTTCAGGGAGACACTGAATGGGTTTTTTTTTTTTTTTTTTTTTTTTTTTTTGCCCCACACATCTTACAGCTGTTCTCTGAGTTGGTTTTGCAGCCACAGACTGTTTGGGAAAGCAGCCACGGAGGGTGGGTATGGACACACTGGTGTTTCAAACTTTGCCAGAGTGCAAAGCAGCTATTTTCCCCATAACTTGTTTTCTAGAGTTGTGAGAAGAAAAATATCCTAGGAATGGGAAGTTGGAGGACTTTTCCTACAAGGAAGGAGGACAGAGGGAACTCAAAAGAGAGAAATCCCCAAGAACATGCCTTTGAACGTCACATGTCTCATCTTGCTCTCTGGATGTTATTCAGTGCCCATGTTTTCTACTCACCTGAAACTCTGATCTGCAAGACGTTATGATCTCCTCATTATCAAGCAGAAGGGACTGCTCTAGTCCAGTTTCACACCTGCCTGCCTCATTTGGAATAGCAATAATGTGGTGATTAATCTAAGCAAAGTGTATTTTAAAGTGGTTGATATGTTCTCTAATGACAGGCCAAGCACCTACTTTTTATTACTTATATCTATCTATCTGCAGCTCATTTAAATTACTATACACAATGGTCTCTTTCATAGGAAATATATTATTATCTCCTTTAACTCTGTGTAAATATCTTCACTTTGTGCCAAGTTATGTCTAACGACTCCAAGAAAAACTTTACCTCAACGACACTGTGGTAAAGTCTTCCTTTCTAATAACATGAAAAAAAAAAAAAAAGAGAATTTGCTGTCAAATTTATATTAGCCGGGATATTTTGCAAGGCAGAGCAAGTTACAGAGCCTTCCACACATTAAGCTTATAAATTAGTCATAGTTGACTCCAGCTATGTTTTCACTGTTTCAGACTCGTTACTATTTTCATTCCAATAGGTTGTGTTGTGTTGAAATCTAATTAATTTCAAAATTTATGTTAATCTATATGACTTCCTTGAAATTATTATCAGATTATTATTCATGCAATTTCTAATGTACAATCTGAAGGAAATGTTACTGTTTTGAACAGTAAAAAGTAGCTATTGCTAGAGGACAATTCTTGGCTGCTCAGTGAGTTTAGACTTCTTTACAGAGGAGTTTTGGGGGTTTGGTCTTGGGTTTTGGTTTTGTGGGTTTTTTTTTGTTTTTTGGGGTTTTTTGTTTGTTTTGTTTTTTGTTTTTTTTTAATTTTTTTTCTTTGTGTTTTGTTTTCCTTGTTTTGAAATTTTTTTCACCAGCACTTGTTGTAATCATGTTTTTAAAACCAGCGACTCAAGCTCCCAGGAAAAGAACATTCTGTGCTGATGAGACCAATTCCTTTATGTTACTTGTGGCTCTTGTCATGCTATTCTTGCCCAAATTTATAACAATTAATATGAAAACAAGTTGTTCCAAAAATCTAGTTCTGAAAGGATAAGAAATCTCATCTCAATCCTAAATTTATTCATATCTTGTTTTTTTCTCAGTAGTGTCTATTGAAAATTCACATTTTCTGTCCAGGCCTTAGATTTGCCTAACATGACAATGTAAAACATTTTTAATCACCTTTTTTATTTTCAGCAGTCTTTCATTATTCCTTCAGTATGCTGATTCTAATTCAAACTCGTTCTCAGAGAACTGAATGCTTTATTTCACATTGTGCCAGTCACAATGGAACAAGGTAATACCCTTGTATGTCTCAATATCACATTTCTTTTTTTTTATGGAAGCATCTCTCTGTAAGTTCATTGTCACACTGGCACCAACCTGAAGACCCAGATCTTTTCATCTTAGTGCTTGATTCCAGTTGACAAACACTTCAATTATGGGAAAAGTTCACAATGGCAGCTCCCACAATTCCCTCTCCCAAACTTCATTCTGTTGCAATGTCATGTCCACAAGTTCTTCTGGTTTGTCTCCCTCATCCTTCCCAAATTAGTGAGCTCAGCAGGTTTAAACAGAAATTTTCATCTTTGCACTTCTTTCTATTCTCTCTGGGGCAAAAATGCATTTGTGCGTGTGTGTGCGTGTGTGGGGTGTGTGTTTTCCCAATAAACCCAAAATGATATCAGATGTATTTCTTACAACAGCATCCTTCTTTCTGATGAAGGTCTTAATCCACATTTTTTTTGTTGTTGCCCTTTTAGCAATTTCTCAGCCACTCTTTTTCAAAACTAAAATCTATGTGAGTTAGATGATTTATATGTCAAAGGAGGAGTAGAGACATAGAAATACCCAAAGCTCCTAGTGGACTACATTTTTCAGGCTTTGAAAAATGTGTTTTGTGTTGGTTTTGCTGGGGTTTTTTTAATGAAAACTCATTACCTCATTATAGACTTAAACTGTTTTTCCTGGAAGTTGATGAAGGTTTTGTCATTGATTTCAATTGTACTTTAGGATTTGATGCTGTCTCCAAGGAAATAAACAACGATGCCCAAATGAGTAATGTTTAATGAGATTTTCTATGCAGTTATAAACACAAAAAACATTAGATACTTAATTTCTCTAGTTCTAAATTAAAAAAACTCAATTGCTATCTGTTTGCATCTTAGAGACAAATAGATATCCCCTCTCCACGCCATGTTTTGAAAAACAGACCTGAGAACTATCTTTTGCAATTAAGTAACCAAATAATCTCTGAGGTTTGTAGGAGGTTGTTGGGGTTTACATGCAAGATCATATCCGTGCTGGGGTTTTTTTGTACCATGTTGCAACAGCCTGTGCCGTTTCCAATGACCTCAACATTTCCAAACACAACTGCTTTGGCTTAAAACCTATGCCTGCTTTTATTTATTAAATTTTGGATTAGTAAGATGCAATAATTTTTAAAGTAATTAATTAACTTTCAATGCATTAAGTAAAAGTAATAAATAAACTTTTGAATAAATGAAGTTAATTAGTTGATTTGTGCTTCTAACTCTGATTACCATATTCCTCATTTTAGAAGAATATTTGCATTTTTAGATATAAAAATGACCAGCAGTTTTAGAAGTTTTAAAAGGTGGGATAGCCCAAAACATACTTGATTTCTAAACTAATGAATAAGGATCTTTTAAAAAGCAGGTACCCTCGGGTATCCTTAATAAGTAAGACAACCAAGTTGCTCTGGAACACCATAAAACATAAAACTTACAGTTCTAAAAATTCGCTTTTAAGATTCTGCCTCGCTACATATAATTTTTATCATCATTCAGTGTCCTTGACCTAGTTCAGTACCTCTATGTATGAAACAGCTGCTCCTCTGTTTTGTCTTCATTCCTGCAAAGACATAACATTTTCTCTTCCACAAGGTATGGGAAAGTCACTCTGTTGTTAGCCTAACTTGGACTGTCCTGAATGTTTCAATGATGGAAAGAAAAACTTATGCCTGCAATTGTAACAAGAAAAGAAGTGGGTTTCAAATTTCTTTACAAAGTTAATATTTTCCAATAACAACTTAATGCAAAAATAGTAATTGTGGGTATGTGAATGTCTAAAGAATGATAAAAAACCCCCTGTGGGTTGCAGGGGTATTAGGCCTGACTGATGTAGGGATGGGAAACTAAAGAGGCTTAGAGGATTTCAGTCTTATTTCTATCCATTCAGAGTGAATTACCCAAAGATCTTTCCTCTTTGTGCATGCTGAATAGGCTGATTGATGCAGTATTTCGTGAAGTGCCACAGTCTTCCCAGAGAAGGAATTTGGGAGCATTTGCCTTCCCTGTACCAGAAGGGGAAAGAGGCCAAGAGCCTTGCAGGGAAGGGGGTTGCACAAATGAGGAAGGTAGTTCCTCATTTGGTTCTACAGACTTTCTACCCTCAAACACTTTAACTGCTGAAATAATTGGAAATTAGTAGCTGAAACTACTTTAGTTATTGAATTATTATCTTTGGGAACCCTTGCTCAATTTGAAGACACCCCTGTATGTATTCTTCCCAAATAGATAACGATGAAAATACCATGGTGAAATTCTTTCACCTACTACCATCAAGATCTGGATCTTCAGTCTGAAGGCCAAAAGCTGGCTAAATAACAGGAGTTTTGTGTGAAAGGAAAACATGGATTTTTTGATTGCTGTTCATTTGTTTTTCATCTGAGCTCACTAAAAGTTACCTTAAAAAAACAAAAGTGTTCTCACGACAAGCTGATTTTCATAGATCAAAAACAGGATTCTCCCAAGGGTCCACAAGTTGAGGCAGAAAGGTTTCTCACCCACTTGTGGATGTTATCATTTGCAATGCACATTAGGTTTCCAGCATGTGACACCACCTCGTCCTACCCTGATTGCATCATTGCTGGTGTGTGGAATGGGAAGAAAACTGTTCACAAACCACCATTCCAAAAGAAAGTTGTCAGCATTCCCAAAATATGTTTATGAGCCTAATAGGACTAACTTCAATGAAGTTAATTCTAGACAGAATTATGTGAGTAAAAGGATGAGGCTTTGAGAGATCCTGGCAGTCAGATGAATCAGAAGTTGGTTTCACCTGGCCTTTTTGCTTCCACAAACATGAAAGATATGTCAGTGTTGTTATTCCCACACTGTCCTTTGGACTAATTGCATTCTGCCTCCTAAAAACTCTCACATCAGGGCTGAGTTCTGGTAGATGCCCATGTGGAGGAATAAAGCACTCCTAGATAAGTCTGTGCATAAGCTGACAATATCACTATCACCTTACTCCTGTGCCTCCCATACCCACGCTTCTTTGTATTCTTTCTCACAGTTTCTGCAACCCATCAAGGATGGCATGAACTAGCTGGAATAACTGGAATGGATAAATACCATCCAGCTTGCTAGGACAAGTAAAAATCCCATGCCTCCCAAGAAGGGCTGAAGTGAGTGGGAATGCAGAGCTTCCTTCCAGATCTGAAATGAGCATTTCCAGAGACAATATCCACACAGAGCCTGACATATTTATAAGTAACACATTTAAGATAATTGTGGTCAGATTTATTGATTTCAATTTAACAAATGGTCTGTTTTATCTACTCAAAGGAAAGAAAGAAAGAAATGAGAATGAAAAGATGTTCTGAACTTTATTTTAGTTTGAAATTTCTTCTTGTATATGGCATAATTCCCAGACAATACTTTTAATGCTTTGCTCTAGTAAGGCATTGGTTAAGGGGCATTATGATAATTGTCATGTTTTTCTAATTTAACATGCCTACATCCATCTTTGCACTGCTTCACATTTCTTCTGATTTTGCTTGGTTGTTCAATGGTTGAATTGTAACTATTTTTTTAAACAGGTCCATGTGTATACTTCTCACATATTTTGTATTCATCTTCAGCTAGACTTTAATTAAGGTCACTTGAATATGGGAAGTAGCTGACTGCTGGCAGATCAAGTAGCTCCACTCAGATTGACCTACCATGTCAAGGCAGGGAAGGCAAAAAGTAAAATCTCCCCCAACACTGTTCCTTTATCAGCTGAAACTAAGACAGAGACATGAGAGAAATGTCTATGCATATCTGAAACTTTAATATTATGGGATGTAGGGTTTGAATCTAGGAGGGTTCTAAGTCATGCCTTGGTAATGTACTATTTTCCCACTGAGTGTGAATTTCATTTGCATAAACCAGAAAAAATAGCATACTGAGTGATGCAATAATGATGTGCTGGCAAAGCTGGCAAATGTTTGTGGTTTATAGAGCCTCCTTTTCAGTGTAATCATAACTGCATCCCCCAGGAATAAAGCACAGAGCATAGAGAGCACTTTTTTCAATACAGACTGAATTGAGGAAAAAACCAGTTTACTTCTGTCAATGCCATGTGTAGCATTTGTATTTTTACATCTCTGTGATATATCAGTTATAAAGAACAATAATTAGGCGGACAACTATGGACACAAATCTTAAAGTGATAGTGACAATGTTAAAGTTACCTTCATTTAATTATATAATCATTACTCTTCTGTCATTAGAGTTACTATGACAGGAAGTAAACAAAAGAGAAAAACTCCAATGTTTAAAATTCTTGAAGAAAAAGGTATGATTTTCTGTTATATGAAAGAATTTATCTTAGGATTTCTAACTCCCCCCTTTTTATTATTTTCTCCTTGAAAAAATAATCAAGAGACAATAAAAATACTCAAAGTAATTCCAAACGTGTCTATTATTCCAAAAGGGACTAATATTTGTGTAGCCTGAAAAATTTTGACCATTTGAATTAATGGGATTTTAAATGTCACAGTGTGCAAACCTTCATTTCAAAGAGAAGAACTAGATGGAGATTTTTTAAAACACAAGTTTATTGACAGAAGCAGAATGTTTTTATTTGGGAAAGAATTAATTACAGAGAAAATATAGCCACTTTGTTCCCTCATAGGTCCACTACAGGAATTTATGTCAACATCACAGTAGTGTTTTATAATACTACTGTATTTCTCCTGGTCTACCAGCATATGCAGGCAAGTGATAAGGAAGAGCTATACTCCCAAACTGCTTTAAAATCAATTCAAAGTTGAGTGACTCTCCACTAACATTTGGTGCTTCTGAACTATAGCACATAGTGCACTAAATTATCAAAATCTGGGCCTGAAATTGGATGAAATTGTAAAATATCATGCCCCTGGATCTGAACATCTGTTTCTTTGGTTTCCTAATAGCACCTGTGGGAATGTGTGGTTATCTTTCAAATACTGTTTCTTTGAAATAGCTGTCAAAGCTCTTGTTGCACATTGTATCAGATCCTTTTGCCATCATCAGCTCTTCAAATCTGAAGTATGTCCAGTAAAATAGTATTTAAATAGCTCATAGTTTATTTAAAACTGGAATTTAATGGGAAAATAAGAGCTTGCAATTTAATTTAAAAAAAAAAAAAAAAAGAAAGGAAGGAAACCCTCAATCACAAACGCCAGCAGTGCTGTACCATGAATATCTCTTCCTGTCCTGAGAACAGATCCATCACAGTTGATATCCTTGCACTCACTCTTCCCATATGTGGGGTAGGATATATCCAGTCAGACTGGGTGCGGGGGACAGGTGAGGTTTGCCACCAAGCCACCCTGCTAATGCAGGTATGGGACACAAGACTTGGTACCACATTGGTGCAACTGCTCGTCCTTCACTGTCTCAAAGCCAGGGCAGGTCACAGATGTCCTGGGAAGCAAAGGCAGGGGCAGTCCTCATCTAGTCCTTGGCTGTGTGCTGGTGGCATGGTTAAGAGAAGCAGTGATCTAAGTAAATCTCTTTGATGAAATCTTTTTTCTCCAATAAGACTGTAGCAGGGAAAGGCAAGATTGGTCTCCTTAACCTTTGGTGACCTACCCTGGGGAGAATGGTGGTAAATTGACTGTGGAAGAAGACTGGAAAGCTCCCAGGAGCTTCCTGAAGCGAAGTGCTTCTCTTGCAGCTCCAGCAGGTAAAAGAGAGGGTGGAAAATTGAGATCTTCTCTATGTATGAAAAATGCATCCAACTACTTGAAGCATCTGCCCTGGCTGCATCTCTGCACCCAGGACACAGTGAGAGAAGACATCAGAAGGTATCTGTGCCACTCATGGATCTCAAGCCAGCAGCTCCAATCTGTGCTGAGCCTTGGAGCTCTCTCGTCTATTTCAGGGCCAAGCTCATGGTAAAAGCAAGGTATGACTTCTCAGATTACACTTCGTATTTCTCTGTAAACAGAGACCAATATATGTTGTGCAGGTTATTAAGCAACCATAAGATTTATACCATGGTGGTGACAGGAATGCGTTCACAGTGATCTCAAGGAGGGCAAAAAGAACACATTTCGTAACTGTCAAGTATCAAGCAATCTTTTTCCTATAAATGTAACTTTTTTCACTTTTCTGTCAGTTTCAAATAAATTATCAGATTATTTGCATAAGAAATTCAAAATGCTAGTTCCACTATGTCTTAAGGGTTTGAATAGCTCTAATGAGAAAAATCATTCCATTACTTCTGAGCAGAGTGCAATGACAGGATATTGAGAACAAATGCATTTCTCAAACTAGTTTTGCATACTTATAAATGTGACTAATGCAAGATACTGTAAATGGAATCACTATTGAGAAATCAATTGAAAAGTGTATACAAAGCTCTACAGCTTTCAAACACTGCAGCTGAAATAAAGATCAACATGCAAAAGATTGCATAAATGATTTCAAAAGTAATTTTTACAGCTGAGTGCTTTCAATATGCCAGTGCTATGGAGCTAATCTGCATATAAAACATGTTGTATATTCCAGTACTGCATATCAGTTCATAAATAATTACAGTAAGCATTGCAACTATAGGAACAGGATACTCTTTTTTTTCCTGTAGAGGGTCAGATGAATCATAGGAGTAATAGCTTCATTGTTTGTGGTTTGAACTTTTAGAGTCAAATCCTCTGCCACTGAGATCAGAAGAATCTTTCTCTGTGTCTTTGGGAGAACTAAATGTCAAAAAAAAAAAAAAAAAAAAAAAAAATCTCTGCAATCTTTATTTCTGTCTGATGTTTTATAGATTTTTGTTTGATTGAGGTTATGATACTGTCAAAAAAAAAAAAAGCAGCTAGCTTATAGAAATATATTTCTATTATACTTAGGCATCTTTCCTGTGGATTGCAAAAATTTGGTTTTGCTTTCTCTACGTGCCTCGGCACTTCTGGCTCCATCTGGAACTGGAGATCAAAGCACTGCAGTCCCACAAGCAAGCAAGCATTTGTCTCTTGAACTACACAAGGAAGCACTGGAAGGCTGACAAAGAATCATGCTGCTGCAGGGCTGGGACCAGAACTCCGCAGAGATGCATCGCTCCAAATTGCTTCAAGGGACACCAGACCACGTTTTGGAAGGCAAATGTCTAGGTGAGCTGCACAAACCTACCTGGACAGCTTATGGACTGTTTTTGTACTTCATCATAATACATCTGTTTTAGAAGGAGGGGCCCCTTTTCAAGCATTATAGTAATCGGACAGAAGGCAGAGGAGAAGCTCATTCAAGTTAACTGGCAACATGCTGTGCACATTATGAGACCTCACTTTCAGTAGACTCATAAATTCCAAAGTATTTTGAATGAGGCTGTGTTGAAGAACAAAGCAAAATGGGCTGTATTTAAGCATGATTCTATTCCTGTTCTTCCCTTCTCATAAGGCTGGTAATTTCTGAGTTGGGTAATTACCATAGCTTCTGGTTTGCTGCAGTTGGTCTTTGTACTGCTTTCACTTACACAATGTTGAAAAGATCAGGTCAGAAAGATCCACTCTACATGTGTAACTGTCCACTTCACCCTGAGTGTCTTTACATCTGTATATCTAGCTATAGATGTGAATCTGTCCTTACAAGAGGGGCCAAATATGAATATCACTTTAATTTTTTTTTTCAGGCACTTTTTAGAAAATATTTTAAATATGTACTTAGCTCAACTTTCACATTAATTTGTGCTTAGGAATATGAACGACATACAGCTAGCACTATGGTTGTTGATCCCTTTTTAGAGGTATAAAGACATATGAAAAATAATATGTGGGTACCAAATTATATTCTAAGAGTCAATCAATAATTTACCTAATCTGATAATTACAATTCCCTACAGATGCAAAGATAAAAAAACAAAGTTTCACCTGATAGGAAAAGAGGGAACTGCATGAAACCCAGCTTTTTCAGTTCACTTAATGTTTGGATTAAAGCTACCACTATGAGCTGAACTAGCTGCTGCCAAAAGGGGGAAGTCTTGCTCTCTGCACTTCCCTGCCTGAGCCTTTCTTTCCTTAGCCACCAGTCATCCAACCCTTCAGACAGTGCTGGCATCCCTCTGACCAGGAGAGAAGCTAGATTAATCCCTGCAAAAAAAAAAAAAAGTCTTGTTTTTCATTGGGAAGGAGAGGTCACTGCTTTTTTTTACCCTTTTTTTTGGCCCTTTTAGTGAGTCAAATGAGTTTCCTCAGCAGGCAGAGAAGTGCTAAAGCTGGCAGCTGGGTGGAGGGGAGCTGAGAAGGTGGGGATGAACAGAGTAGATGGATTCCAGGGAAGCAAGGTTTCCTCCCCTTCTGTGGTGCCGAACCATGAATTCCATTTCAGCTCTTTTAAGAAATCATAACCTTAAGGCACAAAGGGAGCAGAACAGTTTCATTTTGGTTCATCCAAACCCCAGTTTTTGCTTATATATGGCTTTTGCACCAAGACAAATTATTAAAGTTAGATCTCTCAAAATATTTCTTTTACACAAGAAAGATGCACTTTTTCTGAAACGACTTTTAAGTTTTTATTTTTGAATTAAATGAATACTGAGTTTCAAATGAAATATCATCTAGAAACTTAACATTGGAGTTCAAATGCATAATTTGGTATGTGCATATGTGAGATTGCAAAAAAATTGCAGGGTGATGCAGGGGCTTTCAAGACCTTTGTAATATTTGCTTTCCTCTCCTCTGCTTTCTCTCTCCTCTGATTCATTTGAACATGATGCTGGGTCCTGGATGAAGGCTAGCTTATGAAGTCCAGCTAAGAGTTAGTCTCTTTCCAGATAAAACAGAGTCTAAGTATCTGCTGATCTTGACTGACTGTATAAATCCAAAATTACTCCAATGAAATTGGTCAGCTGAAGGATCTGGCTTTCCTGATTCTTCTCTGTAGTATGGTAACTTGGACAAACCCCTCAGGACCAATCCCTCTCTGTACTGGATGTGATACAAATATGTAATGATGGGTATGAAAACTCATGACTGCATTTCTGTGAATTTTGGCTGCTTGCAGTGAACGTCTACACTCAAAAAAAATTGGATTAAAAAAAAAAAGTTAATCCAAACTCCAGACTTACCTGTAGTCTAATACAAAAAGAATAAAACTGATCTGTCTGAAGAGGTTTTCAACAGGGTGTGTTGTATTAAATTCAAATTGGTGTTGGCTGAGACCTCCTGGCCCTGAGCTCTGGCACAGAGAAACTGTACCCTGCCACCAGACAGGGTCTCTGTAAAGGGGGTGGGGGAAGGAAGCAAGTGAAGACGTGAGACTAAAAACATTTTTACATTGTTTTGAAACTGAAGTGAGGTGATTATTAAGTTTTCCATGAGTCATTTGGCATTACTAACACAAAATTTTATATAGCACTTTACTGTTTAGTTTACCCTTTCTTACTCTTCCTTACCAAATTTTCTGTTCTCAAGCAAATCGGGTCATTTTACTCAAAACCGGATACCACCAGTAGATTGACATCTGAAGCCTGGCAGCTTTTCCTTTTGGAAGTCTGGCTGAGCTTGCATGCCATGAGGATAAGGATTACAGCTTCCCCCCTTGGCCATGGCATAGCTTAGAGTTCACAAAGGCAGGGAAGGCAGGGAGCTGCCTGTTACAGAGCAAACCTCCAGCCCTGCTGGTGATGATGGCTCCTGCCAGCACTGCTGTGACAGTGACAGCACCCAGCAGAAGCAGCACAGGTACTGTCACTTATTCTCCACTGTTACTGTTGAAGAGCCTTTTGTGGTTTGGCATGCACATACTATCTTCCCTAGCTTAGATACCTACAGGATCTCTCTCTATTTGTCTTTCTCAGAACATCTCTCTCTCTCTCTCTCTCTCTCTCTCTCTCTTTCTCAGCTGGCTGTTGGGATGTTGCAGCACTGTTGGTATCTGTCTTCCAAGTTATCTCCCTTATGCTATCTCCCTTGTCAGCGAGCTTTTAGCAAAGCTCCCATGACTGATGCCATATCCTATTCCAGCTCCCAGGCTGTGAACACCTCTTCCTTTCCCACTCTCTGACCAGGCCTTTACAGTTGACGAGCTGGGCGCAGGCAGCCTCAGCCTCTGCTCTCCCAGATGTAGAGCCTTACTGGACAGAAGCCTCCAGTGCTTACTCCAGAAGAGATTTCTAGCTTCTTCTTCATCCTAGCCTTTTAAGAATAATGCCCAATGTCCCTGGTTGCCATCTCCTATTTCTTCTTAGATCTCACAGCTAGGAAAGAGATGGGAGAATATTGTGAACATGATAAGACAGGGAACTTCATTCAGTCCAAATACATCCAGATGAAGCTGTGCGGAGTTTGCATGGCAGCAGAACCTATAGTCCAGTGTTGGGGGTTGGGTTGATTTCTTATAGAATTTTTTCCCAGAAGTTGCTAAGAAGCTAATGGCTGGGTGCTTTTCGGTACTTATGGGTGCTCGGGAACAAACAAAGGAAGCAGCTAAAGCAGAGACATTGATTCCACTTCGCTCGGGGCAGTTTTCTGCTCTGGGGGGACGGCCAGGGCTGCTCGTCTCGGCGAGGGGGAGAGCTCTCACTTTTCCCTTCACCTCGGACTCCGTGGGACCACCGGTCTCTTCGTGTGTCCCCCGGGATTTTTGGGAACCCGTTTCCTCCCTGCCCTGCACCCACGGTTTCTTCAGTTCTGCTCGAGGTCGCCCCACGCTGTTTCTACAGCCCCTGCCAGCCGGGACACTTTTCCAACAGCTCCAGCCACTGTGAGCCCTCGGAATCATCTCACCCTTCTAGAGCTGCCGCTAGCCTATTTGCTTGTGACGGTACTGAGGGGGGGGGGGGTGGGGGGTGTTACCAGAGGAAGAACTGTGACTGACTTGTTGTTTTGGTTTTTTTTTTTTTTTTTTTCCTCCTCTAGTTCTGTTTGTTGTCAATATTGTAATTATTGTTAATTTACCTTGTTAGACTAACTAGTAAAGAACTGTTATTCCTACCCTCCTTATCGTTGCCTAAGGCCTCTCTTTCAATTTTGGAATTATAACAAACCCCAAGGGAAGTTTCCCTTTTCTTTGGTCCCTGTCTTTCCAAACCAAGACATCCAGTATGTTAGTTCATGGATGATAGGTAAAGGAACAGTGATTCTTAAACTCTCCTTATAGCCTAAGTATATGAGGGAGGACATAAGATGTGCAGAAAAAGTCCTACTCTGTTTTAGAGCGACAGATGTAATTGCAAAGGACAAATTTTTCTGGATCATCTTTGGATGGTACAAGTCCTCTTGAAGGAAGGAGATTGTGCATTACTTTGAGTAACCAAACTACTGTCACCATATGAGCTGGTGTACTGGGCTGAGCTGAGATTTAATTTTCTTCATAGCAGTCTGTATGGTGCTATGTTTTTGGTTTGTGACTCAAGGAACATTTTTAACACACACATTTTCTGTTGTTACTGAACAGTGCTTGCACACTGTCAAGGTCTTCTCTGTTTCTCCTGCCCGTAAGTAGGCTAGAGGTGGGCAGGAGATTGGGAAGAGACACAGTCAGACAGCTGACTGTGAGGGAATATTCTCTACCATGTAACATCGTGCTCAGAAACAAAACTGTGAGAGAGTTTATAAATGACTGCCATTGAGTGAGATGGTGAACAGTTGCTTTTGCCTTGGTTTTCCTTTTTAAATTTTTTTTTAACACATTAAAATGTCTTTATCTCAATCCATGTGTTTTCTCACTTTTGTCATTCTGATTCTATCTCCCTTAGATGTCTGTCAAGGTTCACACACAACAGCTGGGCAACGAGTTCTTACGTTGAATACAACTCCCTACAACTCCTAATGTCTATGCCTTTGTTACTCAGAGACTAGACTGTGACCTGGCTCCAGCAAAGGCAGAGATGTGCTGGTGGGAAGATACCTGATGTGTGTAAAAAATGTTCAAAAGAGCTTAAGTCATGGAGAACATGTTTTAATACATTCACTCTTTTCACTGCATAAACAGAACTGGATCCATCAGGATAAAAAGGAAGTTCTGACGGGGGAAAGGCAGACATATGAGAGAAAGGCAAAGAAAAGTATTGCAGAGTTTCTCTGGGGAGCTATAGGTTGGCCTGTAAATTTCTGAATGATGATTTCAGAGTTAAAGGTAGTGAGGGAGTCTCTAGTGGTTCATTGCCTGGAGAATGAAATTCTGATGCCTCTTTCATTGCACAATGGAGACCAAATAAATCTGTAAGTATGCCTTATGCAGGACAACAGGCCGCTAAGAAAAAACAAGTACCAAAGTATTTCCTTGCAAAGATACTGACTGTGGTGGGTCGTCATTCCTTCTCAACACTGCCATTTGCTAACAACTGGGTGCTGGGAGGTGTTTACAGGCTCTTCATGCTTTAGATGTATTCAGACTCTCCAATTAACTTCACCAGAAGTTTGCTGCCACAACTGAGCTTGGAAAATGAAGCATTTGCTCATTTAAGCAATGCTTAGGGAGCACTCTGTGCTGATGATTCCACCTGCCAGGGAGTGACATTCGTATGTTGGCAGAAGAATAGAGTTCACAGAAATTTTGCAGCTTCTGTCAAAGCTGTTTTTCTCTTTTCTGACAAGCTGCCTTTCTTCCCATCCACATTCTTTGCACAGTTGTTTCTCAGAACCAGGCCCCCAACAAGGTATTGTTTGAAAGGGATAAACATAGCAGGGCTGGATTGTTAAACATTTGTCAAGTGTTTGTGATATTTCACAGCTGGCATATAAAATACCTTATGGAAGGACCAGGCTTAAACCTTGTTAGCGGTTCTCTGTGGAGTGAAAAAATCCTTTTTGTTCTGAATTTGGCTTTCTCTTTTTGGTTACAGGAAGATAAAATCACAGACACTCAGGGAAGGTAATTTGTCATTCTTCTCCTTCATCCACACTCTTTTTTAAAACTCTTCCCACAATGCACTATTCATTCTTCAGCATCTCTCCCATCCACTCCTGCTCTTACTCTGCTCCATGAAAGGACTCAGCTCACACTAAGGCACTCTGAAGGACAAACCCAAGTGTGGTCAAGAGAAATTAAGGTCGCCAGCTGCTCTCAGCTGTTCTCCTTAGTTTTGGCGCTGCAACAATGTTGACTTTGAAATATAGATAAGGCTTTGTTTCTTTTTGTTTTCTCTTTATTTCTTCAATGTCAGCACTGGCAGATGCATGCTGTGCTCAGTCCCCCCCTCCTGTCACCATATTCACTCATACAGATTGTACCTAAGAGTTCACACTACATCACTTCAACAGAGGACAGATGCTGCCACTGGCTTTGTCCCTCTCCTACACCTTTTCCTGCATGTGGAATAATAAAATTCCTCATAAATTGAGCAGCCCGTCTCCTCCTCTCCTCAGTGGTTGTAGTGTCAGTTCCAAGTGCACATTGCAAGGTGGAAGATATTCCAAGAGCTTTTACTCCTTTGTAAGAATTATGTTAACTGATCAGACAAAATCCTTACTTTTACTCTGTTATTTTGTGGGCTGAGAACAGTATGTCCCTAAGTCCTCTCCTGTATTTACAATTTGATAAGACAGAATATTAGTTGGTCAAAAAAGGAGTTTCCAGTGTGTTCATGTTTCCAAATAGCTGGCACATGGTGTGTCCTCTGCCAAAGTGTGCCTACTAGCCTGTTAAAAATATGAATCATGAGTATGAGTGACTTGAGAATCAAATATTTATGGTGGATCTGAAACAAGAATGTCTAGGCCTACTGCCATGCAGAAAAGAAACAAAACCCAACCCTTTTTGTTGTTTTGTTTTGGTTTTTTGTTTTCATGACTGGAAGCCAAACAACATACAGTAATTTAACGTTTGGGATTTGGCACAAGATCATGAACACCATGAAGGTTTCTTCATAGTTTCATTAGCAGCAGTAGCAGCAGGAATGCTGCAAAGTGAGTAGTTTTCTTCTTCTCAGTCTTCCTGTTATTAATGCCCATAAAAATCTCTAAAAAAATTTCAAGGAGATAAGCCTAAGATACAATTTTCTTCCTCCTACTCTTCTATTTTTCAGGCTGGACAGGAATTTTGTGGTATTTGCAGAGGAAATACTGATATACAAGTGCTTTCAGAGGGATTTCCATCAGCCTCACAAGGACAGGGACATTGCTCTGGCTATTTATCAACAGAGAAAATAAATTCTAATATCTATGCCAGTCGAAGTACTTGATGCGGGGCTACATTAATCCAAGAATCTTTGTTTGAGGAGGATGGAACTGACACCAGATGGATTTGCTCACTACTAGCACTTGTTTGCTATTCTTGACAAGACAAGGAAGGCAGGGGTTATGTACATAAAAATTCTAAATTGCTGTTCATTTGGACTACACGATCTTCCCTCTTTCATTCAGCAAAAGTAGCTTACTTTTGCTGATTCTCTGCTTACTGGCAGAGCATCAGGGTGGCTGATAGGCCTTGGCCATGTACAAAGGCACTGGCCTTGTAGGGGGCTGTGTGGATTGTGCCCTTACTCTCACCTCAAGCAGGCTGGGAATCCTGCAGTATCACAGATTTTCCCATTACAACAGAAAACAAAAGAAAGGACTCAATCTTCTGCCCACTCAGGGTCTCACGGAGGAGACTGAAGGCAGTAGAAACATACCTTTGGGCATAAAGCTGTTATCTGGAAACAGAAAAGTGGGACAACTGGAAAATATTCTAGCACAATGAAGAAATTTCGGAATTGTTTACTGTTGTCTTTTGCTGGACTATCCCGTGGTAGCTTGGAAATATATGAAACAAACAGAAGCTTGTTATCTTGCCTCTTTTGGAAGGTTTCTTAAAATGTATTCTCATTCTGCCAGTGGCTCCCAGGGCTAGGGAAGGCATTTTCAAATTGCTTGTATCATTTTAACAGGTGACTTACTCTCCATGAGATTTGCTTAAAGGAAAGCCTTAAGAAATACAGCCTTTGAATAGGATAATAGTAGAGGAAAATCTGCTTCCTACAAAGAATTTATAGCTTTGCAAATGGCCTCAATTTAAAAGAAATGAAAAGGGAATATGGTCTATTGGCTACAGCATGAAATTGATGCCAAGGAAATCCTTTCAATAAGGGTCTATATATCTTTCAGTTAGTTTAGGCTTAGCTTTCTGTTGATACTGTCTATTGGCCAGCATCCTGTGAAGATTACAAGACATATAACACCAAAAAATTGTAGGAAATTTTGGAGTCAGAATATGTGCTTGTCAACTTTGCCTGTCAATGCATCTAGTGTGAGAGGATGTGTGTTTTAGTTTGCAATAGGTTTTCTGGTGTCTAATAAGGTAACAGCTTTAAGTAAAACCTTTCCAACTGTTTAAGTGCTCTGACAGTCTATTTCCACCTGGGGATTTTTCTGGTGTTCAAAAGCAGATGAATTTTTACAGTATAATTTACCTCAGTGGAAGTGCTAATAGTTTTGGGGTGTTGGCTTTTGTTTTGGTTTAGTTTTAGTTTTAGTTTTAGTTTTCCTCATGAGCCTCAAGCTTTTAGGACCCTCACTGAAAAATTTTGACCATTTTTTTTGTCTTTATTGTTCTCCTGATTCACTCTAGAGAATAAAAAATGATTGCAGAAGAATAAAGACATGTGATTTATAAGTACACAATGACACAGTCATATAAGTCTCATTTTCTTAAGAAACAAGACTCAAATGTGCTGTATTTATACTTGGTATTCCATGGTTGGCAATACCATACCAATAAAACAGGAACTTCCAGCTTCTTGTTGTAATGACAATATTAATATATTTTAAATTTTTTTGAAGACTCCTTCCATCTGCTGTGCTTTCCAAAATATTTTGTATTATTTCCTTTCATCCAAAAAACACCCCCATGACTAATCACTTCAATATACACATAGATACTTTTTTTCTAAGCACTGCTTAGGAAAAAAAGAAATCTTTCCTCCTCTGGCTTTTCCAAGCTTTTTTTCACCAGCAAAAAACCATTGGTAAGAAGAAATTATCCTAGGCGTAGGTCATACCAAAAAAATAAGTGAAATATACCTTCTCATCAAGAAAATATCCAGAATACGTTAATTCCAGCAGGAGTAACGTGGTCATATGACATTTGGATGGACTTTTCAGAGACTGGAGATCTAGCAAATATAAATCCATTTGGTTGCCATGGATGAACTCATCTGCATGACAGAAGTTCTTGTTCTTCTGGATCAGTCCCCAAAGATAGTAGACTGCAACATTCTGTATCCTGTTTTATAAGAACATTGTGTGAAATTAAAGAAGACTTAATCCTTTCAACCATAGAATATAGGAAGGTGGTAAGCACAGGTACAAAATTCCTTTGTGTGCTTTTTAGCTGTTGTTTTTATTGCTGGCATCGAATGCTGTAAAACAGCAGCACTAGGCTTACAGGCCTGGAAACAGCTGCTCTCACAGCTTCCAGGAGAGGCAACAGCTTTAGACTGTTCCTGATGATAAGGTCAGAAAGCAGCAGAGATGCTGTGGGGGGCAAAGACCTAGTTCAGCAGTGAGGGAAGCTGTTTGTGATGAAGAGGTCATATTACTGCTCAGGTGACGAGAAGTGTTCTGCCTCTCTGTGTGAGGCACAGGCATCTGACGTCAGCTGAGTTTTGGTTCTTCTCCCTCTGTATTCTGTAAGCACAGGTAGCTGGAATGTGACTCATGCTGTAACAGGAGAAGTTCTGTCTGTTACTGGAAGTTCAATTATTTCTAGGCTGTGACATAGAAACTGTTTAACAGGAAGAAACTGCAGTAGACTGTAGCGAATGGAGCTACAGTGACTTTATATGAACTGAAATTTTAGTCCTTAAAAACACCATAGCGGTGCAAAACCATAATTCCAACTGCTGGAAAGGGAAGAGACAGAGGCACATTGTCTGTTCTTCTTCCACAGAAGTCCCTGACGCAGGCTTACAGCATTTCTTGGGAGTGAGCAAAATAACTCGGCAGTTCTGGACGTATTAGTCAGTGGTTTAGAAATCCAACAGAAGAGCTCACAATTTGTTTGTTAATTCTTGAATTCAATAGATTTTCACACAGGAGTTCTGAGCAGCACACTCAAAGCACTCAGGGAGTAACATGGTTCTTACCAGGACTCTAAATTTGGAGACTAAAATTTGTTTTAAATGGTACTTTGTATTAGCAAGGGAAAAAAATCTTTCTGGTCTGAAATTTTATATGGCAACTTTCACCTCAAGGTAATGAAAACAAGCTGCGCTATAAACTTTTCAAAACTGGGGTTTATGGAAAAGCTGACAAATCCTTTACTGGAGTGATGTGGCTGGGAGGACTTTAAAAGATTCCCATGGAGCTTTATTGATCATGATCACACACTCCCGAGCACTCACACTGGAGACTGCAGGCAGAAGTCCCGCTGTTTTCAATTATTGTGCCGGCCTGGCGGCATGTCCGGCCGATGGGGCCATGTCAGAGCCTGGTCATCTGCTGGGTGGGGGCCCCACCAGTGGCCCGAGGTCGGTGTTCTTCCCGACTGGCTCTCCAGACACGTCATGTCCTAGGTATCCCTGGCTGGGCCAGCAGCCCTGAGCCCTGTCATTTCTAGCAGAGTCTCTTTATACTACCCTCCAGGGGAAGATGTTTTTTTTTTCAGGAGAATGAGAGGAAGGGGGAAAAGGAAAACACACAAGTTATGGGTTTCTTCCTCTTTTCCCTGGAATTAAACATCTTGTGTAGATCATGTAAAAGGAACGGACTTTTAGTGGGAGAAAATGGCTTCACTTCTCAGCCTCTTCCCTTTGGGTTTGAAAGCAAAGCCATGTGATGACGACAGAAGCACCAGCAAAAGCTGGTGATTGGATCTCAGGAAATCCACAGTGGTGTTTTTGTGCTTCTAAATGAGCAACACTGCTGCTTGTAAAGAACTGAGGTAAAATACTGGCCCCACTGAAGTCCTTGGCAAGCCTCCTACTGCCTTCAGTGGGGCCAAGATTTTACCCTGAGTCCTGTAAGCCATTAGGCTTTTGAGTTTTTAATGGGTCCTCTCCTGCACAGACAGACTGCTCTTGTAAGCAAGGGTTAGCTAGATTGGCTCAGATACTACACAATTTAAAACTTAAAGGAAAACAATTTTGCAGTGAAATTAAGGGACTGTAAAAGGAATTTGGCTTTAGACAACTTGCTTCTGTTTGGATTTGGATTAGGCTGCAATCTCCTTGTCTGTTTTTAGAGCACATGTTCCTGCCAGCATCAATAATCTATTTTCCTTAGTGCAAGTGAAAGGCTCTGATGGCTCAGAGGTGTAGTCTGGTATCCAGTACTGCTCTGGATTTCTTCTTTAGTTTAGGAATCAGGCTACAAATAGTCAGAGACTGCAAGCTGCTCCTTAACGTTTATATGCTGCCAACAGCCGATTCATTGACATGTGGGCCAACACACTCCTTCTTTCCCATCTCTCTTCTTACAGTCATTCTTTTATTTTTTCCTGATCCCCTGAGTTAATTCAAAAACCTTTTTTTTGCCCATGTAGTCCCTCCCAACCCAATCTAAGCATTCATTTGCACTTGGCCTGATTGTGTTTTCATTGGCAATATTAGTTTTATCCTGTCCAGCAGCATATTAATCAAACGCTTTCCCAAACTGTTCAGGTTGCCTCAAATATCTCTATTTCCCCCACGTACTCCAAAATAAATAAATCAAGAACTTTAGATAATGAACATCATATACATCATTTCACCTCAGGTCACTGTATCATGTGCAGGTTAAGCTTATAAGGGATAGAGGTTGAAGGGAGAAACTATAGAGAAAGTTGTGGAGGAGGAGTATGTCGGGGTAGCAATCACTCCAGAGAAGTCCATAAAAGATCCAGCAGTAACTTTAGGAGAGACTGTATATGGGGAAGCCCAGCTCTTGCTGGCATACACTGCTGCCCTGGGGGAATGTGTGCTGCAACCTGCCAAAGCATGGCTCCACTTGTGCTCTCCAAGCACACTCTAATACTCAACTTTCTTCTGAAGGCATCTCCTCCATCCTGTCAAAAATATCTCCTTTTCCCTTTTATTTTCCCTTCCCTCAGCACGTGAGGACCTACATTTTCCTCTTATAGAAACTCTGCTTGTCCTTGGCTTATGTGTTGAGTAGTGAAGCCTTAAAACATTCCTGTACTTCTCTGAGCCTATGTATGTGCAAAGTCTGAGGCAGGTCCAGCAGGCACTTGTCTGACATGGCATTAAGGATGCAGTGCTGCCTGGGGGCTGCATGGGGGCTGCCTTGCAGATGACACCTTGCAGCAGAACCCCCACAGCCTGTAATAGTCAAAGATCCTGATGGTGTCACACAGAGTGTGACAGAGTAGTTCCTCAAAGAGTGCTGTTTTCAACTGTTTTCTGTTTTATCTAAACTGTGACTTTTTTAAGTGGAAAGAAGATCTCTTGAGAGTGGCCTCTGATATGAAATTTTTGTTCAAAAGTGGGATGAAAGGAATGTTTTCTTGGTAAAATTAATGGATTATAGAAGGTAGAGCCCACTGTAATGGGAAAGGACTATCAGCTACTCCATCCATGTTAAATATACATAAATTAGGGATTTCATTTGCAATATCCCAGAAGTTGCATGTTTCAATGTGGGTAAACCTATATATTTAATTCAGCATTATCTGAAAAGTCATCTGTCTTTTTTATCATTCCCAGTGTTAACTAAAGTAACTAATGATTGTGCTAAAGTATAACAAAAACTTCCCCTGTGTTGGATGAGTGGGTTGGGAGTGAGACAACTACAAAGTGTGCTTCTGACAGAGCAGAATGGTGGGGAAGGAAAGGTGAGGACCTTCATCCATGGAATTCTTGATGTGTTCAAAAGCTGAGATTTAATCAGAACACCATGGATTTTGTATATGAGTGTAAGCTCCTACTCTAACACCCTAGTGGTCAGACACCTTTGTTATTTTGCTGCCACGAAGCCTGACTCAGTCAAATATTAGCAGTGATTTTAGAGAGCTGACTTGGTGTAAATGTCAGGTGCTTTATCTCTGCTAGGATTTTGCAACATAATAATTATCACATGCTAATTTAAAACCTCCCACCTTTTGGCAGTGAAAGAATGTATGGGAAAAAGTATAAAACCAAATGGAGTGATTGCCCTAACATGTGCTGCAAAATACAGACTGAAATCAACCTACCAAACATGCAAGATAAACACAACTATTAAATGCAAAGAAAGTTTTTCTTTTGTGAATGAATCCATGGTTGTCATGCAAGGAACAATATTTGAGTCAAGCTCCAGCAGTGATCATGAGAATCAGAGAATGCCTGGCCTTTTTTAAGGAAGCTTAAAAAAATATGAACATTTCTGGAGACCAAAAAATGTAAAATGTGCCATTGTATCAGTCACAGCTGCTTCAAAGTTAATTTCAAAATCCTTAGCACTATGATCTAAACACTAACTCTCTTCCCAAAGAACGTTGAGCACTTGACATCCAATAACATCTCACCCTATGGCCATTTGCACCTCGGAAAGCCAAGAAAATGTGCCTCAGAATTTGTAGCTTGCACTCTCAGGGACTAATGTATGAAGACTGAAGAGAATTAGAGGGAGTTCACTCTAACATTTAAAAGAGGAAAGAAAGAATGTTTCAAGAAATTTGTTCCACTATAATATGTGCAAAAATTTCAGTGGTCTTTAAAAAAAAAAAAAATTAATACAATTTGGAATGTGTTCACTATGTGCCTTATCTTAATACATTTCCTCATAATGACAATATTTTTCCTCACGCTTTCAAATGCAAGGGACAACTTCAGGAGTTTAGAGAATGTGGCTGCCATCAATAGACAGGGGTCCAGGAAGAAACACAGTTGTCACGAGCTTTCTCCTTCTCCCCATTTAGCCAAGAACTTTCCACGCCTGCTGTGATTCTCAGCCTCACCATGACAAACCGGGAGAGTGACTGATGAAATGATGCATGTCCTAGCTTACTCTACGGCTGATTGCTCCGTCTCCCTTGCGTTTCCCACTTGCACCGACTGCTGTACTGCGGCCATATAGATTACATGACAAGTCAAGTTTGGGTTGAATGGAGTGCTGCCATCTCTTGGTTAATTTGGGCAGATCAACTCACATATTTTTTCGTTTTCCTGCCACTCAAGAACGGTATGAAGTAACATAAAAAAACAACTATTCCGGATGAAAAAGTTTAGGCACTTAGGAAACATAATTGTGGTTTTTATATATTTAAGCATGCAGAACAGAGTACATTTGCTGGTGTATTGGACCTCTGTGTAACTTCTGTTAAGTGTTTTTAACAAAACTATAAACCATGAACAGTTGGAATAGTTTACATATGATGTGAACACCACAAAGAATGGAAAGTGATGGAGTTTTATAGATAATTGTAGGCAAGGAAGACATTAAAATGAATGCATTAAAGAGTACTGGATTAGTAAGAAATGCCTATCTTATACTATGTAATTTCAAAGTCATGAGAGGTTTAATTATTTATACTCAAGATTTGTCAAATAATTTACTTGAAAATGCTTTTCAAATTACAAATGCTTTTCCTTCCTTTTGCTTTATGACTGTGACTTGAGCCAAAGGACTTACTTTATGTATTTTTGTGGTTGGAATCCAGGGCCATCTTCTTCCTGGACTTTTCCAAGGCTGGACACAAGAAGTGTATGACCTCCTTTTCCTCAGTAGGGAACAGAATTTTGTTTGTTTGTTGTTTGTTTTAAAATTAAAATATGAGAGAAAAGAAAGTCAAATTGAATTAAAAAAAAAAAAGACAAACAGAAGAAATGTTTGCTGCAACAACCTCCTTAACCCAAGTCTACACCACAATGCAAAGGAAACAACATATGGCAAGGATTTTTAATTAATTAATAATGTGACAGATTATGTATGTAAGCAGGGACAAGTCCTCTATGAATAAATGCTAATATTAGAAGAACAGGGAATTTAGTTTATGATAACTGCTGCTATACTGTGGATCAGGATGATGATTCATTGGGGTCGCCCTACAGCTTCCTCAGAGAAGAGATATCAGTCTCTGCCTGCCTCCCTGCATCTGGTATTGAAGCTGGGGTGCTCTTCAGAAAACCAGAGGTCACACAGTCTGGTTTTTGGTTAATGCTGGAGATGCAATTTAAAAACCATCAGCTTCCTCAACCACCACCATTGCATCTGTAGTGAGACGGCACAAGTCCAGGAGCAAATGCTCGACAGATTACAACCTCAGCGTTGCCATGTGTAGGACAGAAAAACATTGACTCTTGTGCAAGCAGAGAGCATTCTGTGCCTGAGACCTGGAAAAGCCTCCTGGCAAGGATGTATGTCCTTGGATGAGCCAATGTGATCTGCTCTTGCTCCTGCTCCTTCCTCTGCTGCAGCCTGTCCTGGCTTCCTTGCAGTCCTTTGTAAGGACCACATGAGTTCTCAGTAATGTCAGGGACTTGAACTACTTTTGATCCCATGTTTGTGCTTTCTGAAAGAAGCACCTGTCCCAGCTGCCATTAAAGAGTGCTCTCCAACAAATCTGAGTGAAAAGAGGGAAATCCCACTTTCTTTTGTCCAAACTTTGAAATTTTCATCTGAACAATAAAATATTAGCTAACCGTATCAGATATTTTCCAGTTTAGTTCCTTGTTGTGTCCACCTCTGTCCTTCATAAACAAGGAGAGCAGCAGCTTGTTCCTTACCCTGCCCAATCCCCTGGGAGCACTGAGGCACCAGGGTTGTTTCAGATATAAAATGTGCAAAGTCCTCTGTCTCAGTGGGCATGTCACTGGTTGTCTGAGGAGTTTAAGAGGACCAAGTTTCTCATTTGAGAGTGGAAGCAGAAACAAAAATCTGACTGTTCAGAAGCTGCTCAGCATAGAGATGATGGAGATGGTATTGCTATTGTAGCATATAGCTCCCTGAGGCATCTTCTACCCTCATCAGTAACATCATCTCCGCAGCTGTTGCATGAAGTTGGCATGCTTCATGGCAGTTTCCTAACTCTTCTAGCATGTATGGTTCACCTTAAGTCCTTCATGAACTCTTCATTTTAACCTATTTTAAAGGGATTCCCCCTTTCTCTTCAGGCTGGCAATTCTGAGTTTGATAGTTTGTTCTTTTGTTTTCTACCTTTTTTTTTTTTTTTAAATTTTTTCCATTTGAAAAGAATGACTTCTGTCTCTAGCCAAGATTTCTAGCTATGTGTACAGTGAAGCCAATGACTGAGTGGTTTGATTACTATCTCTTGTTAAAGGAAGATTTTCTGGAAGGGTTGTGACTGTATTGTGCTTACAATGTTTGAACACACTATTACACATTCTCTGGAAAAGTAAATTTTCTTCTAGTAATCACAGAAAACATAACAACTAAATACTGAGCTAAATTCTTGGGTCACTTCTCACCCACTTGCCTTTCAAACAACCACATTCTAAGAAGTTTTATAGATAAATATATCGAGAAGTGAATTGCAAGGAAGAGCCTCAGTGTCTCACATAGTAAAACTCATTGTGGAGTGATTCCTGTAACGCCAGGAAGATTTCATGAGACAGCTGCAGAAATCCTAGTCAGGTTGTTACATGGTGCTACTTCTACTTTCTCTTAAAATGAATTTTCACTTCTGCAGGTTTTTCCTTCCACTCAGGGAAGTGCTCTGTGCATTTGTACACACACATCGACTGTACATCAGCAAGGAATGATTGTGTATGATGCCAGAAACTTTGACAAAGATGAGAGGGCAGACCACAAGCTGGCTTAACGCATCCACTACTGACTGTGGAAAGAGCAGTTCAAGGCACTCACTCTGAACAAAGCTTTATCTCCTCCTTTGGTGCTGACTGCAAACACTACTATGGAAATATCTGGGTGGCAATTTCCTGGACAGCTCTGAAAGAGCTGGGCTGCACTTGCATCAGAAGTTGAGTGTGGGTGGCAGGGTGGAGGAGGGAATGGAGCTACGTGGCATAGCTGCACTTATCTTCATAGTTATTCATCCACCAATGCAGTGACAGTGTATAAAAGTGGTAAAGTGATTTCACAGTTCTAATCTGGTTTATCATAATTTTTTCCAAGCACTGCCTCAAAGCAAGCAGGGAAAGGAAATACACATTACTGCTTTGTTCTGGTTCATGACTAACCACGTTCAAAATGTGCAGTATTTTCCAGAAGTTAAGGTTTTATTACTTATTATATTTTCTGTAACAGTACAACATTATCTACAGCTGATATAAAGAGAACTTTTTTGTTATTTTTTAATAATGAAGATGCTCCTGGTCATAGGAAATAGTGATTCAGACACACAAAAATACACACAAAAATTCTGCCTTCCTGTGCAGAAAGTTTACCTTTAGTTATGAAATTCACATTTCTGTCTAAAGCCATAGTTAGAAAACAAAATCCACTTAATAGGGCAGGATTGGAATAACATATTCCTGTGTTGTTACATTTGATCTGCACTGTGTGGTCTATCACAGATAACTGAGGAAGTATACTAAGGTAGGCATGAGTTTTGGCTGAAAACTGCTGCTTATTCGTGATGGTATTTGTTGAGAAACCTTCAGATCTACAGCTTCAGAGACATATACAATTTGTTTATCCTGCAGTTTAACACCCTGATGCTCAGCTTGGCAGCTGTCTTCTTCCTGCCAAATACATGAAAATCAGGAAGTGTGTGCTTTCATGAATCAACTGCACTAAAGAGTTGTCAAGCTGAGATTTATGGCTGTCTCAATCAAGTAGGTATAAGTAGAACTGTCTGTACTCTCTTATCCAGGCTCATTTTTTAACCCTCTGAGTTTCATCAAAGATAAATTAACTATTCTAGCAGTGCAATAACAGATACAATGGATAAAAATGGGTTATCTTGAAGGGAAAAAATATAAATAAAGCTAACCCATGCTTGGCTGTCATCTGGAATAAGACTTAACCAAAAATCTTTAGGGGCAGTTATTAGCAGAACAACTCCAGTGCTATTTCAGGATCAGGATGCAGACATAAAGAAGAGACATTTCTAAATTAGCTCTGGAGAGCTTTCATTCTTGTCTTGGAGAATGGATTTGGCATGCTACTTCCTTACAAATTTTGGTTAGCTGTTTGTGTCTTAGTCACTTGGAAGTGTTAATGCCCCAGTAAATAAATTAATCAGTTTATTTTTGAATGATGGCAATTGATGTTTGAAGACTTAAGTATAGAAAAATGAGATTTCATCTGAGCAGGATCTAAAAATGCTTGCCCAGGAAGCCTGTCTGTGATAGTAAAGGACTCCTTATCAGATAAAAGTGTAGGAAAGTCTGTGACTAGGGGTTGAAATGAAAACAATTTAAACTAGAAATATGGCACAGTTTTTGAAAAGTGAAGAAATTTAACTATTTGAACTAGTTACTACTAATGTGAGTGTGCAAAACATTGGCAAACACTATCATCTTCCCAGAAAGCCTAAGGGAGGTGTCATGACTCTGCAAGATAGTGGATGAAAGTGCACTGCACCTTCTGAACACTGATGTTAGATGCAAAGGTGAAGAAAAAGAATTCATGTGGTGATCCTTCATTTTATTTTCACCATAATCCTGATCAGAGCAATAGAGGACACCTGAAGGCACTCGCAGCTCATCACAGGTTTGACTGAGTTTAGAAGTCACCTGTGATGTACTGCCTTTGAACAACTTAGTGTTTTGACTGGGATGTGGGCTTTTAAGATTTGTATATTTCAACTTAATCTAACTTAATCAGTTACTAATATTACTAATAATACTATATTATTGCAACCAGAAAGAATTACTCATGGCGCTTTGTGACTTTTGTTCCTACTGGCAAACACATTAACCAGAAGCCTCAAGAAAGTGTGGATCAGTCAGACCTGTTGGACAGTGAAGCAGTGAAAATGAATGAGCAGTGACAGTGGCTTCACTGGTGAGCAGATCCTTACATATTTTATTTCTTCATGATGCACTTAAGTGCATTCAAGATCCAATTAATATATTTGCTAAATTTATGAACAATGCAAAAAATTTTGGTATAGCTAATCTCTCCTTTCATACCTTTTCCAAAGTGCACAGCCATGTGCTCACTTTCTTTAATTTTCATTATCCTAGCTATTGACTTCAAACTAATGAAATCTGGGTTATATTGCTAGGCTGATAAAACATGATGAGTAATGAAGAATGTAACTGCAAAGTGTTAAGAGTTCCCTGTATACTCTGACTGGAGATCTCATCTGTCTTTCAAGGACTGCCATAGGCACAAATGTTATTAGCACAAGACAGGAGGTGGTTTCCCATACCATCAAGAAGAAATTATGAAGAACTTTGCTCAGACATGATGAATTTTGTAAAAATGGCTGCAATTCAACTATGCACACAATTATGGATTGTTTGTATAATCTAAGATTCAGAGGTAGACACTGAAGGCTTTCATAAGAGGGTATTGTGCTGATTTTAAGTTAGGATATGGAAGGTAAGGTAAAAAGAAATATGAACCTCACCAAAGTACAGAAACATATACATCAGCACTTAGCTGCATTTACCATGATGTTGCACTGCTAAATGTAAGTGCAAGGCCAAAAGGGAAGCTGAAGCTACTTATCCACCTACCCACGTCCATAATTTCATAAAAGCTGGTACACTGATGCCTCTGATGACCTTTTCTCCAATTGTCTTGTGTCCAACGTCTGTATTCTGCCTGGAATCCTGACAAATACAAGCACATATAGGCTCTCATCCGATCTGTGACAGTGAAACTGGCAATCAAACAAGCTTTTGAGTTGTTCTACTCACTTTGGAGTGACTCCAGATATACTGCTTTGTAGTGTTTCCCTGAGTGATGAAAATGTAATTCCAGTGCCGAAGCGTTACATCTAAGGAGTGTCCTGACCCCAGCATGGGTCTGGAAAGGTGAGAAAGGCTGGCGAATGCTGAATAACTACTAGTCAATAAAGCTTTGACATCTCAAGCATCAGAGAACAAGTCTAACAAAACACTTTGAGGGGAAATGTGCAAGTAAAGCGGACAGGAAGGTTTGTCAGTTTAAGAATTGAACATAATTCAGAGAAATATCAGAGTGTAAGAGACAGCAAAGGCAGCATGTGCGGGCATGAGATTAGCCTGCAGTGATGGATAGGAGGGAAACTCACTCCCATTAGTGTCTTTTCTCCTACAATATCACTTCAGCATAAGAGGAAAGGTGTAAACGGTAGGTATCTATAACACTGCATTCTTAAATTTAGCATTTGGTTTTATAACCATCCCTTATGTGGCTTATTCGAGAGGACAAGGAAGACAACACCTTTGGCCCCTATGAAATAAGGATATGAGCAAGTCAGGGATTTTGCTTAAAATAATTCGCTCATTCTATTAATTTCTCCAAGGAGTTTATTTGGAAAGGATAATTACACATCAGTCTGAGTCAGCAGATAAACCAGGAGGATATGATACCTGGGTAGTAGCTCTTGAGAAATAGATGACAAATGCTGCTTAAGATATACATGGAAAAATCTCTTAAATCTTTGACTTGAGAAAAAAAAAATTATTCTATCATCGCTTAGATGTTGGAAGCTCTGTCTTTGACATTTATAGCTACTGCATTCAGCATGCAGCTAATCGCTGACTTTTATAATCTTTGCTGTGGGTTTTGGCTTTTTTAAAGTCAAAAGTTTGGTTTTTTCCTCTTCTTAAACAGTCACTCTAAACATTCTTTATGTGGAAATGTTATTTAAGAAAAAACAAACATTTTGTACCTGCTTACAATTCACTAAACAATTTCCACTTACTTTTAATGACGTGTAAAACATTTGAATGATTCACTGAGGAGAAAATCTAGATAATGCAGGTCATTTTGGAAACCCAAAAATAAGAAGGAGTTTTTAACCTCTGTAGCAGACAACATTTAAACAGTGCTCATTGTCAGTTCTCTTAGAGTTCAGAAGTGTTTCTCATTTTCCCCTATAAAAGGCCTGTTTCCATTGTTTTACAATATCTTACAAAATACTGCTCTGAACTGTTAAAAATTAGAAGGAAGTGTTAAGCCACAAACAGTCACTCAAAATTCAGTTTAAATAACTTTGCATCAGATGACTTTAGAGCACAGGAGCTGAAACTGCTTGCAGACTTACAAACACCTTTGCTTTGTTTAACTTCAAAATAGTTTTGAGCATGCATTTCCCACATTTGGCAAGCACAAACTGGGAAGGCAAGGCATCAGCCCAATCATAGAAATGTTTTTAAAAGTACTTCCCATTTTCAAAAATTATTACTTCCCATGATTTTTCCTTTCCTCTCTGAAAATTTCCCTTTATTTCTCTGTATGCTACTTGGGAAACACAATTTTTTTTTTTTTTTTTTTAAATAAGCATGCAAGCCTTTAGCATGTCAGTATATAACTGGTGGCATCAGACACCTCTTCTTGGCAACTGCCTCTAAGTTTACAGCTGCATCCAGTGCTCACTAAAGATACTGAAGGGATTGCTACCAGTTTCAGTGGACTTTTCTTCAGCCTTGATGTGTCTTGGATGTTTAGCATACAGGACAAAGAACTGATGAAACAGTCCAGACCAAACATTTAGACACTTCAGGGAAGGTGTGGTTAAGAGGAGAGAGCAATGTAATCTTTTTTATGTTTGTGTCTGTGGGAGTGTTTGTCCTTTTCTTAAAAACAACTTGTTACTAACATTTAAAAAGCAAAATATAACTGGGGAAATTCCCGCAAGCCTGAGACTCAGATGTAAATGTAATATTTGTTTGCAGAGATTGGATTCCTCGTCAGGCCAGTGCAAAACATCTGTGTTTGACCAGTTCCTAAAGGTTTATGTGGAAAATCAGCCATGCACAGACCTTTCAAACTTGCTCTAAAAGATATTAATTTCTGTGGAAGAGCTTTTGATCTGCATACTTATCTCTTACACAGCTTTTGATCCTTTTAATGTGTTTTACTTGTTGCACACATGATCCTTTTAGACAATATTCCATGTTAAACACTGCCTGGAGTGGAAGCTGGAAAAATGCAGAATCTTCCACAACATTGAGAACTCTCCTCAAGTAAAGAAATCAGTAAGTTACCTCTAACAGATGAAGAAAGAAATTACATTCTTACAGATGGAGGAATTCTAGCATAAGTGGGATTATATGGATGATAACATTTACTAGCTATTTTGTTGCCCAAAGATCCAAACTTCCCAAATAATTTTTTTTTTCATCATGTGAGATAGCTGCTGAAATATCAACTTATTCATGTTGTGATCATACATGCCTCTCTTCTAGGCAGGAAGGGCAGTGACTCCTTACCAGTATAGAAGCTACTACGGCAAAGATGAGTACAAATGTATATTATCTTTGAGTTTCTCTAGAAGCTCTTCTATTATTTGAGACAATCAGATCATTATTCAGCAAACAAAAAGGAAATACTGGCCAGCTGGAAGTACAAAATAAGCCTTCATCCATTTTGAGAAAAGAATAGGGGCTTTCAGATAAATTGATTTTCCTTGCTGGGCCCTCTTTTGCTGTAGTTAATTATGAGTGGCACATACAAGAAAAGGCAAGCCAATAAGAAAAGTTTACAGGCAACGCTAAGAAAGCGTCCTAATTCCTCCAGGCATTTTAGCATATTGTTGTACACCACTAACCACTGGCTTTCGAAGTGATCTCACCAGGGTACCAACAATGTAGAGGTCTTCAATGGATGCTTGTTCAGGCCTAACAATTACAGTTTAAAGAGCAGTTGTCTATGCATTGTATCAGTTAAAATTAAGACATGCATTTTGTTCCCACAATGGATTTGTCTGTGGGGTTTTTTCAACTGAGGAATGTATAACACAGAGCCCTGATGAACAATAGGAACCTGCCATCAAGACATAAGTTTCGGGATTGCTAATGTGGCCAAAAAGACAAAAGATGATCTTTTGATGTCACAAAGGTCATGAAGCAGCAAAAAACACCATGCACACACGACGAATGACCAAAATATGTAAGCCTACTGAAAATAACAATTTATTTCTTTTTCTCAGGGAAATTAGAATAAATTAATCATATATGCAATTCTTTAAAATATAGACATGTCTTTGCTTTAGGGAAGGAGCACAGAATTAGTGCAACAAAATATTTCCTTGAACTTTCTACAAAATAAAATGAAGCGCAAAAGAAGTGGCTCAGTGGAAATCTCTGCCTGCTCAGAGATAGATTTGGTTAATGAATGAATTCTATTTCCATAAGTCATCCTGGTGAAGACAAGGACAGAGTGAGAATGGATTATAATGCACATAGCAATGACTAACTCTTGACTGAGCACATTCTGTATTCCAAGGAGAGGCAAAGAGAAAAGTCAGCATCTACAGAGCATGACTCATTCCATGCATTTTATGTCCACTCTTCACACCCTAACGCTGACAGCTGTCTTGGAACACACCTGGCTCTTAAATGACTAATTTGACATTCACAGGAAAACTGGAACACTTTCTCTGAAGGTGCCTGGGTTTTGCTTCTTGTTTCAGTAATTGTGAGGGTGAATGAAAGGATCCAAGCAACATACAATTCATATCTTTTACCAAGCATCCCAGTTCAAATGTTTTGTGGCTATTTAAAGCAGAGCTGTGTTGGGATATCATAGAGTGCATTCTCTTTTTTTTTTTTTTTTTTTTTTAATGCAATGCCCAAGTGTCCCAGTACCAAAAGTTGCAATATAGATGCAAATTTACTAATTGTTAGTTTTTTTGACTACTAATCATCCATCATAAATTATATGAATATATTGAATTCACTGGAAGAACAAAGAAAAATAAAAGAGAGAGAAGACAATCCAAATATTTATAACTGAGGTAAGATGTGATGTGACTTAAAGTCCTGTGAAATATTATTGGACTTTATATTTGATGCCACAGGTTCCTGGGTATGTTACTGATAAGGCATCTATCACTTAGAGACCATACGCTTTGTCTTCTTTTCAACATGATAATATGGAATGGTTAAAAAATCTGATTTTTTTTTTTATCCAGAATAGTTGATGGATGAAAATTGAAGATTGATTACTGGGAACTACTTGGAATTATACTGAAAATCCCCATCTGGCAGAGAGAAAGACACCATCTGAATTGTTTAAAGCTTGAATCTGTCACATTAGGAAACTTTTAAATTGAAAAGCACTCCTTAAGAGAAAGAAATATAGCTAATTGAGCAAAAAATTTCCCTGATTATTTTCTGTGAAGGCCTGTTGTAGGTCAGGTTGTTGCCTACATTAGCTACTCTGCTAGTGATTTGCAAAGGCAAAATCCAAACAAATGCGATGGGTCCTTCAGAAACCAGCAAATTGTACTGGCATCTTGATTCATTGGAAATGATTGATTTTGTATAAACAGAAGATATTAAAAAAATCAGAAAGCTTTGAACCTTAATAACTTTTATTTTTACTGAGCTAAAGTTGGCAGCAACATTATTGTTCTAACCTGAGATGTAACTCACATGTTTTTACCTTGGAGATTTTTTTTTTCATAATCTCCTTGCATACTTCTGTTACTCTCTGTTCCTATTATCACTGATACTGATTTAAGAACTCAATGACCTGAACTCTTTCTGACCTCCAATTCCTTCCTGAAGTTTTTTGCAACAAAGATCAGTGCTACAGTCTTTTCAGCTGTCAAAATCTCTGCACAGCCTCAACAATAGGTGAGAGCATCTCCTGGGCAACAGGCACCAGTCTGGAAATCCTAGTTTGCATATTAGCAAATTCCTATCTCTGCATCTATCTACCACAGTATGTTTCTTAGATAACAGATGAGGAATTTAGTATAATCTGGATCTGCTGGCGACAAGTAATTTTGTAATTTTGCAGTATCAGATTCTGAATCCTGTGCATTTCAAGAGGTGTTTCTCCCAGCTGAGTGTCTGTAGGTGCTGACTACTTTTTACTGTAAACTCAAAGAGATTAATATATATTTTATATTATATATAGTTTACCTTGTTAAGAATAAAAATCAGGTGCATATTTAGTTGATTAAGTAGAAATTTTGTCAGGCTGTATCATCTTTGGGCAGCTAGGAGTTTTACTCAATTAATTTTTATTTCAAATAGAAGCTATTAATTTTCATAAGACCAGTTTCTTATTCCTTATAGGACTTTTTTTTTTTTTTTTTTTTTTCTAATTCTCTTGTCTGTAAAGAAACTAAATCCATAAGAATAGCCACCCTTACACAGGGGTATGTGTGTGGGGAAGTTGTCCCCTCTGTAGAATAGATGAATGAGATATGAAGCTTGGGAGAGTGTTGCTCCAGTGGTTGTGGGTGTGAAATGAAAGATTTCAACTGGAAAGAGGTGTCTGGGTCAGAGAAAAAATAAAAAGTTATAACTAGATGACTCCAACTGTGAAGTAAATAAGGAGTACCTTGGGTGTGAGGAAAGTGCTGCTCAGATATGCTGTTGTGGTCAAGCCCTGAAGTACTGAGTTCTTAAAAGATACTCAGTAAACAAAAGTTTTCTCTACTCTTAATTTGGCGTTGTCTGGTGAATATTTTTCTCTCTGCTGCAACTCTGGGATCATTCATATGCTAGAACTCTGGCTACCTTCATATGCTCATCCCTGCCTCCTCTGATTCTCTGAATGTGCCTTACTGAACTGGACCATGAGAAACCAACCCCGATCTTTAATTCTCACAGGGGTGTGTGTGAGAGGGAGCACAAGGCAGAGAAAGAACTTATGGTCTCCAGAAATCTCATTCTGTCTAAAGTAGCTCACAAAAGTAAGTGTGAACAGAAAAGGGTGGAGTCTAAGTTTGAGAAAACAAGTTCCTTGATTCTCAGGATGATGTTTTTATTGGATAGTTCTTGTCAAAGGTTGATTTATTGTCCTGGAATCCATTATTTCCTAAGGGCATTTCACCAGAACCTTCAATAGGAGCAGGAATGTTTTGGGGAGGAGATTAGAAAGTGCCAAGAAACATTTCCTTGAATGTCTGTCCAGAGTTTCTTGAATGATTATATACATATGGCATCATTTCACTTGATATTTTGGAACATTAACAAAAAGGAAGAATCAAAACCAAAAGTCAAAATTCTTTCATATGCAAACAGTCTAAAGAGAAGAGTACATTTTTACTGGAAGGATAGATAGTACAATGCATGACCCAGAGAAACTGGACAGAGTGTATATGATTGTGTTAAGTGCTCTTCAGTAACACTTTTTACTGACTGCTTTCGTGAAATAAACAATGAGGTGTTACTGGAATTTTGAGTTGATGGATCGCTTTCAGATAGGCACAAAATTGTGAATAGGTTAATTATAATTTTCTTTGGTGGAAGGACTATATAATCTACATTTATAACCTCATCTATAGGAAAGTCCATTATCTAACATAGAAGATTAAAACCCCTAAATTATATGATTTGACATTTTCGTCAATGCTTGGAAGTAAATTTCTTACACAAACTATTTGTGTGAGAAATGACTCTTGAATTTTATTCAATAAGATCAAAGAAAGGAGCTAGATTTACAACACTTACCTATTTCTTTCCAAAATTGAAAGAATCGTAGTCTTTTGGTAGACTTTTATTCCTCTGAGCATCAAATAAGGCTCTTTTTCTCTTAAAGAGCCATTGCAGAAGTTGAATCTGAAACTGAGCTTTAATGGCTAAAGTAAAAGCTATTATCTCCGTAAGTGAAACTATCCACGTATATTGACCAAAATCCATCCAGGGAAAAAGACGGTGCCAAAGCCACAGCTAATATTCAAGTCAACAGTCTAACATTTTTTTGAATCTCTAAGTGTTTCTAATTGTTTCTTAAACAAGAAACAATTATCAATTGTCACCATCAAAAGAAATAAACCATTAAGTAAGGCTGTCTACTGAATATGCCTAGCAATGGAATGAGAACACTGAAGAAATTTTGGCTGCCTACTGAAGGCAAACCTAATGGCACACTGGGTTGCAACCAATTTATTGAAACAACACACTCCATTAGTAGAGTTGATTAAAAAAACCCAATACTTAGGACTAAATGGTTCTTGTTGAACAATGCCTTTGAGTACTTTTGATAGCTTTTTCTCTCATATTAGGCTAATTAAATAAGTATATCAGGAGTTAATTTCCTTCCAGTTCTCGGACTCTGCAAATGGTTCAGAAGTATCTAACTGTCATATTTTAAGTCTGCAAGGTATTTGAACACTTGTTTCATAAATAAATTTTATAAAGGCGTCACTTTTTTTGTGTCCCAATTGCAGCTGAATTAATTTGTCTGCTGGGTCATTCGTGCGTGCTATTCACTCACAGAAGTGAATAGCTGGAGTTACAGCTTGCAGGTTACCAGCACTGAAATAATTTAGAACCTTTGTTTCATTATGAACAAATCCAGGCTTGCCAAAGCCTGTTCCTGCTGCTTTTCTCACTTCATTTTGCAGCACAGCTGTTTTAAACTTCCTGAAAGGATTCAAGGCTGATCAGCTGGTATTTATTGGCTTCAGAGAATATGCTAGCAGTACATACTTTTGATGCTTAAGAAAAAAGCCATGTTTGTTATTAAACAGTTTTGGAAAATGCTTTAACTAGATTTGAGAGGGTGACAAATGGCTTCTTTAAAAGAATGAACTTTAAAGGAAGTTTTTTTTCTATTTCTTAAAGGAATGCTTCTTTTGAAAAGATCAGATTTATAAACGTCTCAAAGAACCAGTACACCAAAAATGCTTTTGTTACTTCATTGGCTACTTGAGATTTCTCTTTTAAGTAGTTCCCAAAAAGAAGACAAGAGGGGGATATGTTTTCTCAAGTGGAACTTTTTCACTTGTGAGAGGTGAAGGGAGAGGGAGGGAGAAGCACAACATATACTGCATTCTGCAAGCCTGAGGTTCCAAAATGATTTTCAGAAGTCCCCAATACGGAAAAATCCTGGAGCACCAGTGCTATGGAGAATGTGATCAAAGCAAAAGCTGGGTAGTTATGATGAGGCTTGCTGCCTCTTTTTACCAAACTGTTTCCCATGTCTTTCACAAAATAACAGCATCTTTGGAGAATCAGTAGAAGTTCCCTTCACTTCTGTTGGATTCTGTTTTTACTAGCTGGTACTGCCAATTTTCAACTATTCATGTGGTGAATTTCAAAAAGCCCCTAAACAACAAGAAGAAAATGAAAAGGGTTCAACTATTACTCTCCTTACCCTAAATACTCAGTTTAAATGTTAAACAATAAAGAGAAATCTTGACATACAAATACAAATTGCATGGGAACTGATTGTCCATCCTAATTAAATCCTTTCACCTGAGTGTGTTCAGTGTTTTCATAACATTAAGCCCATGTGCTTTTAATGACCTATGCCTTCTATTCATATGAATACATTTTCCTTTTATCTTTCTCAGATTTTTTTCCATGCTCAGCATTTTATCAGGTTAATCTTTTCACATTACACCAGTTTTCATAGGATCAGCAACACATAATAGAAACTGAAAGCCCATAAGGTCTAATACATGCTTAGTTAACATCAATAACACAGACAACAAGCCACTCCAGGGCCAATGGGTAAATTATTTTCATACCACGTTGGAAATAGATGAAAATCATTGAACTATTTAGGCTGGAAAAAGCCTCTAAGGTCATTGTGTCCAACTGTCCATCACTGCCAAGTCCATCACTAAACCACGTCCCTAAGCACTACATCTGCACCACCTTCAGCAATGGTGATTCAACTATTTCCCTGGGCAGCCTATTTTAATGCTTGCAGTCCTTTCTGTGAAGAATTATTTTTTTCTAATAGCCAATCGAAACCTCTCCTGGTACAATATGAGGCCATTGCCCTATGTTATATTGCTTTTTAGTTGGGAGAAGAGAATTACCCTCACCCCATTACATCCTCTTTTCAGGTAGCTGTACAGAGCCATAAGGTCCCCCCTGAGCCTTCTTCTCTCCAGGATAAATAACTCTAGTTCCCTCAGCCACTCCTCACAATACTTGTGCTCTGGACCCTTCACCAGTTCCTCTGAACAGACTCCAGCCCCTCAAAGTCTTCATTCTAATAAGGGACAAAGGACTTGAGGCTCAGCCTCACCACGGGAATGATTATTGCCCTTCTCCTGCTGTCTCTACAATGTCCGATTCAGGCCAGGATGTTATTGGGACACCTGGGCACACACTGACTCTTGTTCACCTGCTGTTGACCAGCACACCCAGGTCCTGCTGACCAGCACACCTGTTCTTCTGGGCAGCTTTCCAGCCACTCTGTCCCCAGCATATAGTGCTGCAGGGGATGTGTGTTGGGTTTGTATGGCCAAGCTTTGGTAGCAGGAGGTGTATTCTGTGAGAACTTGTCCATGCAAAGCCAATCTCTGGCAGCTCCCAGGATAGACATGCCTCTGGTCAAGGCTGGGACAATTAGAAATGGTGAACACTTATTTAAGAAGAAGAAGAAAAAAGTTGCTGCACAGATGTAATTGTGGCCAGAGAAGAATAGGGTGAGAATATGTGAGAGGAACGGTTCTGGAAACACCAAGGCCAGTGGAGAAGGGGGAGATTCCCCTACAGCCCATGGTGCAAACCATGAAGCACCTGCAGCCTGTGAAGGGCCATAGGGATAAAGAGATCCACCTGCATCCTGTGGAGGAAGCCCCCCTGGAGCAGGAGGGTGCTTGAGAGAAGGACTGAAGGACCCGCCAGTGCTCCTCTGTTCACATACACCAGGTGCAGCAGGGCACATTCCCTAGTTGGCTCACTCACCAGCTGTGCCAAGAAGTTATCTTTCACACACTCCTAGAAACCTCCTAGGCTGTTTATTAATCAAGTCTTATATTATATACATCTGAAATGTAAACCATGGCTCTCTCTAAGGAGGACTGCAGTCAAATGACACACATGAAGGCACTGTGCACTCTCAAATATGGATAGATTATGGGGACAGAACAATCCAGATCAGGTACAGTGCTCCTGAGTGCACCCCACTCTTCAGAGCTTTTCATCTTGTCCTGAGAAAACCCTGAGTAGTGCCTGTGGGATATCTGTCTTGACAGGGAGAAAGGGCAGTGTAGTTCCTCAATTTTCATTAGTAAGATGCTGCAATATTTTCTCTTTTTGATCCTACAGAGAGCTAAGAGAAGCACAGGATTTAATTAAACATGAAGAAAAGGGGTAGAAAAAGAAATCTGATATTGAGTCCTCTGCTTTAAACCATGTGAAGAAGATCCAGCCTCACTTGGGTTTATTTTAGAGAGAAAGATTGTGCTGTAGTGCTGGGAAGGAAATAAACATGTGCTTGTCTCCTAGTTCTGAGAGAGACAATTGGGGAATGGATACAAATAAAATATACTCTTCTCCCAATTTCTTGTTTTTAAAATATCTTGCTACAATACTTATGGCACATTAGTATATCTCTGACTATAACATTTCCATTGGAATCTGTAGAAGGTCTCTGGGTACCTCAAAACCAAAATGGTTCATGTAACAATCACTGGTTCATAGTAAGTTCATTACATAGTGATAATTCACTACATAATGAACATAGCAAGTTCATTTCTCCCTTTGTTTTTTGGTTTTGTGTGTTTGTTTGTTTGTTTGTTTTTTGTTTTCTTCCCGTAGATGATGAGTCACATTTGTTTATTTAGCTCCAGGCAAACACAAGAACTTAAATGAAAAACCCAGTCCCAAACCCTCTTCTCTCCTGGTTAAAATTGCTCGGTCTCAGTAAGCTAAATGGTAGAGTTCTTGCCACCCTTTTAGGGAGGAAATTTGTGCAAGAATATAATTTTATTCTAACCATATGAAACAACATATCTAGTGTGAAATTAAATGCAATTATGTACTGTCCATGAAATACTTGAACATGAAACAATTTACTTTTGTATGGAGTAATTTACCTTCAAAAGCAAAAGGGATCAAAATATACTTTCCTGATTGAATTCCCCACTCTTTTTTTTCACAATATTCAGTATAATGAATCAAACTTCCTTAATACAAGAATGTAAATCTTAAATTTAAATAAAATGTATGTAAGTTTTTCTCCCTCCAACTACTTACATTTTTTACCCTTACTTGTACATTTCTTTGGGCCTTTAGAGAGAAAGCAAGAAACAGACTTCCAATTTTCAGCTTTAATTTATTAATGGTCAGTTTTCTCCTATTTATTCCTGTGCCAGCATTGTTTTTCTCTCTCTACTATTGAGCTGTTCATATTTTATGAGGAAGAGTCGTGTCCCTTTTTAACCTTTGTTTTATTATATTAAATAAGTCAATGTCTTTTTCATATGATAGGTTTTTCTTTACTTATCCTGAACCACAAATTCCTTTATTATGTTTATTTTAAAAATATTTTCTGGGAAGCCGTAGGATTTATAGTTTTTTCAAACTTACAGTGCACTAGGAAGGGAGTAATTATTTTCCCCCTGAATATTCCTACCTGCTAATGTCTTATCCAGTCTTGTGCAAGAGTTTGGGAAATTGTGAAACAGTGATTCATCTAGATGCTCCCAGATATTCCTAATCTGATCAAACTAAAGGTTATCATATCTTTTACCAGTCTTTGTTGTCCTTCCTTTACCTGCAATGCCTTTTACCCCAGTAGCTGTAGAAATTTTATTATATGAGCTCACATTCAGTGCCTAAAGAGTAGTAAAAAAATTCAGCAAACTCACTCTCTCCATATTCTTCAGAAAGCTGTAAATCAAATCTTTTGAGCACAGTTAAACTATAAATTCACGCTCTTAATTGTTGCTTTGAATAAATCATGAAGGTTACAATACCCTGATTATGACATATTGCTCAAAATTAGATCTGCCAATATAACCACACATGGTGGAGCAACAGCACTGTATGACCTACTAACAATTCAAAAGAGATTTCAAAATTTTCCAAAAGTTATCAAATAGATTACTTACTTCATGATGATTTCTGTTATGATCTTTTTTTTTTTTTCTTTTTTCTTTTATTTTAAATTACCTGGCTTTCACCTCATTCTAATTCTTGGCTTTAGAGAGGTGCTCAGAGCTTAAAAGAAAGTACAACAGCTATTTACTCAAAGGTATATACACATTTTGTGTATGATCATTTAAAAAAAACTATTCCAAACCTTTTTGTAAATAAGCCAAAACTTTCCATATATAGTTTAAATGACTGAAAGACATTTCTCTCTCTAATATCTGAGATCTCACATTATCTTTTGTCTGATGTTAAATGTATGACTTATTGCTTATACTGATAATTCTTGAAATAATGGTTTTAGAAATCCAAAATCTTTGGAGATTTTGTTTGGAGAGATTTTTTAACATCTATTTATTCCTTCAAGAGGCATAAAAATATTTCTACTTGAACAGAAGAATTAAATGAGTATATAAAGGTTTATTTGAGCACAAGGTTTTATGATTGTTACTACAGGTGAATAAACATAATTAGCCTCCTACTGTATCTGAACACTTGGTCTAAATATTTGCAAATGAACTAATGTGGACATTTTAGCTTTTAGCTACAGAAGATAGGAAATAATGTTACATCCTCCAACATGTGCAAAAGCAATCTCCAAGAGCACTATGATGGTCGATAACATTGTGGCAACTTAACATTATCTAACAGAATGAGATAAAAAATACATATTGTGAAATGTTGAAGTCAGGGATGTAGCTTACAAATTGGAATTGGGGTTTTACAGCTTACAGATAAAAATGAGACATTTTAGGGAAAAAACTAGTTATTTTGGGAAGACATCTGTGACATCTGTCCTTTGTCTTGCAACCGAACCACAGAGAATGCATGTAATCTTGCAATAAAGCCTACAGAAGCTACTAAAAGTCTTTCTATTAGAAAATTTATTTGACAATCACTAAAAAGGAGAGTTAAGTTATTTTTTACTATGCAAACATATGCTATATGTAATAATTATATTACATTTCATAATTTTAACATGCTGGTTTAAAAGGAGAAATCAAATTCCAAGTGTTTAATAGGCCTGATTTTATTAGTACATTTTATCTAATAGTTTACAATAGTTTATATGACATTATGTGTCAGTAATTGGCATAGTATTTTAAAGAAAAACTTTACATCTGGAATAGGCTGTACTTAGTACCAGAGTTTAATGTCAAGAAAGATGCAATAAAACAGAGAAAACTAAAAAGAGTCTTTCCCCTTCTAATAAATCCAGACAGAGTCCTGTTTCTGTTCCAGTGACATCAGAGCACTGGATCTATACCAAGTCATTCCAAAAAACACTTTTAAGAAACATCTCTCTACTCTTTGCAGACACAAGATGTAAGAATACATTGTATAAGAATACATTTTAGAGTAACAAATCAAATAAATAAGCAATTAAACATTTTCCCACAAACTAGAATCAGAACTGCTTACTGTTGTTTCATGATTTATGGGCATGAATTGAAATTTCCTACAAAACAAGCCATTGTGTCTACTTTTACAAGCTAATGAGCAGCGTGTGACTGTTTCTTCTGTTTCTTAAGGCTATAAAAAGTTTAATTTAAAATACTTTGTTTATTGCATGTCACATTTCATTCCATATGTGCTTATGCTGGGCTGTATCATATCAAGATGACTTATAACTGCAACACAAAACAGAGCAAGCCAATAGTCTAATATCTACCAACTTCTCCCTCTATGTGCTTTCCCACAAGATTTAAGTAGGTTTGAGTTTCATTTCTCTCTGCAGGATATCTTTGGGTACATTTGGTAAGAGGCTTAAGCTATATCCACATTCTGCTGGCTTCAACAAAAGGGATGAGGGATTTACCAGGCCTGATGCTCATGGGTCCTCTCTCCTGGAAATTGTCAACTTTTTACTTGCAGTGACTTCCTAATCCATTTTAGTCAAACGAGTAAGGTTAGCAAAGACCTGTTGATTATATCAATATGTTTTATTTTCCTGAAACACTTTATAGGGCATTCAAAAATGCAGTGCAGGTGAAAATGGTGATTTTCCAAAGGGAAACAGGGGTCCAGCTGCCTCAGGTAGGTAATGTGCCAATGCAACTGCTGACTATGGAGGGAGAAGGTATTTAGGAGACTGTGAATACCCATTAGGAATAAAACAGTTTCAGCTATCCCACCATGTTCATGTTTACAAAAATTATTGCAATTAAAATTTTTTATTTAGATGCAAATATTTCCTTCAATGGGACTGTGCTAAGACGTTTAAATAATTTTATGAAGAACCATGAAGGTTCCTTGAAAGACAAAATACACTGAATAAAGAACAATTATCCAGAACTCTGTGCTGTTCTCCTCAGTCCAGAAATCTAGGGTGATAGCACAGTGCAAACTTTTTTTTCAAAATTTGTCTTTAAGTATTTATTTTTTATAAGGAAAGATAAAACCCTGAAACAATAGGAAACTAGCCAATAGGTGCAAAGTTTTCCTTAATCGTATTGGTTTTTTTTTTTTCTTTTTGCTATTCTGGCTGTTGTAATAGGGGACAGGGCATTGCAGCAGAGGGAAGCTTGTCTAAGTTTGTTTTTCTTTTTTCCTTTTTAAGAAAGTATATGTAGATACTTTACCACAGGCCCTGTTCCTCATTTCACATTAAGATATTCCATGTGCATAACTCCTTAGTCATGCCTTTGAAATTGCAATGATTTGACAGCAAAAAACTAGCATGATTCAACCATATTTTAAATCCACCTCTGCTGAATATGGAAGTTATCACCACTGTAAGGGAATTCATATCCCTAGCAGCATACGTTCACTGTTTCACACTGGTAGATGACTTGCCTCATTTTAATTTTTTTCTCCCCATAAAATGTCTGTGTCAATTTGCAGTTCAAAAGAAACCACACTATTAGGATTCTTTTCAGCTTGTCTTTATTTTTAGTTTTAGACTAACTAGTGCCTTGTAACTCAGAAAAACGAATTCCAGACATGAATTTTGTAGACACATTTTTCTTATTTTCCATTCATTTTTGCTCTTTCTAGTAATAACCAGTTTTCTTTTTAGATGTTCATCAGTTCACAGGAGATTTTAAACTATTAAAGATGGGACAATTCTATGAATGTTTATGCATAAATATGTCTTCTTCACTACAGGATGATACTGATCTTGTTGGAGGACAAATTGCTATCACTGTTACAGTAAGAGTATTGAGAGCAATGACAGCCATATTTCTGGTGGTGCATTATTACAGTTTTGAAGGATAATCATCCCATAACAAATGTGTCTCATCAGTAAAGCTGCCATGAACAGCAAAAATGATCTTATATGATCTTTCATGATCTTTCAAAATGTAGGGTCTGGTTTCTTTATTGTTCCTTCTTTCAAAACAAAATTAATTTGGAAAAATAAATTTTGAAACTTTCTCTATATCTGACATGCCAGTAATATTCCCTTTTGTATCAAAATTCCAGAAATCAGAATTAAATTAGCATTAAAAAAAATTCTCAATACCTCAAGCCAACCTTAGAATGCTTATTCTTTTTCCTAGCCTAAAAAGTTCCCTGAGTTCTTCCCATTCCATCTTCTTCCAAACGAAAACGAAATCGTCCAAAAATGTCCAAAGAACTGAGAATCTCAAGCTGTGAGTAGCTGAATAAAGAATTCTTCAAGCAAGACAAGTGAACTTAAATGTCATTGAAACATATGGTGAAACAGTTTTCATGATGTGCCTGATTCCAGACCTATTAAAGGGAACTGTTCCACTGACTTCACTGGGTTAGAATCAGGCACTATTAAAGGTGCTTAAAAAATGGTTTTAAAATCAATGCCAACTAGAGGGGCTCCTTTCCAAATGAATGTGATCTGGTTTGTCCAAGAAAGTTAATTTATTCATGCCTGGACGCCCAGTTTCACGCATTCAAGTCTTTGCAAGAACACTCTGGGTTAGACCTTCAGCTGGCATGTATCAGAACAAATTCCATTAAGATCTATATGTCTGTGACAATTTACATCTGGATCATACTTTTGGAACCCATGTTCTAAATCTTTGGAGATTTTCTCATCGTGTCTCACTATATTTTTCTTGTTTGGTTTTTAAAGTATCAGTTGAAGTGAAACACCATGTCCAGGAAAACAGCCTGAACAGCCTCCTTTCTATATGTGAAGAAAGACAATGGAAATTAATTGAGACTCAATGCACATGGAAAATTTTTTCAGGAGAAATCTGGGTATCAAATTTTCTCCAGTAAAATTATTTCATGGGAGATTGTTAGACTTCAGACAGAATCATTTTTTGTGTCTGTATTGACAAAAACATTGGCCACTCCCTTCTCGTTTGTTTCACCAGGAGAGATCTCTGAAGGGATCTTGTCAGCAGAGTGTCAGCCTCACATAAATATCAGATTGCTGCAGTGGGAGACAAAACCTTGTGTTGGAGAAGGCAACATTGCTTGCCTGAAGTAGGTGGGTTTCTGTTTTGTTTGTTTTTTTAATGTAACATTAATCAAAACATTGTCATACTACAAAAACAACAAACATTCTTTTTCTCTTTTCCAATTTAAAAATATGTCTAGACAAGAAATAAAAGCTGCTCATAACTTTTGGAAGCCAGTCCTTAATTTATTCTAGGAAATTGTCTTATAAATACACATCTGTTTCATTCTTTACAAGTTAGGAAGCAAAGGAATAATAAAGAGATCTTCAGTTTGAAACCAAACAAAAATTCCTGCAATCTTAGTTATTTAAAGTTCAAGTGTTAAAACTGGCTCAAACAAAAAGAATGTTGCCGTTTCTTGTTACAGATTCCTATGAAAATAGAGAAGAGGAAAGGAGACAGTACAGTTATGGGATTTATCATGTCTGCTGGTGTCACCAAATTGGATGAGGTTTGGCAGAAAGCCATTTGAGCTTAGTAAATGCCAGATTTGGAGTTAATTCAACAGGAAAATGCAAGCCTTACAAAATCAACATACTTCAGATATGCATGATATATGGCATTCAACATCAGAAGTTAAAAATGCATTTGCTGAAAATTCACTTAGATACAGGTTTAGAAAACCTGTGACCAAATTGTACATTTGTTTATCACTCATTCAAAAAAGTGCTTGACATTTTTTGATAAATGTATACAAATATATTTTTTCTCCTAGTGATTTAATATATATGGTAACTAGATAATTTCTGAGTTAATTATTTGCAGATCTTAAGTTTTGTGCCTGGAACAAATTATTGCAGCAGTCTAATTTATGTGAATTTTAAGTGGAAAAAATATAATCATCACACTGATAAGAGTTTTCATTACAGTAAATTGCTTAAACAATATGGAGAAGTTGCAAGAGTTGAGGTGTGTTTGCACTTAACCGAATAAATTGCATGTGAGAAATCACACAGAAAATAACCTTAGTTATTATTAATATTTAGTATTATTACTAATTAGTAATTATTAGTAATTATTAGTAATATTAGTAATAATTACTATTAGTAATTATTAGTACTACTTAGTAATATTACTAATATTTAGTAATCTTTACACTGTAAGATTACTAAATATTTTTAGATTAAAAACACCTTAATGAAAACCAAAACAAACTAGCTTGGAGTATATGCAGGATGTGTAGCTGCCCCTCTTCACTCTGCAATGACCCTTCCCATCTCCCCAAAGAGCAGTTTACTTGTCAGCCCACTGCTTCAACAAAAAAAAAAAAAAAAAAAAAAAAAAAAAAAAAAAATATATATATATATATATATATATATATAAAATCTGCTTCCTAGTCCACAGGTTAAGAAATATTGTGGGCTGGGCTTGCCTACTATTTGATGTCATACTTTATGGCATGCTAGCCCTTCAACAAGGAAGATGGGAATTAGTGAAGAAAATGCAGAGTGCTCACGCATAAAGAAAAAAAAAAAAAAAAAAAAAAAAAAAAAAAAAAAAGAGTAAGTGGGAAAATGAAGAAAAGGAAATTTTCTGAATACGGTTGATCTAAGGGGACCCAATCCAATCAACACTGTACAAGGAGACATCTCCTCCCAAAGAAAGTATGAGATGGCAGTGACCCCAGTCAGTTAGAAGAGGGCAACAAGAAACTGTCAGTGCAAAGGAGACAAGGCAGTAGTGCATACTGACAGTATTGTGGTAGATGTTGTTTTCCAAGCAGTCTTCTAATGTGTTAGACATTTTCAGAAGCCTGAATAGGCTTAAGACAAGTGGTATAATTGTTTCTTATTGTGTTTTCCATTCAGTAATTTTTTTTCCTAGATTGCTTTCCAAACACAGAAACTTTTATTAGAACTATCGTTGCCTGTTTCTGCAAGAATGTGAACCTGCACCTCCTAATCTCACCATTGTCAAGAAGAGTAAGTTTCTGTTAACAACCCTCTTTCTCCTCAATCAAGAAATCATGGTAATTCCACTTATTCACTTCATCTTAAACTAATTGAGTCCTTTTGTTAACATTCTTCAGACACTGCATACTGAGTCTGAAAATATACTTCAACATGTCTCAGCTTACACACTTATCAATGCTTTCATTTTAAAAGTGCCTCTGTTGAAGTCACAGCTTACTGCTAACCCAATCCTCAGTACTAAATAGAGCTTTGAAAGAAAGCTCTGCCCAGGAGCCACCTCTCATCTGCAGGTGTTTTTTCCTTAGGAGAAAATTACCCTTTTTTACAATTGCTCTCTCTGTTAAAAATGGTTCCAAGCAGCTAAATGAGGAGAGAAAAATCACAAAACACTGAAGACAGAGGAAAAGGGAGAAAAAGATAAGCTCTGGAAACTTTTTGAAAACTAGTCTGGTAACTTAAGAAACTGTGTGAAATGGGTAAACAGCTGAAGAAAAACAAGTTAGGGAGGTGGGTTCTTTTTTTGTTAATTTGTTGGGGGGGTTGGTGGTGTTTTATTCTTTGTTTTCTTTTTCTGCCATCTGCTGTACGCCATGAATCTTGTTGATACAGAGGGCAGACTGTGGGGAGACATAGAAAACTGTTCCTGCTCACTGTCTAGCCTTTCAAGGACCTAGACTGTGACTTCCCAGAGCTCAGATTTGACATGCGTGAGGTAATTTTAGGTGTAGATACACAGCAAATCAGTGTGTGTTTGAGTTCCACTGTGAGTTGAGATGTCCATGCCAGTGCAGCCACTGTCACTCAGCCTCACAGACCAGATAGTCAACCTGCTGGTTCCTTCATGTACTTGTGAAGTTGCACTAACAATTATACCTTCCCACATCCAGCAGCACAAACACTTGCACCCACACTTGACTTGCTCTTCAGCATTAGCAGTACAAAAGTGGGAGATCTGGCACTCAAACTTCCACTGATAAACCCCACACATAATACCGCATGTTTGCACAGGTGTGGAGTCAGTCAAATCTGCAGCCATATGTGCATGAAGGAACAGTTTTGTACACAAACGGCTTCAAAGGCCAAGAAAAGGCTTGGATTCAAATACAGGATTCAAATACAGTCCTTACTACTTCAGCACTAGCATAATTTCATTTACTTACATAAACTTAATTTATGGCATAACCTGGGAATGGAAAGACATAAAACAGTTGCAAAATATTTAAAAAGGTCTTATAATGCATGCTGGCTAGAAACAGTAATGTGCATTTTGTATTACAAAGCTTTCTGAATTTTTTCATCTCTCTGTACACTTTGGGACTAAATAAACTCATGAGCCCATTATATGTACTTATAACAGCCCACTTAAAACAGTGAAAAAATCACTCTAAAGCCTCAGCTTTAGAGACAAGTCAAGACACTGCTCACCTCTTACAGATTTGCCTGGGATAGACTTTATGAACTCTGGTAATCGTGTATGTTTTCTTTACTCTACCTAGTGACAAGCAATACTCTTTAGAATAATATCCTTGGTCTATAGATAAGCCTTCATGAAAGCAAATAATGTGTTTTGAGGGCCTTATATGAGCTTCAAGTAGAAGTTAGTTTTCAAAAAGGATTGCCGTTCCAGTCACGTGTCTGTCTTGCAATACCCAGACCTACCAAAACCAAACTCTACATCTAAAATGCCTTGCACTTCTGTAGCAAATAGAGGTGAGGGTCCAGATGACAGTGGAATGCAGACCTTGATATCATAGCATCACAATTTTCTTTTATCTCTACTTCAAAAAAGTTTCCCTGCATTTTTGTAACCAGTCAGCAGGTTCTAGCCTATGTGGAAGGTATACTTCTGCCAAAAAACCCACAAAAAACCAAAAACATCTCAGCTCTATTCTTCCATTGCTTGTTCAGCTTCAAACATAGCTCCAGTAGTTTTGAGAAACCTCTGCTAGAGGAGAAAAATTCCACTATAAGTGATCACTCGACACACTTCAGTGGAAAGATGTGTGTGTGTGTGTGTGTGTGTGTGTGTGTGTGTGTTCATTTGACATTCTCATGCATGTGATTCTGCAAGAAGCTTCTAGAAACTTCTCCCGTGTCTGATAGAACCAGTGCCAGCTGGATCCAAGACAAATCCATTGCAGGCCACACAGCCACAGAGAAAGGCAAAAAGTAACCACTGGGAAGAAAAGATTGAGGGACTAGCAAACTGTTTGTTGCTTGCTGGGTACAGTACAGCTCATAAATAGTCAAGAACTCATATGAAATATCCTCAGATAGAAGTTAGGGCACTTACATGAATGGATAGAGATCATCATAGAGGTTATTTTAAATAAAAGATAGACACAGACACACACAGACACACACAGACACACATAAATCTGCAAGTTGTCTCCAAATTGAGAAAAATCTTTTAAGATATGGCTCCACATCTTCACAACAAAATAATAATACAAAATTATCATTCAATAAAGGACTTGACATAGAGGAAATGTAGAGGAAATGCACCCACATAAAGAATTACCTGCTATGTAAAATATCAAACTCAATTAAAAAAAATATCAAAAAAAGAACAAGTGAGGTCATATATATATATATATATATTTTTTTTTTTTTTTTTTTTTTTTTTTTTAAAAAAAGAAGGTGAGTTGGCCTCCATGATATTTTGTCTTTAGTTTCAAAAGAAGTAAGGATAGCTAGTCCAAATGTCCTCTTCAAATAAATAAATAAAACTACATCAATAAACATCACTTTTTTACCTTCTACCCAAAGGCCAGACAAGCCACTTTCTCAACATGAAGAAGGACTATGACTATCCCGTATAGCTTTGCATGAAAAAGATCACTTTATGAAGATACAGCTTAATGATCCAAAATCTTTCAACAAGATCTGGAAATGAAAATTGAATTTCATTTCAATTGGCACTCAAAGGGGCTGAATAAAGTAAATTTAGGTCTTGTAGGTTAAAAAGGAAGAATAAAGACCCAGCACATCAGTCAGACAAACCTTGGAAGATATTGAAACATGACATTAAGCAATCAATTTTTACATGCTTCCAGATGAGAGAAAAAACAGCAGATTTAAATTTCTCAAGACCAAATGATGTTAGATTAGTTTAAAATCCTTCTTTTATAGGGATTGACTCATCAGATGAAGAATTTAAAGACATGAAATAGCTTGACTTTAGTAAGACTTTTGACATTCATTTTATATAGTCTATGAGAAAATTTGAAGCATATCGCCTACAGTAAATTATTACAAGATATCTGTAAAGCTGATCTAAAAAAATATTTAAAGATGCGTACCAGTTATTCAAGGCATTGTAGAAATGTATCCATGTACATACATGTAAGTACATGCATGAAAACAGTTTTGGTTGTTAGACTTGGAAGAATTTTTGTTTTGCCAAAGTATGTTGTTTCAGTAAATCCAAGATGTTTTGTGAGGACACCATCAGACAGATACTTGTGTCAGAACTAGAGAGGGAGAAGACAAGGATAAAAGAAACTATGGCTTTGTAGCTACAGTGTGAGATACAAGATTAAAGAATCAAGTTCAGATTTACTTGGCATAATGTGGAAAGAGCTGGGGTATTTAATAATCAAACAGAATCAGGATCTGAACCATCAAGCTGCAGGGTAAAAGTTACAGTTAGAAGGATCAAAGGGATGTAACAATTGGAGAGGGTTTGGCCTACAATATAGCAAAATGTAGAAACTTCTAAAAATTGTCTAAGTTAAGTTATATGCTTGTGATCAGTACCTTGTGGAAGCTGTTCTAGAGGAAAAACTCTTTCCTCCTTAGAAAAGATTTCTACCATCATGGCTTGCTTCCAATTGCCTCTGTCTAGTCCCATTTGATGAATTCCAAAAAGTATTTGACTGAATGAGATAGGAGAGCCATATTATGTGTCTAAGCAATTTGGCAAAGAATTTGCAGCTAATTGAGATATTTTACTAGCTAAGATGCTCTGGCCACATTCCCAGTCATCAGACCCCATGGCATAAGCAGTAATATCATTAGTGTTCAGGTTTAACACTAGCTGACCTTTGAACCCCTCTTGTTCTGACAGTATGCCAGGTCCATGTAGCATGGGAGAGTGACACTTTAATTCTGCTATTTTTCATTTCATTGTCTTTTGTGTTCTCTTTTTTTTTTTTTTTTTTTTTTTCCCCACGAATGACTGACCTGTAAATGATGATTACATAATTTCTTTAATATGAGTTGGGGATATAAAAATCAACATAATAGGCATATACAAGTCATGGGTGGATCTATGGCCATTGTTTCTTTAGTAATTTTTTTTCCCATGTCTGCTGATAAAAATTTTCAGCACTTAGTCCTTCCCTCCTGTTATGCTAACTGTGATTCTAATATACTGTTCAGAAATTCTGGCTGCAAGGCTATTAGAAAAAAACTAAAATTATCAGGTTCAATTGAAAAAAAAAAAAAAAAAAAAAAAAAAAAAAAAAAAAAAAA